>JBAIAA010000764.1:0-527076 GCA_037893245.1 Crossaster papposus
AAACCACTTCAGAATAAGGGACACGTCATATACTACTGATAATTACTATACCAGTCCGTCTCTGATAGCAAAACTGTCTGAACAAGGCTTTGGGCGTTGCGGAACTGTTCGATATACTGCTAAGGGAATACCCGAGGTCGCAAATCCAACAAATCATAAAATGAAGAAAGGTAATAACTCAATCTTTCTAGTGAAAGGGGGGCAATTGTGCATGGTTTGGCAAGACAACAAATCTGTAACACGTATAACTAATGTAGGCAACACTGAAGTGTCAAAAAGCACTTGTGGACTTCGTGTTATGAAGTTATGAAGCCCGAATGTATTTTATCTTAAATGTATTTTAAATATGGGCGGCACAGATTTAGCAGACCAATGTTTTCAGTACTACAATCCTACCCACATAAGCTTGAAATGGTGGAAACGAGTTTTTGTCCATCTTCTCAATATGTATTGTCAATAGCAGAGTAATATTTAACAGCATAACAGGGAGCAAAAATGTCAGTAACCTTGATGTTCGTTTAGGGATTGTACAAGGCTTGCTATTGGGTTGGGAACGTAATGCAACAAGTCGGTTGAGATACCATATTCCTATTGATTTTTGAAGACAACAGCACTTTCCTGGCAAAAAACCGCAATGGAAAAAACACGACTGCATTGTTTGCAATAACCGCAAATTAGGCCGACGAAAACAAACTGTGATTATATGTAAGCAATGTATGAAGCCTAAGTGCATATTTCCTTGCTTTGAGAATTACCACACCAATTGATTGTAAATACATACATACTATTTGCCTCAACCCCCCCCCCCCCCCCACTCCCCCTCCCCATTCAATGTTGAGAAAATGAGATCGGACGCGCTGCAGATTACACTGCAAACCAACATAGAATTGGGGGGGGGGGGGGGGGGGGGGGTATAGCATTAGTTATGAAGTTGAATGAAGTATATCACCCGTCTGTAATACTTTTCCCCCGAGTGTAAATACTTATCTAATTATTTCATTATTCTGCTTTTACACTTACAAAATAAAGAGATGTACACTTATTTTTGCAGTCAGTTTCACATACAAATATCTCAGCCAGTGTATATACAGTAATATATATATATAAACACATAGTGTGTTAATTGAGGGCGCACTTCAATGAAATTGCTCAAAAAACCACTGGGGCAGAAGTCACACTGAGCTCCTAATTGATGTGGTAAACAAGGGTAATCTCTTGTATGAGTGGGTGTGATTAAAAGGGTTAATAAGCGAGGTTTTTTCACGTCAAAATGCCACCGTGAATTTTTCTTTAAATTAGTCTCTAGTCAAGGGAACACGAAGCTAGAGTTCATAACCTGTGAGCAGGTGGCTTATAAGGCGAACAGATTAAACACTAACATTTGCTTTTACTCCTAATTTTCAATCTTTTACTAGCATTTGTATGAATACAAATCAAGCAAAAGGTTATACTGACAAGTATTTGCTAAAGACTAAAAGTATTTACATTTTACTATCCAGCATTTGCGGGAATGTTAGTATGTGCTTCATTTGTATGGATACGAATTTTCAGTATTTACTAGTCATTTGTCAAGGGTTGGTCGGGGCTACCTTGAAAAAAATAGAAGCAAATGCTAGTATGCAAAATAGAAGCTTTTATATGTGGTTAGGCAGGGAAAGGTATGAACGTAGAAGACCGACTGTTTAGGATAAAAATAGGTCAAGGATGACGAGACGTGACTCGTACTTTTGTTGTCTGGGTTATCCTGAATTTGTAATACATCATTATTATATATTTTGGTAAGGAAACCAACCTGCAGGTTTGGTAGGATCTTATTTACACAACGTACAGTGAGCCAGAAAAGCCTGATGACACGTTCCATGACCTTGGAGACGACTAAAAGGAGTGATATCGGTATGTAGGTGTTGGAACAGGTGTATTGCATGATTCCAGGCTGACGGGACAGTGCCACTGTCTATAAAATTGCGAAACTAGCGTGCCAAGGGAACATGCAACATGCCAATTCAGGAGCTGAAGCCTAGAGCACAATTTGAGGGATGTTATCAGGACCACAGGCTTTATGGCTGTCAGAGTTTCTGAGTTTCTCGAGTACAGCTTCAGTTGAGAAAGTGATAATGTCGATTTATTTGGTTGTTGTAGAACACATGCCATGGACAACAGCCACATATTCACCATTTGCGCCTTGTATGTCAGCGATTTTTTAGAGACGTTGTCACGATATAATTTGTAGGGCTGTTGTCACTCTCTATTTTTTTACCTCTGAGTTTCGCAAGTTTTGTGAGTGGATCGTATTCGTACGTAAACAAAGTACACAAAGTTGACAATCTATACGAATCATTTTTAAGAACTCGCATATAGAGATGCATACATCGTAACACCGAGCCAGCCGATTATCATTAAACATGGATACATGTATCTACAGAAAAATACACAATTGTCAAACTTATATACGAAGAACTCGGTATCATCTTGGATAACGTTAAACTCGGCGATGATCAAACGGCATATGCTATGAATAGGCTGTAGGAGATAACTTTACAGAGCAGCCAGAAAGAAGACGTATCGTACCAACACGGGCACGGTAACGACAACGACTCCGATGATGACCCGCGGACAGAATTTTAGGACGATTCCCAGGAGGGCCGGATCTGGCGATGACGAACTATTAGACGAGGAGGACGAGGAGAATCAGCCGCAGTGGAAGAGGATTCGAGTGGAGAGACCACAAGATTAATACGAGATTGTAGAAGTCAATGAGAAATGTGTAAAGTAATATCAAGCCACGACGTATATGACTAAAGAGTTCAGTTCAGGAACTTGGAAGACTTATCATTACGAGAGTTTTTAACACGCCTGGTTTCTAATTTCAAAAGCATTTTAGATGGGTTAATGGATGGTCTCCCGGTGAGATTGGTGTTTCAATCCAGTTATTTGATTTATCCAATGGCTTTTAAAAACAAAAATTACGAGTAGATTAACGGTAGAGAGATTCCTGGCTCGTATAGAACAAGTGTTGTAATCGTATCAACATCCTGGGTTGGACGACGGGGTTGACATTCATTTCGTGCATATGCGGTTGCCGCAGGGGGGAAAGACGCTACGCAAGACGCAATACAGGACTATCAAAATAGCCTACCTCTCGAATTTATTCCAACCGATGAAAATGGTATCACCCAAAATAATACAATAAATAAAGGTGGTTTGCCCGCGGGAGGGAACTGTTGTATTTACGTGCTTTAGCAACCGAATTACGAGAAACAAGTTTTGTCTTAGAACGTCTAATAAAACAAAACGGCATTTGTAGACATTTGTCGTTGTAGAAGATTATAATAAACGCTACAAAAAAACACCTTTTTATCACTAATCATAATAATCACTGCGCGCTGTCTGTCGCTGTCGTACGTTGTTTCAATTCTGCACGAATGGTGCGCACGCGCACTTTGGTTACTGAACACCACGAACATACGACTCATGCAAATTTACGGTTGGCCAATAAAGGTTGGGAGTCTTTGGAGTACACCACATAGCCGTATAAAGCCATACAACTGAACGCTGCTTGGAAGTCGCAATCAACCCGAAACCAAGTCTATAAAGATACACATGAGGATCGTTCCCATTAGGTGGCTACTGCAGAAACACAGATCTGAAATGTTTTCTTTTGAAGTCGTCGTCTTTTTCGTCGCAGTGAGCTGGTCAGCCACTCAGGCAGCACTATGCCCCACGGGCTGGCTGCGATATGGTGAAAAATGTTACTTACCGGTAACTACTCAACTAGCTTGGCAGGATGCTAGTCAAGCGTGTAGAATTAAGGGGGCCAGGCTGGTCCGTCCGGAGTCTCCGATGGAACAAGGTACGATCTGGGGAATGTTCCAAACAATCTTTGAGGGAAACCCCCTAGGAAACATCTGGATCGGGTGTAGCGACATTGAGGACGAGGGAGAATGGCACCCCTGTCATTTGCCGGGCAGCATCTCGGACGCCTACCAAAACTGGAAAGACGGCCAGCCAGATAACTATAACAACGAAGACTGCGCAGCGATGAACAAAGGTGCCGATGGTCGTTGGGCGGATCGGCACTGTGAATTGAAATTCCATTCAGCTTGCCAGCTGCCTGCCGAGACAGATACCGCGCTCTCGTTCTGCCTCCAAGCCGACACCGAGGGCCGGCCGACCTCCGCACCGTGCCTTGTCGATCACATCGTGAAGGAGCTACCGGTGACTGGCGTGCTGGCGTGCGGTAAGGCCTGCCGATCGGAGCCGCGATGCCGCTCCTTCAACCTGCTTGGGATTGGCCCGGGGAAGATGCAGTGCCAACTGAACAACGTAACACGTCACGAAGTGAAAGAAGATCGGTTTCCTAAACTGCAGAACTGTTACTTTTTCGAGATGTAGCTCCAGACTGGAAAAGTCTGATGCTGGCCGGTCAATGACAAGTGCAGTCAACCAGTTGCTGTCTAGCATCTGGGAAGCATAACTCACGCTCGCGCATCAAATGGACTAGGGAAGATGTACCTTTCCAACTGGCGGTAACCGGCGGTTTTCCAGTATCTAAGCATTTTGAAAAGGATGAGTCTACGTCATGAATATTGCTATATGCAAGAGGTCATCCAGCCTGGCCCATGGGCTCATTACAAATCGAGTTAACTACCCCGGAGGATTAGCTGGAGGGAGCCAGCATACAGAAACCCCAACTTTAACATAAACTGTACCTCAATGCACCCATTGTTTCTACCAGAGAGATAAGTCGGGAGTAATATTGGTCTCTTTGTTTGTCCTGCAAGAACCCCTACTGCAAGGCAGAGTCATGCATAACCCTCTGATGTAGGGCTGATTGTCCAGTGACCCGTGAGCTCATTATACAGGGTGTTCACATAAAAAAATATACCCATTTTTAAATTCATATTATTGTAAAATTAATGAATGTTTCAAAAAAATACAAACGTCTGTTGAATGGGTTGAATGCCCTCTGTCCAATGGTATAAGGTTCATTATGTCATTGCCATGAATGACTGAACAATCAAGACATTTATGAAAAGTACTGAATCAGCACTGTGACAAGTTGGGATGATAAGGCGGGCAGTGGGAAACATAAGACGAAGATGTCAGCTATGCATTAACAGGAATAGTGGCCATGTGGAGGGTACATCACCCTAAATTTGTCAGGTAAGTGTATCACAAAAAGAAACGGATAACAAGAAACATGATTCATCAACCCAGTCATTGCTTCTTCAATGTGTTTAAACCGTGCACTTTTTTGCACAATCGCAGTTGCAAGTAGCTCATCACTGTAAAATATGTTAAGAGAATGTAATTTTAGAGAATGTTAAACATCTTTACTGCTATTAGTTTTTACTGCACTTTTGATGTTAAAATTACAATTTTGTTCTAATGCTTAGTGTAATTTGTAGTAATACACAGTATACCATTTTGTTAAAGGTTGTATACACCATTTGCAAACTTAACAAAACTACTGATTTATTATGAAATGCCTTTTTTAACTGTAAGAGAATAACAGTCAAGTATCTTGCAAAATCACGGCACCATAATAACTGAGATTTGAATGGATACAAACAAAATAGTAATAGTTATTTTAACGAAATTTTGGATCTCTAAATAAAATATAACATTTACTGAACAAAATACATGTTCTTTTTTGCACAATCGCAAGTTGCTATAGCTCGTCACTGTGAAACAAATCTGTAATTTTTGAATGTTTTTAAAATCGTTACTGTAATTAGTTTTTACAATGTTAAAATTACAATTGTCTTTTAAATGTCTGTGTTTCAACGGAATTTGGTATATTTACAGTGTAATTTGTAACAATAGTAATACGTAGTAAACCATTTTGTTAAAGGTATTATACACCATTTGCAAACATAACAAAAAATACTAAATTGACTGCGAGTGATTAACAGTCTCAAGCATCCTGTGAAATCACGGCACCTGATAGGATGTGGTTTTCCAGAAAAGCGGAATTAAGTATCAATTTAAAACGATAGCCGGCCGGCAATCGTGGGAAACACAAGGCCTGCCCCCATTTTTAACTACATTTTATTTGCAATACGTTAATGCATCCATGAATAGATACAACATTTATTTATAAACGTTTATTTATTGCCACAAAAAAACCCGTTACATTGCCTATCGCTTGTAGACTCTAATAAGCCACAATAGTTAATTTACAGTTCTAATTGAATATATATGTAATATGTATTTGTGTCTATGTAAATGACATTCCCATAAACAGAAGAAAGTAGTTTTACAAAATGAGTGTACAATTTGTTAAGCAAAACGTATCTGCAGCATTTAATGTGAATTTGTTTATCCCTGGGAGCCGCCGATTATTTATTTTTTACACGGACGCACGGAGGCGGTCCATGGAGGGGGGGGGGGGGAGGGGGGGGGGGGGAGTGGGGGGGGGAGTGGGGGGGGGGGGGGGAGGGGGGGAGGAGGGGGGGGGGGGGGGGGTTACGTGTACAAGTTTCAAGAAAACCCCCTCCGTATTTGTCGTTATTCTTTTGAAACGCGAAGATAATGTGACTGGAACTGACACCCCAGATGCGTGTCTCACCCCCAACAAGGAAACAAAAGAGTTAGTAATTACCCTCTAGAGAGGCCAGTCAAACAACCACTCTCTGGCATACCCACTAGATAACGTACAATTACAGATTTATCTCTGCAGACCAGTCACAAATACAATCCATATGATACTTGTCAGCAGAACCTTTTTCGCATTTCTTGAAGGTTTTCTTGAAGCTTGTAGACGTAAAAAAAATCAACATAACCCTACACGTCCTTCAATTTAATGCCCTTCACATGTGACCGAAAAATCGTTCTAATAATTAAAAAAATAAAAAAATAAAGGAGCTGCATGTATGGTTACGCTCCTTCCCAATAAACACAAAACTTAATAGTCTCACACACAAAAAGAAAAAACAAATCCACATAACCCAGCGTTACACGTACTTCAATTTAATGCCCTTCCCATGTGACCAAGAATCGTTCTAATAATTAAAAAACGTAAGCCGCATGATGATTAAGCCCCTTCCTAATAAACACAAATAATCCCATTAGATGCACACTTACTGTTGAACGCTTCAAGTTAATGGGACAATATTTACGACAAAAAATGACGACTAGTCGTGAATATTTTCGCGACTAGTCGTGAATTTGTTTGGGATTAGTAGTGATTTTTTGTTGCGACTAGTCAAGAACAAATTCACGATGGAGTGAACTGCCGACCTTTTAAGAAGAAAACAAAAAGAACAGAATTGTGTTAATCATTGCAATACAAATCACATTTACAAAATGATTAACACACAAATGTATACATCACCAGAACTGACCTTAACAGGCCAGTACGCAGGATTTTTTATGGGGGGGGGGGGGGGGGGGGGGGGGGTGCGAATTTGTACTGATGGGACCAAAAATGCCTTGGGATACAACATGAATTCCTCTTGTTCACATAAGCTCCGTTTTCCACAGTACGATCAACTCGCACGATCAACACAACACTTCATCTTAAACAAAACCTCATAGTCTCACAGAAACAAAATATTAAAAAATCCACATAACCCCACACGTCCTTCAATTTAATACCCTTCACATGTGACCGAAAAATCGTTCTAATAATTAAAAAAAAACAAAAAAAAACCGAGAGCCGCATGTCTGGTTACGCCCCTTCCCAATAAACACAACACAATAGTCTCACATAAATAAGGAAAACAAATACAAATAACCTAGCGTTACACGTTCTTCAATCTAATGCCCTTCCCACGTGGACGAGAATCGTTCTAATAATAAAAAAAACAACGCATGATAATTACGCCCCTTCCCAATAAACACAAACAATCCCTTGAGATGCACACTTACTGTGTAACACTTTAAGTTATTGTGAAAATAATTACGACAACAATTGACGACTAGTCGTGAATATTTTAGCGACTAGTCGTGAATTTGTTTGCGACTAGTCAAGAACAAATTCACGATGGAGTGAACTGCCGACTTTTTAAGAAAACAAAAAAGAATAGAATTGTGATAATCATTACAATAAAAATCACATTTAAACAATGATTTATACAACACCATTTATACACACTTGGAGTTGAAAACCATGCTCTTCCTCATATCATCACTATGCATGATCGAGATGTATGCATATACTACATGTACCTCTAACATACACTTATTATATTTCAGTTACGTTGCCAACGTCACAATCATTTACTAAGTGGGGATGGGGAAGGGGGGGGGGGGGGGGGGGTTGCAAATTGCAGATTGCAAAAAAATAAATTCTTAAGCCCCTCCCTATAATCATGTTGGCTTGTTTTGCCTGGTTCTTTTTTGTCTGCATGTTACTCTTAATCTCAGCAGTCATTACTGTAATTCTTTCAATGCATATCAACAATTCAAATAACAAAAATAAAAATGGACCTACCTCATAATCACGAGCTGCTTGTCCACATCTTGATGCTGAGAGACATGACCTTCTGTCTTTGTGTTGTATGATAGCAACCATGGCAACTGCTAATCCATGATGCCGTAGAGTGCCGGTCGTGAGTTATACACATAGAAGTTAATCATATATTAAACTAATACTCCATTTGAAAGAAATACTGTCTGTAGAAAAAAAAAGTCGTTATAGGCCTATTCTAGATCGATACACAAGTCTTCACACTCGACGTTGACGTGCATCACCATGACACAGCCATGACAACAGTGATTGCACGTCAGACTTGTTAGTGTATTATTATTAAATCATTATCAACAAAGCTACTCAAATGTTAACTAGGTCTATGTAATATTAATATCATCTCAATGAACAAATACATCATGTTTTATTTGCTTACCTTTTCGCTTCTGAAGGATGGGTCCCCTGTAAGCAGACACCACCACACGTACGATGACAACAAACATGTAAACGCAAACAAGCCCAGACAATCTCATGACGCAATAGACCAATCAAAATAGTTTTGCTTGCTAGCACCTTTTTTCAGCACTTCATTTTTAGCACATGAGACAAAATCAAGATTATACCCAATCTTGGGGGAAAATACGAGCACATATTTTCCCATTACATGTATTTGGAATGGAAAGGCCCAAACCATGTCAGTTCTACGTGTTTTTGTTATGTTCATCTTCATGTCCCAAAATATTGGGGGTTGGTTATTCCTCACAAGTAATGATTTATGTGTTGCCAACTAGAGGAAAATACGGAGCCCCTAAAGGGACATATGACGAATACAAATCACCGTGACGAAATAATTTGAGTTTTTTATTTCGTGCGCTCGAAATCATTTTGTGCCCACGAAATCTTGTTGTGCACTCGAAATAACGTATTTCGTGAGCTCGAAATCATTTCGTGCCCACAAAAGGATTTTGTGCGCTCGAAATTATTTCGTGCGCTCGAAATACTTTATTTCGTGCGCTCGAAATCATTTCGTGTGCTCGAAATCATTTCGTGCAATCGAAATAATTTTGTGCGCTCGAAATCTTTTCATGCGCTCGAAATACTTTAGTTCGTGCGCTCGAAATCATTTCGTGCGCTCGAAATCATTTCAAGCGCTCGAAATCATTTCGTGCGCTCGAAAAAAATGTCGTGCGCTCGAAAAAAATGTCGTGCGCTCGAAATCATTTTGTTCGTTTGCTAGAAATCGGTTAAGAAAATATGACGTTGTGTCAGCATTAAGCAGGTACATGTAGTAGGCTATAGTCTTGCTTCAATACCAAGTTGTTCATTTGTTCCGGGCGCACCGTCCGTCTACGCAAGGGTCAAGTGAACCCGTACAATTCTGAGGACATTCCAAGCATAACTCAAATAGCTACTCGCCCCCGCATGCGCGTTGATTTTTTTAAATTTAATGTATAGTTTACGATCGCGATATGAACGCTGTGTGTTTCCAATAAATTGCACACGGCACTATTGCACAAATGCGGTTTTCTTACACGTCCGCATAAAAGGCGAAGACTTTTCGGCTGCCATGGCACCATGATACACCCGGAAATTGTTCGCCTTTTGTTGACGTGTAAGAAACCACCTTTGTGCAATGGTGCCGCGTGCAATTTATGGGAAACACACAGCGTGTATATCGTAAACTACATTAAATGAAAACTACTCAGCGTGCATGCGGGGGCGATTAGCTAGTTGAGCTATGCTTGGAATGTCCTCGAATTTTACGGGTTCACGTGACCCTTGCGTCAAGACCATGCGCGTAAGAATGAAGAGTTAGCGCTCTAGTAATTTAATATAGCTCTATGGTCAAGACCGAGCTGTGAAACAAATCTCGTGATAATCAAGGGCGCCTTCAATACGTCCGTTTTTTGAGTATTGATGATTGATAAACTGCTATGCTGACACAACGTCATATTTACTTAACCGATTTCTAGCAAACGCACGAAATGATTTCGAGCGCACAAAATGATTTCGAGCGCACGAAATAAAGTAATACGAGCGCACGAAATAAAGTATTACGAGCGCACGAAATGATTTCAAGCTCACGAAAAGATTTAGAGGGCACGAAATGATTTCGATTTCACGAAATGATTTTGAGCGCACGAAATGATTTCGAGCGCACGAAATAAAGTATTTCGAGCGCACAAAATGATTTCGAGCTCACGAAAAGATTTGTTTCGAGCGCACGAAATAATTTCGTGGGCACGAAATGATTTCGAGCTCACGAAATAAGTTATTTCGAGTGCACAAAATGATTTCGTGGGCACCAAATGATTTCGAGCGCACGAAACAAAAAACTCAAATTATTTCGTCACGGTGATTTGTATTCATCATAATGTCCCTTTAGGGGCTCCGTAGTAATAAGACTTTGGGACACCATAACGCTGAGTTGATACAGAATAGTCCTATAGCATATCAATGCGGTAATGTGTGGTAAGCACGTCACAACATACATGTGCCTGTTTGAATGTGTTGTTAATGTTGCACAGTGAGTACACTCGTTCCTGTAATGTTATTTCTATAAACTGTATAAACTATAAGATCACGTACTCTTAAATTATGACACATGTTCAATTTTCACCTAGACAAACGTCCACTGAGGCGTTAATGCCCCGCTCTTCTATAACTTCGGCATTTGATAATTCGCAATTGCCTCTCAGTTGTTTGTTCATGGCCGGCTACTGCTGCAGGATATAGGCTGCATTATGTCTGGCCGACAAAATGGCGTGTGCACGATTATAACATTCCCAACAATTTGATAACGTCATACCGTAATGCCCATCTGTTGAGATTGTTACTCCACTTTCTACCCAACAATTAATGGTTGGATCAAAGACAATAATAATACAAAATAGTTGGGCAATGTTTGCCCATCTAACACGACTAACTACGTTGCCGATGTTTTTGCTTACCCAACTACCAAATGTACTAAATAGTTGAACAAAACTTCACCAACATTTGGCTGATGGAGTTCACCCAGTACTATTTTGCCCAGCTTTTTTAACAGTGATATCTGCTAAAATCTCAGCCAAAATCTCATCGTTTAGTGGCGTTTTCATCCCGATTGCAAAAACACAGCGATACGTATAGCCCACTCCAATCGCAATGGGACGCTGCACGTGACTGGTAGCTGACCTAGTCAAGTACACAATTACACAGCCTGCATGCCATGCATGGCGCGCTTACTTTTAAAAAACTTTATTTTCATCAACAGAGGGCGCCAAACAAAAAACTCTCAAGCATTTTTTTTTCGCTGGTGAAATACGTCGCCTTGGGTGTCAAGCGCATGGCAAATTCTGGGACTTTTTGTAGACCACGGGATCGAAGCGTATCACAACAAAAGCTCTTTTTAGAGCACGTGGGACTGAAAGAGTTAAGTCTCAAGTTGTTTTCATAGGACAAGCGGTGAATATGATCTAAATCCTCTTGCATGTGTGTTTCTTGGTTTTGGGTTGTACACATGTACATTCAATAATTGTGAGGTCGTCCACGTACTGCCAACGGTTGAATGATAACTCCTCTGCAATTATCATTAACTAACGACATTAGGATGACTGGACCAAGGCGAGTGCCTTGTGGGGCCCTAGCATTCACTGGGTGCCTTTGCGAGAGAGTGCTATGATATCAAACATAATTATTGTTGTCGGTCTTGAAAAAAATGCATATCAACGGAATAATGGATTCACGGACCCTTAAGCAGTTTGTTGATGGCTACATTATTGTCGACTCTATCAAAGCCTCACTGTAGTCCGTAAGGACAATCCTTGAAATGGTGTTTCTCTGATCAGAATGTTTGTAGCTACATGTATATATCAGGAGAGGCTGGAGGCGAGATCCAGACCAAGTAACCATATATTAGCAAGCTCCTGTAGTGGAACAGAATGTATTACCAAGGTAGACAAGTCGGAAAATCTAGACCTCGACATAGACAACAATTGGGACTTCCTCTTGTTAAAGGTGACAAGCCAATCGTCACCCCAGTTATAACATTCTAAATATCACGGTTACGAGTGACCAGGGTAAGCAAGATACAGACAAAGTAAGCGTGAACTTGCTTTTTCTCTATATTCCCTCTAGAAAATGTTCGTCCTAGCCAATTTGTTTAGACTTCTCCCAGTTTCCCCTAAAACCACAAGCTCCTAGCCACGAGTTGTGCAGTCTTGTTTTGCATAGTCATGTTAACCATAGTCTTTGCCAAGAACGACAGTAATCGATAGTGCGCCTGCAAACCACACTATTATAGACCAGCTCCTCCACTCGTACTATCATTTTAGTAAATCTGCGCCAGCCAATCGGCGATCGCAGAACAGCGATTGTTTACACCGATACGCCCAACACGCCGATACGCGCACGCAATAAATTCATTTGTGAAGCAGCGCTAATTAGATATGCAACACAAGCCCGCGCGACTTCTTAATGAGTAGTTGACTGCGTGAAGCCGCTGTGCACAATACAACGGAAATTACTGATGCCTATTACGAGATCGATTCACGTGGAACGACAGGGGAATGCAGAGTACGTGAGAGATACTTGGTCGAGTGAGGATATTATTATTATACAATTGTTGACTGTTGTGATGTGTGATATGATGTTTTAAACAACCGCTTAAAACTAAACAGACATTTTTGAGAACTAAAGATACGAATTGTTCTAGTAAACATTTATTTTACTGTACTAACGTTAATCACGCAAACAAAGTGAACTCACAAACATCGTCTGCTTCTTCGCTGCTCTACTACAGTTTACCATCGTTAACAAAGTGCAGGCGCAAATTGCGCGGGTACCAATGATCCACAGGGTGTATCAAAAACAAAACAATACATTTGTAAAATTGCCCCAAAATTATTATTCTATAACTCAACATGTCACGCATGAGTGAGCACATGCTAATTACGTAAATTGCGATACATTTGCTTTGCGCGAAAAAGTGCTGGGTTGAAAACATAATATGAGACCTTGAAAAACAACGTTAGATATGCCATTAAGTGTCCTCAAAATTCAGGAAATTGCCCTAACTCTTTGCTCATCTTAAGTCAAATGTGTATGTTACTCTAACTAGGAACTTGGATGACCTAAATGAACGCGTAAGGGCATAAGTCAATGTTCTTAGGAGGGACGTACAGAGCTTTGATTTGGCGTGCAGTGTATGATATGCCAAGGAGGGCCCAAATCGGCCAGGGAAAAAAATAATAGCAATTTGTGATAGACAAAGGGCATACCTAACGTCGTTTCTTATACCCAGTACGATATGTGGCAGAGGGGTACCCCCCTCTTATCCCTATACTTTATACGCACTCAAAACTTTTGTAACCTAACCCATCTCCCCTTGAAACATAAAAGGAATTCCTGAGATTCCGGAAACACAATGGTCAACACAAAAGAGGGGGGGTTTTCTCTGCCACATATAGTGCTTCATATGCGTAGAGGGGTCCCACCCTCTTATCCCTGTACCCTATACACAATATTTTTACATAACACATCCCCTTGAATCCTAAAAGGAATTCCGGAAACACCGGAAACAAAATGGTCAACAAAAGCACAACAAAAGCACTGAACCATCTAAGTCTTTAGCCAACGGCGGAAGCAGCTCTGCAATAACCCTTTCAACCCCACGGGCTTAACAAAGAGCCTTTGTTGTGATACGCTTCGATCCCGTGGGCTACACAAAGTCCTAGAATTTGCCATGCGCTTGACACCAAAGGCGACTTATTTCACCAGCGGAAACAAAACGCTTGAGAGTTATTTGTTTAGCGCCCTCTGTTGATGGAAATACAGAGTAATGGAAGTAAGCGCGCCATACATGGCATGCAGGTTGTGTACGTGTGTACGTGACTAGGTCAGCTAAGTGAATACCCGAGGTCGCAAATCTAAACAATCCTAAAATGAAGAAAGGTAATAACCCAATCTTGTAAGCGATGTATGAAGCCTATGTGCATAGTTACTTGCTCTGAGAATTACTACACCACTTGATTGTAAATACATGTATGTACTATTTGCCTCCAACACCCCCCCCCCCCCCCCCCCCCCCCCACCCCCTTCCCATTCAATGATAAGGAAATGAGGTCGGACGCGCTGCGGATTACGCTTCAAACCAACAATGAATTGGGGTGGGAGGTGGGGAGGGGGTGGGGGTAGGGGGTAGGTAGCATTAATTATGTTGTATGCACAGTGAATACATGTACAAGTAAATAGTTCGTTTTCAGGCTAAACGTTTTTATCATGGCTTGTGATGCATGTATGCACGACATACAAGTACATGTAAATGGTTCATTTCAAAGAAGATAAAGACATTAAAAACAAATCTCATTCAAGTTATTGTTTTTTACATGTGAACAAAATGTACCGTATTTGCTTGTTTTTATCACATGTTCTGAACTATCACCTGTTTGTATTACCTTTACCCCGAGTGTAAATACTTACCTAATTAGTTTTGTATTATTGTGCTCTTACACTTACAAAATAAATAGATGTACACCTTTTTTTTTGCAATCAGTTTTACATACAAATATGTGACCGGCTCTACAAAAATGTGTATTGAGTCGCGCTATGCACTATCATGTAATGGCCCGCTCAACGTTGAGAGGGTAAGCATTTCATAAAAATGTGATTTTCATTTTTTGTCATGAATGACATCTTTAATACCTACAGTTTCAGGTTTCATTCAAAGAAATGTTGATTTTGAAGTAAAAACAAAAACTATCGTGTTGTGTGCATCGTTCTGTTGTAGTACAACAGCGCCGGCTTTTTCAAAGTCTGTTTTCTCAGTTGTATAATTTGAACTCAATGAAGTAATCGATATTTAAACATGTCATATCTTCAAAAGGAGAGGTGCTATATAGCTCTATTATATACCAAATGAAAGCGTATGGTATGGGCTTTCTTACCATGTATATAACTCCTTATACATCTTTTTGTAGAGCCGGTCACATATCTCAGCCAGTGTATACAGTATGCATGTAAAAACAAAGTGTGTTAATTGAGGGCACAAATTGCTCAAAAAAACAACAGGGGCTGGAGTCACACTGAGCTCCTAATTGTTGTGGTGGTAAACAAGGGTATTCTCTTGTATGAGTGGGTGGGACTAAAAGGGTTAATAAGTGATGCTGTTTACGTCGAAATGCCACCGTGATTTTTTTGTTTAAATTAGTCCCTAGTCAAGGGAACACGAAGCTAGAGTTTATAACTTGTGAGCAGGTGGCTTATTAGGCGAACAGATTAAACACTAACATTTTCTTTTACTTCTAATTTTCAAGCTTTTACTAGCATTTGTGTGGATACCAATCAAGCAAAAGGTTATACTGGAAAGTATTTGCTAAAGACTAAAAATATTTACTTTTTACTATCCAGCATTTGCTGGAATTATAGTATGTGCTTCATTTGTATGAGTACACATTTTTAGTATTTACTAGTCATTTGTCAAGGGTTGGTCGGGGCTACCTTGAAAAAAGGAGAAGCAAATACTAGTATGCAAAATAGAAGCTGTTATATGTGTTTAGGCAGGAAAAGGTGTGAACGTGGAAGACCGACTGTCTAAGATCAAAATAGGTCAGGGGTGACGAGACGTGACCCCTACCTTTTTTTTTTTTAGGATATTCTGAATCTGTAGAGCATCATTAGTAGATCTTAAGGTACGAAAACCAAAATGCAGGTTTGGTAGGATCTCATTTACACAGCAGTGAGCCAGAAAGGCCTGATGACACGTTCCATGGCCTTAGAAACGACTAAAAGGAGTGATATCGGTCTGTAGGTGTTGGAACAGGTGTTTGGCATGATTCCAGGCTGACGGGACAGTGCCACTGTCTACAGCCTTGCAAAACTAGCGTGCTAAGGGGACATGCAACATGCCAATTCAGGAGCGGAAGCCTTATGCCTGCGTCACATATAGCTTGTTTGCTTACGATAGATTTGCGATAGGCAATCGTAAGTCTATCGTAACAATCGTGAGAACAAAATCGTAACAATCGTAAGGCAATCGTGAGCACCGTAAGCAAATTTTAGGCACTTACGAAAAGATAAGTTCAACTTATCTTTTCGTAAGGATTTCACAATTGAGTCAATTAAGTCCAACGTAGGCTATCGTAGCTCTATCGTAGCGGTTTCTAGGCATGACATGATGATTGAGACAAAAAACGTCTCGTATTTATAGGAATTTTGAGGCCAAAATAACTCCATCGCAACAATCGTACCCCTATCGTGTTGATCGTAAGTCAATCGAGTGAATTGCAAGTCTATCGTTAGCAATCGTATGTCCAACGTATGTCCATCGTAACAATCGCAAATATATCGCAACCCAATCGTAACTTCAATCGTAAGTACATCGTAACGCAATCGTAACACTCGCAACTCCATCTTATGAATCGTGAATAGCTTACGATTCATATATTTTAGCCTCAAATTCGTGAGAAAAGCTACGATTGAGCATTCGTTAGGCACAATTTGAGGGATGTTATCAGGGCCACAGGCTTTATGTCTGTCGAGGTTTCTAAGTTTCTCAAGTACAGCTTTAGTTGAGAAAGTGATAATGTCGAGTTCTTTGGTTGTTGTAGAACACATTCCAGGAGCCGTCTCAGTTGATGGATTGAGTCCTTGAATGCTTGTACTCATCCCAATGTGTCCATCGTGGGATTTGCGCCATTTGTTCCACAGGTTGACTTTCTCGTCTATGCCACTTTCCCACATATACGATTTTTGCTACGGTAGAGCATGATTTTTTTAATTGTTTAAAATCTCAACGGCGTCGTACACATGTTTGTGGTCAACTGTGGTCCACCGTAGCGCACCGTAGTGGAACGTGATGCCACCGTGGATAAGCACAATTCTGTTTAGAATGATCAAAACAATCTTGCTCTACCTTAGTAGTCGAAAAATCATGGTCCACCGCAGCACCAATGAGAAATTTGAAAAGAAATATCAAGCCACGAAGTATGAATATAGAGTTCAGTTCAGGAACTTGGAGAACTCATTACGCGAGTATTTACCATGCCTGGGTTTTATTTTCGAGAGTATTTTAGATGGGTTAATGGGCGGTCTCCCGGGTGAGTAAGATTGGTGTTTCAAACCAGTTATTTGAATTATCCAATGGCTCTTCCATTTTTACGAGTAGATTAACGGTAGAGAGATTTCTGGCTCGTATCGAACAAGTGTTGTAATCGTATCAACATATTGGGTTGGACGACAAAAAAACACCTGTATTCGTGAACTTTTGTACCACTAATCATAATATTCATAATATTCATAATATTCATGTCGCTGCCGTACGTTGTTACAATTCTGCACGAATGGTGCGCACGCGCACTTTGGTAACTGAACACCACGAACATACGCCTAATGCAAAATAACGGTTTGCCAATAAAGGTTGCGAGTCGTTGGAGTACACCACATAGCCGTAGAGAGCCATACAATCTAACGCTGCTTGGAGGTCGCAATCTACCCGAAACCAAATCAATCAAGATACACGTACGAATCTTTCCCAGTAGGTGGCTACTGCAGAAACACAGATCTGAAATGTTCTCTTTTGAAGTCGTCGTCTTTTTCGTCGCAGTGAGCTGGTCTGCCACTCAGGCAGCACTATGCCCCAAGGGCTGGCTGCGATATGGTGAGAAATGTTACTTACCGGTAACTACTCAACTAGCTTGGCAGGATGCTAGTCAAGCGTGTAGAATTAGGGGGGCCAGGCTGGTCCTCCCCGAGTCTCCGATGGAACAAGATACGATCTGGGGAATGTTCCAAACAATCTTTGAGGGAAACCCCCCAAAGAACATCTGGATCGGGTGTAGCGACATCGAGGACGAGGGAGAATGGCACCCCTGTCCTTTGCGGGGCAGCATCTCGGACGCCTACCAGAACTGGAGGGGCGGCCAGCCAAATAACTATAACGACCAAGACTGCGCAGCGATGATACACGTTGACGATGGTCGGTGGGGGGATCGGCCTTGTGTAGAGAAACTCCATTCAGCTTGTCAGCTGCCGGCCGAAACAGATACCGCGCTCTCGTTCTGCCTCCAGGCCAACATCGAGGGCCAGCTGACCTCCGCACCGTGCCTTGTCGATCACATCGTGAGGAAGCTACCGGTGACTGGCGTGCTGGCGTGCGGTAAGGCCTGCCGATCGGAGCCGCGATGCCGCTCCTTCAACCTGCTTGAGATTGGCCCGGGGAAGATGCAGTGCCAACTGAACAACGTAACACGTCACGAAGTGAAAGAAGATCGGTTTCCTAAACTGCCGAACTGTTATTTTTTCGAGATGTAGCTCCAGACTGGAGAAGTATGATGCTGGCCGGTCAATGACAAGTGCAGTCAACCAGTTGCTGTCTAGCATCTAGGAAGCATAACTCACGCTCGCGCATTAAATAGACTAGGGGAGATGTACCTATCCAACCGGCGGTTACCGGCGGTTTTCAAGTGTCTAAGCATTTTGAAAAGGATGAGTCTACGTCATGAATATTGCTATATGCAAGAGGACATCCAGCCTGGCCCATGGGCTCATTACAAATCGAGTCAACTACCCCGGATGATTACCTGGAGAGAGCCAGCATGGTGTACAATATAAACCACAACTTTGAACTGATTGTTCAGCGACCTGTCAGCTCATTATAGATCAGGAAATAAACAATAGGATTGGGACTTTCTGCAATAAGGAATACAATCTTCATCCAGTCTCGGACCAAAATCGGGGGCATGTGACATTTTGGCATCCCTGTTACTCCTTACCTGTTACATCAGATGTAACAGGAACATGACAAAACAATAACACAAAATTCATGAGCTGACTTATTATCACAGACTGACCCTTTATCGTGTTAACATAATAACCGAGATGTGATAGGATACAAAATTGTTATGGTTATTTGAATGAATGTTTGGATATCTCAATAAAATAGAAAATAAATTGAAAAATGCATGCACTTGTTTGCACAATCTCAGTTGCAAGTAGCTCATCACTGTAAAACAAATATGTAGCTTTAGAGAATGTTGAAAATCTTTACTGTTATTAGTTTTCACAGCACTTTTGATGTTAAAATTACAATTTCGTTCAAATGTGTAATTGTGTAATTTGTAGTAATACATAGTAAACCATGTTGTTAATGTTAGTATACACCATTTGCAAACGTAGCAAAACTACCTAATTATTATGAAATGCCTTACTTAACTGTAAAAACAGTCTCAAGCATCTTACGATATCACGGCACCTGGTGTGCTGTGGTTTTGCAGAAAAGTGGAATTTGGTATCAATTTAAAACGATTGCCGGCCGGAAATCGTGGGAAAAACCCGATTGTTTTTAAGCACAAGGCCTTCCCCCATTTTAATCTAAATTGTATTTACAATACGGTAATGCATCAAATAAAGGGTATACAACTTGTCTGGTTTCCTGACGTCTATAAATTGATCTGCTTTGTCTGTAGGAAATCAATGAAACATGCTACACGAACATCAGTTTTTTTCGTGTGCTTTTTTTCTTCTAGCATATATTAACACAAAACTTGAAACAAGTTAGCGTCACAATATTGTACTAATATTAATCCGTAACTCATCCATTTTCGAAAATAAAAAATTAAAAAGACGTATGTTTTTCTTAAATTTACAGAAAATATATTCTGTTTACCTTAAAAAAAAGTATTTTATGTACACTCTACTTGTGTTTTTTTACAGCACGATTGTAGATAGGAAAATTGGAAAAAAAGGAGTCTCGTGCACGTTGACCCTTCGTTTGCATGTTGACCCCAAATGAGCATGACGTGCCCTTGACGAGCAATTGTACCAAGTTTATTTAATGGTGTAAGGGTTTGAAGCAGCTGTGGTAACTGTTGAAGGCCTTCGTGTGTAAAGTGCTTTATTTCAAGCCACTCATAGTCTCAACAGGGGAATTTGCCCACTAAAGTAGACGTTAGGTATTTTCTCATGTATCAACTGCCGTGATTGTAGGATGGGGGTACAGCCAATGCACATAATATATAATTTACCTTCATTTCTAACTTAGCTGATTAAACGGCCAATTTCATAAAACATGTAAGCATAACGTAAACAAAAATGTGCTTAGCATGAACATTTTTTTCCCTAAAACAGGGTTACAAACCAAATTGTCAGTTGATGTTTATTGTTTGTGATAGTTTTGTGACTGATATTCAGCTGGTTTTTGCTTAGCATGAACAGTACATATAGTTTGGGCTGGTACCTTGTTTGTACTGAGGAAGACTTTGTTTGTGCTAAGCACATTTTTTGTGCTTGCATGTTTTTTTGTTATAAATTTGCCCCATTATGTTAATCAGATAAGACACATCTTAAACCGGACAATTATTAACAATGATTGGTCTTTCAGGTGACACGACACGTTGGTCTGACATATCTTTTGATTAATGTTTTTATAAATTTTTGTCTTGACCTTGAAATGTTTTCTTTAATTTTTTGTTTTTTTATATTTCCCAAAGATATAATAACAAAACAATGTAAGGTGACATATTGAAGTTCGCTAGACTCTGCCAATATTGCCAAAATAATCCGTCGAATTGCACATCGACCATAGACTCTAATAAGGCACAATAGGTAATGTACATTTATAATTAAATGTAATGGTACTATGTATTTTTGTTTTTGCAAATGACATTAATATAAACAAAAAACAAATCAATTTTACAAAATTAGTGTACAATTTATTTGTTAAGCAAAACTTATCTGCATCATTTGATGTGAATTGTTTTAATGTAAAACGTGTGGCGTCTGCTGCTATCACTTTTGATTTAAAATATAAGATGTTTTTACAGTGTAGTTTGTAATTGTCATTAAAATATAGCTAAACAATCTATAAATGTGTTTTCGTTTGATTTTAAGTTAAACACTGGGTTAATGTTAAAACTAATCGTCTTTGTTGCTGGTAAAAAGCAATATCTTTTATTAAAAACCTAGAAAACACATCTTTGTTAGTTAGTCACCTTGAAGATGAGCGTACTTCGTTCCGCTATCAGCTTTTGACACAAAATTCAAGTATTTAAAAATAAATGTCAACGTGAAACGTTAATACAGCCTTTCTTTGCCAGTTCGCGCCGGCTTTTTTTGTCTTTCTTCAATTTACCGCGTACCCAGGTACTGAACTATTTAATATCGGGAAAATGGGTTTAGGTAAAATATTCCTGTTTTGATACTGCCAAGATGCCAACCCAGTTTATTAGCACCGTTATTTACATGTTTTTGCCAACATTCTGTCGCCTAAGGCACCCTTTTCTCTCTGCAGTCAAAGGTGGTATCAAGTCATCCGCTATCCGCCATAAATTCTGCAATTTAAATGTAAAGAAATTACTTGACAAGGCTAATAATCATTGGTTGTATGGATTTAATTGGGATAATGGAACAAGAGTGTTAAGTAGGCATAATCACTGAAGCGTGATACCCTGATATAGCGTGTATAAACAAGTCCAGCCCGCCAACTTAAAGCATGCTTGGCAACGCTTAGCGTGTGTACTCGTCCACCGCGGGTATAGTAACGTCATGCGTGTATAGACGTTCATCGTGACGTGTGCTAGTAACGTATGACGTGTAAACATGCCAACCGCGACAGTCAAGGAAACTTCCGCAGCGTTTAAACGCTTCCTTCGCTAGATAAAACCGCCATGTCTGACGGGTTAACACGTCATCCGTAAATAGTAAACTAATTACGAGCCCACACTTGCGAGTGCATTTTATGTTTTTAATAAACCACGGTGCCAACAGTCATTCAGTTGAGTGGACATGACAAGACATGCATTCTAGTCAGTATTGTTAGTATGGAGTTCTATATCTGCCATCTCGCATCGCGGATTTCCCCTCCGCTCTCACATCAAAATAAAAAAAAGAACAGTAGACCGGAAACGCGCGCACAAAAATTGCATTGTAATTCTGTACACACCACGGAATGGTGAGTTAAACAGGTTAAAGTTGCTTGATTGATCGATATCCATGCAATACAAGAACAAGTTCAAGCACAAAACAGGCAACATTTCCGTAAAGGTTAGGATGATTTACCCGAGTCAAAGATTCGTAATTTACCAATAATTTTAACAAAATCCTTTAATTAAGTTTCCCACGTCAGGCAACCCTTCACTCTCGTTAAAAGTAAAAATTCATGAAAAACGGTTAATAATAGGAACAATTATTGTATGGATGCCTATGTTTAACCAGTTTGCGCCAGAGGACGTGTATACACGCAAACCTCTATTAAAACGGATGACCGATACAAATAATTGAACCATTTCTATGACGTCACTATATTGTTACAAATGTGGATTCGTATCCACGAATCGACGCTTTCAACAACAGAATGTGGATTCGTATCTACGAATCGACGCTTTGGACAAACAATGTGGTTTCGTATCTACGAATCTTTAGTAAGGCCAAAAAAAAAAAAAAATGTTGAGCGTCTTCCTTTTTTTTATAAAGGAAGGAGGAGGCCCTTTTTTTTTTTTTTTTTTTTTCAAAATGGCCGCCCGACACATATTAATTCGAGTTATGCAGTAAACATGTCACACCCTATCTTCGCATTTAAAATTAAAACATGGTTGACCCACGATTAGAAATTAAAATTCATGTGGGTCGATCAAGTATGCACTGTACACGACTACACGTCACACCCCAAACTTCCTATTAGAAAAAAAAATATTTCCAGAGCATGTACACAGTGATGCTTAAATACGATCTTAAAATTTTATTATCTTAATTTTTTTTTTTTTTTTTTGTTGGCCAAAATGGTCAAATTTATAATTGTTTTTCAAAAAGAAAAAAAAGAAAGAAAAAAGGAGGCGGCCCCCCAAAAGGAAGCGGGCGGTGACGCTAAAATATGGCTGTACTTACTGCCCTCGTGTCAGGGCAACGTTGTCAAACATTGTCTCTACTTAACCTTGATTGTATTCAGGCTACTACAAACGGTGTTGTTTTTGTAATTGATAAATTAATTAAGACCTCAAAGGTTGGTAAACAAAACACTAATGTTGCAATGCAACAGTATCCCCAAGACCAGTCGCTCTGTGTTGTAAGTTTGTTAAAAGAATATATCAGTAGAACACATGCTGTACGAGGTACCAAAAGAAAGTTATTCTTGAGCTACGTATCGCCGCACAAAGAAATCGGCGCACAAACAATATCCAGGTGGATAAAATCCACCCTTGGGAATGCAGGTGTAGATACCACTACTTGTTCAGCTCACAGCACGAGATCAGCGACATGTAGTGCTGCCTATCGCCAGGGCGTGCCTTTGGAAACCATACTAAAGACCGCTGGCTGGACAAATTGTGCAACATTTGCAAAATTCTACAATAAACCAGTCCAGGCCGCCAGCTTTGCCAAGGCAGTTTTGGACTGCGCTACAGTAGCTGCAAATCAAGAATAATGTTATGATTAATATTGACTAGTATATACCATGATATATCTTGAATTATTGAGGCCTGAGGCATAGATAGCAGCAATAATGGACTGATCGCTGAAGCGTATCAATGCTCAGGTTAATCTTATTATTTGTCCTGAGCAGAGTCAGGCTAATATTTAAACTAAGTACGTTATGTACCTTTGGTTCAATTGTAACCTTTTGGAGCATCAGTCTGATGCTCACCCCTCTTATTTTATGGCGAGAAACATGCCGTGCAATGCACAACTGAGCATGAAAGATAATGAATATATTACATGTACTGCAGCGGATTAAATAATTGTCTGCCCTTTATTTTCTGCCGTCAATTTGTACTCTAAACATCTCACGTAAGTCCGAAGTGCCATGTGGTAGCGAGGTAGAATTTAACAATTAAACGAAAGAAATGAAGTTTAATTATAATTCTACCGAGTCTACCACTGGCACTGAAGGGCTTACGTACCCGCCCAGGGTCCGATTGGCAAGATGCATGAATCATGTCAAGGAATCCCATCCCTTAATTAAATTGACGGCAAATTCAGAGTAGGCTACACATCAAAATGCACTGAGACAAGTGTGACGATACATTCCGGTGATAGGTGCAATCTCACGTAAGCCCTTCAGTGCCAGTGGTAGACTCGGTAGAATTATAATTAAACTTCATTTCTTTCGTTTAATTGTTAAATAATAGGCTAATCTTGAAGGCCAATTGGTACAACGTAGGTTTTGCTCATTGGCACAACACTGGTGCTGTATTGGAAACAATGGCAATATCGGCAAAACATTTGTTACATATTGACAAATGGCCCGTACTATACAGAGTTATCCCCAAAAAGAACCCGGAATACCCTATTGTTAGTACATTCCGATTAACAAAACTAGTTTGGATAGACGGGGAATCTTTCTACATAAAAAAATGATACCAAAATCACCTGAATCGGTCCAGTGAGTAGTTTTCATTGTAGCGATTGAAAAGGGGCTAATTCTCGAAATAAACAACACATTATGAAGGGATTAGTGTTACGTAACAGCAAAGGCATAATGTAAGTATACTAATTGTGGTAGTTATAACCGTCACCACAAGTCACAGAGAAGATGCCTAGACAACAGTTTTCGATTGAAATCCTTAAACACAAATGGTCTTCCTGAGATGCTCAGAATGTTTAAAAAAAACACTTCCCATAATTATGCAAGGCAAGCAATGGTACGGTGCTGAAAAACCATGCAAAGTACGGGCATTGGGAACTAGTTTAAACATGAATAACAGGAACTCCGGAAGCTAGACCACGCACTTAATTTCGACCAGCAATGTTGGTGTGACTTCTACATCTTTCACTCGTTTGTCTCGTTAGTTCCACTTCCATCCTTACAGAATGCAGCTCAGACATGGCCTCATTTTGACAGATCCACAGCGCAGACTCGACTATTGTCATGTACATTGTAGTTTCTTCACGACAACAGGAGGTCCATTCTTGTAGGAGATTAAAGCAAGTTCCCTCTAAATGAGAAGGTCAACACCAAGAACATCCGAGACTGCGCTCATCAGAGAGGACAACCGCCACTTGACTTCAATGCAGATGTACCTATAGATACTAGAGATGCCTTGCACGTTTGGTGTGGTCTCACCATGGAAGGTGCCCTTCTTGGACCAATATTTATCCAGGGAAACTTAAATGGGCAGCAATACCAGAACGTATTAATGACTTCGTAATTCCAGGATGTGAGCGATTATGAGTAGATATAGCCACCCACTTATGGTTTCAGGATGATGTCCAGCTAACTGTACAAGGCTGGTCAGCAGTATGTATGTATGTAGGTAGAGTGGCTGGCATAGAACACCCTACTAAATTCTCACCGGACCAGACACCAATGGACTACTTATTCTGGGGTTACATCAAATACATCGTTTATATTGTACCGTTTGCAAGAGATCTTAACACCCTCCAACAACAAGTAGAGAAGCCCTTAGGAATATTCCTAGAGGAATGATTGTTCGAGCAATGATGAACATGTACCAGAGAGGAGAAGATCATGTCGAGCGCGCGACGCATTGAGAGACAGTAGATTGAAAACGTGGCCATAAAATATGATGAAACCTAAGAAGTTTGGATACCTAAACAGTTGCGATTATTTAGCCAAGGTGTATTTATTTATTTATTTATTTATTAACCCCTTCGGCGGAGGGACTGCCAATTACAGGAATAGGTGTGCCATTCAATGTTAATCTTAAAAATAAAATTCAATTTCATTGTTTAATTTTAAATTGTATGTTCGATTGATTTAGGCAGCATAACACGGTACGGTAACTAAGCCGTTGCGCTTCTGCTCACGGCCTGTCTGACTGACCACAATACATTTAAACACATTTTAAAACAGAACAGTTGTGATTATTTAGCCACTTGATATGATGTGCCATTTTATATTAATTTAGAAAACAAAATTTTATTGTTATTAAATTGAACATTCGATTGATTTTTACGCAGCATTAATCCCTTCCAATAATACGGTTAATAAGCCTATTCATTGCCATGGCGCTTCCGTCGGCGGCATATCCAATTGACCACCGACGTGGTTCCAGAAAAAAAAGATCCCTAGAATAAAAACTATACTGGACTGAACCGGGTGAACTTGGCATTATCTTTCAACTAGAAAGATTCCCCATCTATATAAACTATACATTTTCTAGTCGAAAGGTAGTAAAAATAGGCCGTTCCGGTTTTGTGGATCTATGTATAGTGACATTGGACAATGACCAGTACTATAATAGTATAGTTGGTAGTCAATATGTACAGAAAAAAAAGTGGGAACCAGACTAAATGGAAGTAACTGGGTAAGAACTACTCTGTACTATGGTGTTTGATGTTCTATGGTGATTTGTATATCTTGTTGTAAGGGGGGTCCCGAGTGGGTTGGGTGCGAGGGCTCCAATAACTGGGACTCATGGCGAACAGGTTCTTTCTGGGGTTTCTCCAGACTGGACTGGTTTTATTGTGACTGCCTGTGGGTTGCCTGCACAAGCTAATAAGGTTCGTGCAGGCGGTCAAAATACAGAAATTATTATAAATAAACAGTTATGCAATATGTCGGACTCTGTGCATTAAAATACATGAATAAAGTGTGGTTTAAATGAATAGGTGTGTCCAATTATATGTCTCAACTGGTCTCACTCAAAGTTTCACAATAACCTTCCTTTCAATAAACTCAATCAAATATTAATTTCTCCAGCAGTGATATTCAAACAACAATGTGTAGGTTGTACTGACATCACGGGAATACTGGGCAAAAGGGGCATGAGACACAAACACACATCGCTGGGCCCAGCATCACTCATTCGTGATCATATACAGGAAATATACACCCATTCCCCCATAGTCCAGCACCACCAGTAACATCAGCGCAACCCATAAATAGCAATGTAAAATACAATACAGCCGTTTTTACAACTAGATTATCGCTCCACCACTTCTGATACTAAACAAATCAACTTCAGGTAGTTGTTCGAATTTTAAGCTTGATCAAAAGGTGAAATTCACGATTAACTTTGCCAAGCCACGTCACGCCGGACGATCACTGCACACTGACACCCCGGAGGTCGCCATCTTGAATTCCAAGGTGCATGATGGGAAATTCGTCGGACAAAAATAAAGAGATCGCTCACGGGCACGCGGCGCGGGCGTGTTATGATTGGTTACAAGTTTCCGAGTTTAAATTAAAGATTTATAACAAGTCCGTCACAAAATAAGACGCACACAAAATATGACGTCTTCGAAAAAAATACGAGGAAATGAAAACAGTTAAGGTATTTTTGTTTTTACATTTCTAATGACATGAACTACACGGGATAAAACTATAAGCGAGTTCTAAGATGGCAGTCTGTAGTTGACAATAAACGTTAAAGTTACATACGGTGAGTTCGTTTAAGTTTATTTTCCTAAGTAACGCTATGTAAAATATAACATGGTCGTAGCGCTGGTTTCTTATACCCTTAGACATTTTGGGCACAATATTCAACGGTCAATTGACTCTTTGGACACGTAAAAAGGTCTTATCGTGGGAAATTCACCGCACGCATGACGGTTCAGCGACAGCGCTCTGACTCGTGCTGATTGGTCACCTAAACGCTATGATGAAGAGGATTGGTCGGCTGAACTTGTGCGTTCAAGCAAACGATATTGCTCAAGAGAATTAAGACTGCAGTTCTGTTAAATTACAGCTGCACCAGTCTCCGGCTGTGAGCAGAATTACCTACCTGGTCGTCAGCCGATCTCCTATAGCCTAATTTCCCAAAGAGGATATTTTCAAGAGAAAACCGACCAACCAAGTACCAAGTAAGTACTGACAAAAATATATACAGAAATGTGAGTTGAACATATACACACCGCCCCCTCTCCCCCAGCTAAAACATTATGTTGCCACAACGTACGTTGCGCCAAGTTCGTTTTACTAAGGGAATAAATGTGTGTTTGAGAGGTTTGAATCACTCTGTTTAATACCGCTTGGAGTTTGGGTGCTGACAACTACCCGAGCCAAAGGCGAGGGTAATTATCAGCACCCAGACTCCAAGCGGTATTAAACAGAGTGATTAATACCGACTGAACACAGTTTTTGTCCCATTCATAAATACTTTTTTTGTAAAATTCAGCCCCAAAAGCCCCGAAAATTACGGAAAATTGTCGCAAGTAATTTTCGGTGTTTCGCCATTCTGTGTGTGTCAAATGACATCTTTATGCCTCTGTCGCTCTAAACAATACATGCAATAACGCGTATTTACTATGAACCAGACTATTACTGCCATTGGAAACCTCGTTCATAGGGTGTCGAGCTGTACGCGCCCAACACTACCCGCTCTTACTATTGGAGACGAGGTACGGTTGGAAATAAAGTGAGCCCTGGGGACGGGTATAATGCGCGATCGTGGTACGTCTACACGCGCGACGTACATACACTTGCTCACAACCGATTGGCAAAATACACTCATTTTTGGACCAAATCATCGATAAATATTGGCAAATTATTGCTAAGTGTCATGTGTCAGTGTTTGATGTTGACGATGGTGATGCTCGTGGGGCCATATTCACGACGCGACGTTGACATTGAATGAGCAGTTAGCAAAGACGGCATCGACGTCATTGAACCTTTGTTCAAATTGTTGCCAGCTGGTTTTAAACACTTCCAGCCAAGTCGTTATCGTCCGTTTAATACCGGCCGCGTGACTGGCTCTCGACCAATAGGAATGCCTAAAATGTCCCAGGTATTTATGAATATCAGATAGTGTCAAAGTGCGTAATCTAGCTATACAGAAGTGGTGCCGTGTGATCACACGATAAGGTACATACGTACGGAAGGCCGTTATAAGTGTGCGGTCATGTCAATGACTTCTCTTTAAAAGATGGGATTTGAACCATTAAACTGGTAAATTAAACACATCGAGTATTGAATTTAGGCTATCAGTTTTATGTTTGGACTTTTAACTTTTCACGAGTAGTCACTGACTGCACACTTATAATGTCGATTCATCAGTTTAGTATATGCGCGTACATGTAATTAGTTATTTTGTTTAATGACGCGTGGAACTCAAAGTCTAAGAATTGGCTGGTGGCCTTCCCCACCAATTAATTATTTTGTTTACGTGCGTTGGTTTCAGTGTAATTAGCCACACCGAAGTAAATATCTTCATATAGGCGATCAAGCGAGACATGGTTTCCTGCCCGCGCAGTGGGGATGTTAAAGAATCATATTAACCACACTACCTGGCCTTGACGTAGCGATCACAGACCGCAGCCGCACAAGGATGTCTTTAATAATGCACAAGTAATATGCAGCTTCACGTTTAGCTAACCTTGTAGACTAGGGAGCGATGTTATTCATTGTTCTGGTTAAATACCAATATTTGAAGTTAGGAGCCTTGTTTTAACATTTAAAACACATTTTATATAATCATTTTCGAATTAATTATTAGGTAGCCTGTTAGAAAAATGTCCTTTCTGGCATTATGCGTATGGGAGGAGGGGGGGGGGGGGGGGTATTACATGTGGAACCCTTACATGTGGGCACATTTCATGCTAATGAGCTCGGGTAGAAATTTTCCCTTCAATTAGGGTAGTGCACCCCTAGACACCCGCTCGTGAGCTGGGTCAATAGTGGCTAGGCAACCAATTTCATAAAACATGTAAGCACAAACATTTGCTTAGCATCAGAATTTATCTGGGGGGGGGGGGGGGGGGGCGGGGGGGGGGGGGGGGTGGGGGGGGGTGAACAGGGTTACAAATCAAATAATTTTAGGGTGGTGTTTATTGTTTGTGACTGGTATTCAGCTGGCATTTGCTTAGCATAAAAAAGACAAGCAGTTTTGGCTGGTAACCAGTTTTTATTAAGCAAAGCGTGTTTTGTTGCTTACCGGTTTTATGAAAATGGCCCCAGGGCAGGCGCGAGGATAACATGGTGGCTAATCAAACGGTCGCGTGTGACATTTGCATACAAGTGTAAGCTAAACGAACAGTGCGCATCGATTTTCAATATTAAACTCATCACAATTTAATGTAGATTTCCCCGGACGATATCACAAAATGTGCATATTCATTTGTAAATTAAAGATACATTGGTTTATTTTCGTTTGGCAATTGATAAGTGCATACAGTCGTTAAAAATAAATTAAATTTGGCGTACGATTTCCTGAATTTGCACCGAGGGGGTTTGAATTTTATAGTAAATATCGTTTAACTGACCTGTCTGAAGTTTTACAATCATAGATGCCGAGAAAAGCACGAAAACAGCGTTTGTTTTCAACCGGCGTCGAGCAATTATTCTTATGTTTTTTTGTTTTTTCGCGATTTGATTTTATAAAATTCAATTTTTCTCAATAATTACAAGATATCTAGTGCACAAAATTTGCTGGATGCGTAGAATCATTATTTACTTTCAAATGGGTAAGATATTTCTTAATAATTTGGTAGTAAATATTTCCGATATCTGCCAATAGTGTATCCTACCTTTAAGGAACATATTAACCACACTACTAGCATGAACCATTAGACATACAACGCACCGACCGTGCCGTTCATCACACGTGCGTTGTGCACTGCAACTATCATGACCAACTTTCCGAATCGTGACCAGTTTTACAACTCCAAAATTACACTATTTGAAAATACGTTTAACAACAACATCCTTAATCTATACACATATGCGGATAAACTGGTTAATAACATGGGTCCATGTCTTTATTGTGTCTTATCAAAAATATAAATTTAAAAATACATTCGAAAATTGACATCCTTACCTGATTAAGTTTGTGCAGGCGGTAAAGAGCATGAGGTCATTGAACTATACGAGAGGGCGCCACCGTACATTGACCGGTGGAGAGACAATCAAACAACGTGATAAAGTACAACTATTAAGAACGAGTTAAATGATTAAAACACTTTTTAAAACAAACGCTGAGTATTAAGAACGACTCCTCACATTAACTCAACCATATTTCGATCCTATCTCAAGAGTTGACCTCATCACCCACTCTCAAAACATATAGGTACACCTCATTTGTCGTATTTACTTGTCTAGTTGCAGAGATATTAAACAAACATATTTTTGTTTCTGTTATGGCGGCGGCTGATTTGCATAATTAAGAGTAGGGTTACCACTGATTACTTTTTAAATGCATTTACCACATTCTCTGACCCTCAAAATATAGGTATATACACTACATTTGTCGTGTTTACTTGTCCAGCTACAGAGATATTTGAGAAAAAAACGATTTGTTTGTAATGGCGGCGGCTAATTTGCATATTTAGGAGTAGGGTTATCACTGATTACTTAAATAATGCATTTATCACAAAAAACATTTTGACCTTCAAAACATAGGTATAAACACTTCATTTGATATTTTTACCTGCCTGGTTACAGAGTTGTTGCGGAAAATGGTTCAAAAGGTGTCCAAAATTGGCAATTTGGCGTTTATGCAAATTATGTAAATTAGACGGTTACAAATTCAGAATTTTGCTTGGGAACCCGATTTATCGGATTCAGCATACCTGAATTAATCTAAAAAGTCCGGTTCCAAACTTTTACCCAAAAATGCCCCTTGATCCTTTTGCAAGGCCTTTTTTCAGAAATCCCACTAGACTATATTTGTACATGACAAATATTTTCACACCACTTACAGTTATTCGCGAAACAAGGCAATCAACCCACACGGCACTGAAAGTTGCTTTCGCCAAAAAAAAAAATGCTACGCCACAAGTTGCGCTGTGAGTGGTGCAAATATTTGGAATAATCTGCCCGAACAATTGCGAACATTGGACTCATTAAGCACATTTAAATCGGAGCTCCGACATGTCATCCATTATATAGATATTATGCCAATTGCGCTGATCTACGGAGTTATAACTTGGTTGCCACTATAATGTGGAGCCAGATGGGAATTTCCCCTTCTCTTTTTCCCCCCAAAGTTTTTTTTTTTGCCTATCTCGTAAATCAGAATTGATATCAATGGTTTGGATCCCTGTAAATATCCTTGTACGTCTGTAAATATTATGTTTGTAACTTTCTGTAAATGTTGTATTTATATGTGTAGAGCCCCTCTGGAAAGGTCTAGAAAATACCACCCCCTAAAAAAAGTAATATTTCCTGTTGGCACATCCGATATGCCTACCCCTAGCCTGTACAACTAGTCAGCTGGACAATGACCCAGTTGCCATGGTCACTCTCCTCTGATTGGTTTAGGCACACAGAAACTTCCACACCACATGGTCCAGTGTGCGTCTCAAGCCATTCTTGGATGAGAAGCACAACCAAATAAACTAATGTTACTAGCAGCTCTGCAAAACAACTAATGATGCATCTGTAATTTCATCCTTTCTAACAGAATTGAAACCCACCCCGAGCCGGGCGGGCCTACATATGTACTGTTATTTCATTTAACGATGTATGCAGGTCCCCCAATGAAAACCAATTTTAAACTGTTTGGGCACACCCTGGGTAAAGAAATGGAATAAATAAACAAATAAATAAATAATCATGTTGAATTGTTTTGCCTGGTTTCTTTCTTGTCTGCCAGTTACTCTTACTCTCAGCAGTCATTGCTGTAATCCTTCAATGCATATCAGCAATTCAAATTAAAAACAAAAGTTGGGACCTACCTTATAATTACAAGCTGCTTGTCCACATCTTGATGCTGAGAGAAATGACCTTCTGTCTTTGTGTTGTACGATAGCAACCGTGGCAACAGCTAATACATGAAGCCGTAGAGTGCCGGCCGTGAGTTCTACAAATAGAAGTTAATCATGTATTAAAATAGTACTTCATTTGAAAGAAATACTGTTTGTTGGCAATTTTTGAAGAAAAAAAAAACAGTCGTTATAGGCATATTCTAGATCGATAAATAAGTCGCCACACTCGACGTTGACGTGCATCACCATGACACGGCCATGGCGACAGTGATTGCCCGTCAGACTTATTGGTGTATTATTATTAAATCATCATCAACAAAGCTACTCAAATGTTAACTATAGGTCTATGTATTAATAATATCATCTCAATGAACAAAAACATCATTTTTATTTGCTTACCTTTTCGCTTATGAAGGATGCGTCCCCTGTCAGCAGACACCACCACACGTACGCTGACAACAAACATGTAAACGCAAACAAGCCCAGACCTATCGAAACAATCTCATGACGCAATAGACCAATCAAAATAGTTTTGCTTGCCAGCACCTATTTTCTGCACTTCATTGTTAGCACTTCGGACACATTTTGCTCCAGTGGTGCTGGTTAATGCACGTGAAGGGCAGGTTATTGCGTAGCACTCACCTTTCAGCACTATGTTTCTTACAGTGCTGTTAAGTTGACAAGCCAATCGTCACCCCAGTTATAACATTATCAAGATCACGGTTAAGACCAATACTGGCTTGTCTACAAGTTGTAGCAAGGGATAAGGGTAAGCAGTATACATTGTAGAGTCATATTAATAGTTAACTTGAATGAGACAAAATCTGGCAGGTCGTTAAAATACAATAACATATAGTAAAGGGCCCAATACAGAGCCCGGCGGAACACCTGCAATAATATGATGTTTGGTACCAATTAAGATACAGACAAAGTAAGCATGAACTTGCTTCTTCTCAATATTCCCTCTAGAAAATGTTCGTCTTAGCCATTTTAGTTAGACTTCTCCCAGTTCCCCTCTAAAACCACTAGCTCCTAGCCACGAGTTATGCAGTCTTGTTTTGCATAGTCATTGTAATCATAGTTTTTGCCAGGAACGACAGTAATCGATAGTGTACATGTTGCGTAATATCTGTTCACGCAGTGCACCTGCAAACAACACGATTAAAGACCAGCTCCTCCACTCGTACTATCATCTTAGTAAATCTGCGCCAGCCAATCGGCGATCGTAGAACAGCGATTGTTTACACCGATACACCCAACACGCCGATACGCGCACGCAAGAAATTCATTTGTCAAGCAGCGCTAATTAGATATGCAACGCAAGCCCGCGCGACTTCTTAATGAGTAGTTGACTGCGTGAAGCCGCTGTGCACAATAAATGGAAATTACCGATGCCTATTACGAGATCGATTCACGTGGATCGACAGGGGACGGCAGAGTACGTGAGGGGTAATTTGTCGAGTGAGGATATTATTATACAATTGTTGACTGCTGTGATATGACGTTTTAAACAACCGCTTAAAACTAAATAGACATTTTTGAGAACTAAAGATACGAATTGTTCTAGAAAACATTTATTTTACTGTATACTAACGTTAATCACGCAAACAAAATGAACTGACAAACATCGTCTGCTCGTTCGTTGCTCCACTACAGTTTACTATCGTTAATTGGTGTGCAGGTGCACATTTCGCGGGTACCAATGATATACAGGATGTATCAAAATAAATGTCCCACTTCGAAAGATTGCCCTAAAATTAATATTCTCTGCCACAATCGTGCTTCATATGTTGTTTATCATTGTTTCAGATCCTGTTTTCAACCCAGCACTTTTTGGCGCAAAAAAGATGTATCGCAATTTACGTAATTAGCATGTGCTCAATCATGCGTGACATGTTGAGTACGTGCAATTGCACAGCGGCGGAAGAAGCTCTGCAATAACCCTTTCAATATCACGGGCTCCAAAAAGAGCCTTTTTGTGATACGCTTCGATCCCGTGGGCTGGCAAAAAGTCCTAGAATTTGCCATGCGTTTGACACCCAAGGCGACTTATTTTACCAGCGGGGAAAAATGCTTGAGAGTTCTTTGTTTGGCGCCCTCTATCGCTGAAAAAAAATATGAAGTTAGCGCGCCATGCATGGCATTTAGGTTGTGCTCTGGTACCACATAACGACCGAGGGGCGAGACACAAAAGAGAACAGAGGGAACAAAAGCCCCTCGGTCGGCGGTATGAATGGCAAAATTTGGTCTTCGATCGACGGTGCAAGCGCAAAGCAATGGGGTTTGGGTATAACGTAGGAATAAAGGAAAACACAATATCGATCTTCGATCGTTATGTGATTCACGACTGTATGTACGTGTGTACGTGGCTAGGTCAACTACTGGTCACGTGGCTGACGCGCGACGTAGCGTCGCGTCCCATTGCGGTTGGAGTGGGTTATACGTGTCGCTGTGTTTTTGCAATCGAGATGGAAACGGCACTAAATGATGAGATTTTGGCTGAGATTTTAGCAGATAGTGAATCCGGATCCGACGTAAATGATGCCACTGATGAAGAGTCTTAGGACGACGAAAACATAGTCGGCGAAAACACAGCAGAATTTCAAGAGGTAAACGCATGCAGTCTTTGATTATAACTGTATTCATTGAAACAGCTTGTTGATGTAGGCCCTATAGAAATTGACCTCCACCCATAAACATGATATAGCTTGTCGTGAAATGTTGCGTCCAAAAAATGCACAAGATGAAAATGCACTATAGTCTTAACCCTAAAAAAGAATAGCTTCGTAGGCCGTTTGGCCTAGTATTATTTTGTATTAATATTTTGCAAGAATTTGAAGGATGATTCACTATGTCAATCACAGTCAATATCATTTACAAGGCATTCACATTCATGACATATCGGCAACGACTATTGAGGCCACCATGATCGTTCTTTTTTCAGCGCAATATTTTAGGCATGTGGCCTGTGCTACAAATTAGCATTAACAAATGTAGGACCGAGATTAACATTTGATCGTTGTTCGTTACAAACCAAGGTGACAGCCGTCCAAGTTCTTTCAGATCAAGAACCTAAATCTGATCTTGTTGGGAACGACGAGACCACTACGATTGTGGGACTGTGCAGTTTACTAGAAATCCTGGCCCCACCGGCGACTTTTCCATACTGTCGACATTGGAGACCTTCAAGCTATATTTTTGCCAACTCGTTTGGGATATGCTCGTCGACGAGACTAATCGCTATGGGCAGCAAACAATAAAGTTAAATCCTGAACAACAGTTCTCCTAGCACCCAACAAACGTTCCAGAAATTATGGCATTTGTAGCACTTGTCATTGCTAAGGGCATACACAAATAGGATGTATTAGTCAACGTCAGAATTTTTACAAATTTCATTTTATCCGTCGGTAATGTCGAGAAATCGTTTCAGTTCAATTCTTCGGTTTCCCCACATCTCCAATAACCAAATTCCTTGTAAATCCTCAGCTAAACAGGATAAACTTTCCAAAGTTTGGCCCTTGATAGAAGTCATTATCCCGAAGTTTCTCAACCAGTATAAACGTGCGCAGAATATGTCTTCAGACGAGAGTATATTGACATTTAAAAGACGATTAAGTTTTATTCAGTACATGCCCCAAAAACCAGTAACACGTGTAGGCCTTCAGCTGACACTAAAAAACAGGCTGTAAAATGCGTTTCGCTCCAGCAACTCTGGGTCTACTTTTTAATGCACATATATGAGGTTCAATACATCACAAACACAAGGTAAAAAGTTCTCCACAAAAAATTCTGCAGTTATTTTGTTATACCTCATTAAAGTTATTAACAATCACGTATGCTAAAATGCACGTTTTGTGGTTTGAGACCTTACATTGGCACTTTAAGTTTTAACAATAAAGCACTGCGGCACCTGTATGACAAATCCTATACATTTTATATTAAAGAACAAGTGTTTATGATTTTGAAAATTTGGTAACAGCAAATTATCTTTGTTTTTTTGTTAAATGCAACCACAAAATAAATAAATTGTGAAACAAAATTGGCACACAGGGCGCTATGATTGCCATACGTGCCAACAAAACCTACTAAAAAATATATAAAAAAAATTGAATGGAAATTGTTTAAAACCTTTTCTGAACTGATACACGTGACCATTGTTGTTATTATAATATTAATATTAAAATATAATATTAACATTTTAATAAACCTCTACTTGTTTCAAAGATAACAATTTGTTTGTTAAAAAAACAAGCTTATAATTAAAAATAAAAGGGCCATTAGAAGTCAAAGATGGGTATAGTTGCAGAAAGAAACCATATATGTCAGCCAACTACATGTACATGTAGTATGTTTTAAAAAAACCATACATATTCGAGATGTGATAAATTGGTTAGGACTGAAGAATTTGTTCACAGCTTCACAGAGGACATGTACATAGTAAATATAAAAAAATAAAGGTTTTAAAGAGTGGTTTTTCATAATGTGACTAGCATTAGTGTGAATTAGCTTTTAATTCAGCCAAATTACAGAATGTACCCAGTTTTAATAGCGATGCATAGGGCCACAAGGAAATAAAAATACACAACACAAAAAAACAACTAATAAACAGACAGATTTCGCCGGACTTTGTTCTGAAGGCCGGGTGTAGTGTCGTCATATACATGTTTACTAAGTCCATCAACCAAGAGGCAAGACTTCGGTGGCGATTACATTAGCCCATGAATAAAAAGAAAATCAACTAAGTAATAGATTTCGGCAGATTTGGTCCAGTACCCAGGTGAGACAGTAAAGATATACGGTTAAATACTAACACAAATTGGTGAAAAAACGATTAACTCGCAAGTAGTTTGTAAAATTCACCATCCAAGTCATCCTCGTCTGCATCTGCAACATCGACTTCTTCTCTGAAGTTGCTGCAATGTGTGCATTTGCACAGATCTGTAGGCCTACAAGGTAGTTCGGCATTTAGACAATAACATCGCCATTTACAACATTTCCCCACTACAGCTAATACACTGAAGGAAAACATCCGGTGCAGATGGTTTCGTCATCCATGTGATTGTTAGTTTACCATCCTCCATTTTCCATCCATGTCCATCTGGAGATGGTGCATTAATCTGTTGCTGTAGTGATCGGCGCTGAATTACAGCCTGATAATTACAGCGCTTTGCATGCTGGGTCATCGCATCTCGGGTTGGTGGTAGACTGCTCAGACGATGGAGATGGAGAACAAAAGGCCTTATATTAGGCGTCATCAAACTGTCTGTTGTTTGGCTGTACAGCAAGCATACCCCTAGAACTATGGGGAACCCGACGCCCGAAGGGCGGAGCCCCATAGATAGAGAGGGTTTTTACAGGTTAACTGCCGTTAAACAATAGAAACCATGCACAAACAAAATGAAATTACCCTCTCTATCTATGGGGCTCCGCCCTTCGAGCGTCGGAAGCCCCATAGTTCTAGGGGTACAGCAAGCAGACAAACTTCTCTAGAGATGACAGAGTGCCTTCTTGCAATTGGAATTTGCTCCCTAGATCTGTGAATGTTTCTTGAAACTCTGGGTGCTCTTCTAACACTTTCACTATCATTTTACTATCTACGAACCGCAGATAACAGGTGTCGTGAAATCCAAGATCGGACTGCCTTCACGTGCTTCTTCACAATGCAGATCAAGAAGAATGTCAGACAAGTCGACCGTTGAGACAACTCGACTCGGGACAAATAAAAAAATTATGAAATAATAATGCAATGGCCGGTCTGATGCGTGCATGAACGTTACCGAATCCCAAACTGCATGCGCACCAGCGCATCACAAACGACGTCACCGTGCACAGTACGGCCTCGTTGACCGACTGGGGATGGGATAAGTTAGCGCACAGGCCCGGCAAAAACGATGCCACCGTGCACGGTACGGCTACGTTGGCCGGGGATAAGTGCGCACACAGGCCCGACAAAAACGAACGATGTGCACGGACAATCACACTGCGCTATATCGGCTCTGTTATATGCAACAAAAGGCATATATGTAATGCCCAATGTACCTCTTAAAATGATGGTTTACCTTGTAAACTAAGAGTAAACCACCATTTTCCTAAACTAAAGCAGCTAAACCTATCATCTCGCCCAGCGGCAACCCCAGCCATATATCAACCCGGCCCGAACAAACAAAAACCTCATGTATCATAACTCCCAAACGGCGATCAGCCGCCGTCAAAATCCCCGCTACTATCCCCAAAGCAGGCGAGTCGACTTAATTGTCTCAACGGTCGACTTGTCTTTCCATTTATCGGACATACGGTCGAGTCTCAACGGGCGAATTGTCTCAACGGGCGAATTGTCTTAACGGTCGACTTGTCCCGAGTCGAGTTGTCTCAACGGTCGACTTGTCTGACCCCCATCAAGAAGGCCCACACGTTGGGCATGTTCGGCAATTTCGCGATCCCGGCCTGCCGCTGAACTTAAGCCACTCTTTGGAACTGGAAGTATATCTATTCCATCTGAGACTTGTGAGGGTCTTAACTTTTTCTAATTTTACAGATTCAACGTGCATATAAATAACACTTCAAACTAGTCACATTTTTTTGTTTTACGTCGGTCGGCGACGTTGACGCGTCGCCATGTTTGATGAAAAATGTAGGTCATGTCATGACCGTCGACCCCGCACGGACAAACTCGTGTGGGATTGGACAATTCGTAACACGTGATGCGATTGCGTCATTCGCGAACGGATTTTGTAACATGGCGCATTACGTCTTTAAACTTCCGTGATGCCAAAATAGTTCGCTCTTTGCAGCAGGATTATTAAATAACTGCAGGATGATATATGGAGAACTATTTTTCTAGTAATCTAGAGTCATTTATTTACTCGGAACTGTTCAGAAAATTTACACCCGCTCTTGCTGGATCGAAACAAACGAATTTGAGCACTCAGCTGAAGGCCTTGTGGAATAAAAGCATTTTCATTAAATTGTAATAAATCCGGATACATGTGTAACTGTACACGGGCGCTGACAACACCAAAACTGTTTGAAAGGATAAGGTGCATGTAGATTCATCAGTCATAAGACTGCCATCCACCAAACCTGACAGTTGCCAAAAGTGGTCATAGAACTAGTCAAACCAGTTTAGAATAAGGGACACATCATATACTGTGATAATTACTATATTATACGAGTCCGTCGCTGATAACAAAACTGTCTTAACAAGGCTTTGGATGTTGCGGAACTGTTCGATATACTTCTAAGGGAATACCCGAGGTCGCAAATCCAAACAATCATAAAATGAAGGAAGGTAACGACCCAATCTTGTTGGTGAAAGGTGGGCAATTGTGCATGGTTTGGCAACACACAAAATCTGTAACACTTATTTATAACTAGTGTAGGCAACACTGAAGTGTCAACAAATCAAACTCGATGTTAAAAGAGCACTTGTGGATTTCGTGAAGTTATGAAGCCCAAATGTATTTTATCTTACAATTTAATTATGGGCGGCACAGATTTAGCAGACCAATGTTTTCAGTACTACAATCCTACCCACATAAGCTTGAAATGGTGGAAACGAATTTTGTACCATCTTCTCAATAATGTATTGTCAATAGCAGAGTAATATTTAACAGCATAACAGGGAGCAAAAATGTCAGTAACATTGATGTTCGTTTAGGGATTGTACAAGGCTTGCGTTTGGGTTGGGAACGTAATGCAACGGGATACCATATTCCTGTTGATTTGGCAAGACAACAGCACTTTCCTTGCAAAAAAAACCGCAAAGGAAAGAAATGCGACTGGTTGTTTGCAGTAACCGCAAATTAGGACGGCGAAAAAAACTGTGATTATAATTATGTGAGCAATGTATGAAGCCTATGTGCATAGTTACTTGCTTTGGAAATTACCACACCACTTGATTGTAAATACATACATACTATTTACACTCCAAACCATCATTGAATGGGGGGGGGGGGGGGGGTAGCATTAGTTATGATGTATGTACAGTGAATACACGTACAATTAATAGTTCATTTCCAAGCTAAACGTTTTTTTATCATGGCTTGTGATGCATGTATGCACCGAATACAAGTAAATGGTTCATTTCCAAGAAGATAACAAAGACATTAAACAAATCTCATTCAAGTTATTGTTTTTTACATGTAAACAAAATCTGAAACATGTACCCTGTTTGTTTGTATTTATCACATCTTCTGAAATATCACCTGTTTGTATTACCCTTTCCCCGAGTGTAAATACTTATCTAATTATTTTATTTGTGCTTTTGCACTTACAACATAAACATATGTACACTTATTTTTGCAATGAATTTTACATACAAATATCTCAGCCAGTGTATATACAGTATGCATGTAAACACTTATTGAGGGCGCACTTCAATGAAATTGCTCAAAAAACCACTGGGGCTGGAGCACTGACCTCTATACATGGACAGATCATCATTGTTTCATTTTGAAGTCGGCATGCGGAGAAGTGCAACATGGCGGACCCACGACGTGACTCTGTGAGCCAATTAAATGTCCAGGTGTTGGTACGATACGTATTACGTAATGTTTATAAATACAAAATGTACAGAATAAATCCGCTGACCTCCACACCTGGACATTTCATTGGCTCACAGCAGTGACGTCTCGGGTCCGCCATGTTGCACTTCCAGTTCGCGCCGACTTCAAGTGTTAGCACAGCAGAATATGGACAATGGTCCGTCCAGGTGTAGAGGTCAGTGAGCTGGAGTCGCACTGAGTTTCTAATTGCTGTGGTGGTAAACAAGGGTAATCGCTTGTATGAGTGGGTGGGATTGAAAGGGTTAATAAGCGAGGCTGTTTACGTCGAAATGCCACTGTGAATGTTTCTTTAAATTAGTCTCTAGTCAAGGGAACACGAAGATAGAGTTCATAACTTGTGAGCAGGTGGCTTATTAGGCGAACAGATTAAACACTAACATTTGCTTTTAGTTTTACTCCTAATTTTCAAGCTTTTACTAGAATTTGTATGAATACAAATCAAGCAAAAGGTTATACTGGAAAGTATTTGCTAAAGACTAAAAGTATTTACTTTTTACTAATCAGCCTTTGCCGGAATTTTAGTATGTGCTTCATTTGTATGAATTCAAATTTTCAGTATTTACTAGTCATTTGTCAAGGGTTGGTCGGGGCTACCTTGAAAAAGTGAAGCAAATACTAGTATTCAAAATATGAGCTTTTATATGTGGTTAGGCAAAGGTATGAACGTGGAAGATGGACTGTCTAAGATCAAAATAGGTCAAGGGTGATGAGACGTGACTCATACCTTTTTTGTCTAGGTTTTCCTGAATTTGTAAAGCATCATTAGTAGATCTTGTTGGTAAGGAAACGAAAATGCATGTTTGGTAGGATCTCATTTACACAACAGTGAGCCAGAAAGGCCTGATGACAGGCTGGCGGGACAGTGCCACTGTCTAGAGCCTTGCGAAACTAGCGTGCCAGGGGGACATGAAACACGCCAATTCAGGAGCTGAAGCCTTTTAAGCACAATTTGAGGGATGTTATCAGGACCACAGGCTTTATGACTGTCGAGGTTTCTGATTTTCTCGAGTACAGCTTTAGTTGAGAAAGTGATAATGTCGAGTTCTTTGGCTGTTGTAGAACACATGTCAGGAGCCGTCTCAGCTGATGGATTGAGTCCTTGCATGTAATGCTTGTACTCATCCCAATGTGTCTATTAGATTAGCGCCATTTGTTCCACATGTTGACTTTCTCGTTTATGCCCCTTTCCCACATACACGATTTTTACTACAGTAGAGCATGATTTTTCAATTATTTAAAATCGCAACGGCGTCGTACACATGATCGTAATGCCACCGTGTTTGGAATGTTTAAACAAATCTTGCTCTACCGTAGTGGTCAACAAATCATGGTCCACCGCAGCAGCATCGTATGAGAGTCGTAACGTTGTCGTGACGTTGTGGTATGTCGTGACAGCGTCTGGTTCATTCGTACTCGTTCGTAGTGGCCACCACACGGCAAACCAAGAGTTCACTACGTTGCTGATACGATGCCACTACGGTGGTGCTGCGATCTAGCACGACTTGAACAAGACGCCACCAAGACGCCGCCAAGAACGTATTTTGTATTCTAGGTTATTGAACATAGTGAAGATGGAGAAAATCGAAGAATCATGACGACAATGACAACATCCAAATATTCACCCTCTGCGCCTTTGTCATCATGTGATTAATTAAATGGTACAAGCGTCTTGTTAAATCGTGCTGACGCTGTACTGGCGTCTTGCAAAATCGTACTGACGCCGTAGTGACGTCTTAGTACAATCTTGGCATTTCGGCTATGACAAATCTTGATGATGTCCTAACTTTATCGTAATAATTCGTAACACTGTCGTGGCCCTATCGCACTACTCCCGTACCACATCTTGACGGCGTCTTGGTAGCGTCTTGACAAGCCGTAGAATTCGATTGACCGTGGAACGTTTGAGTGCGAATTGTTCTGTATATCAATATGTTTCTACTTTGAAAAATCGTGCTCTACCGTAGCAAACATCGTGTATGCGGGAAAGGGGCATAATTAGCTGTTTCGGCATTTCAGCCGAAACAGCTATTGTTTTCGTTAAAGTTTTTTTTATTCTTTTTTTTTTTTTAGCTGTTTCGGTTTTTCACCGAAACAGCTATTGTTTTCGTTCTGGTTTTTTTTTTTTTTTTTTTTTTTTTTTTTTGCCTTTTGTTCTCCATAGGATTTGTACACGTTTGTTCAGACAATACACTTTGACACTTTGGTAAATCCGATGGACTTGAGACTTGGCATACACTTAGACAACCACCCAAGGACGGTCCTAGAAGAAATTCGTCGCGATTACGCCATTCAAGGTCACGTGACTTTGCGTTAAAGGTGAAATTTTTCCCATAGGTTTTGTACACGTTTTTCTTCACACTATTAAATTTGACACTTTGGTCAATCCGACCGACTTGAAACTTGCCATACACTCAGAACACCACCACCAGATGTTTCTGAAAGAAATTCAGCACGATTGCGTCATTCAAGGTCACGTGACGTCAAGTTAAAGGTTTAAATTTGTCCCCCATAGGTTTTGTACACGTTTTTATTTAGACTCTTGACTTTGACACTTAGTAAATCCGATCGACTTGAGACTTGGCACACACATAGACCACCATCCACAGACGGTCGTAGAAGAAATTTGGCACGATTACGTCATTCAAGGTCACGGGGTGTCACGTTAAATGTTAAATTTTCCCCCATAGGTTTTGTACCCGTTTTTCTATAGACTATTGACTTTGACACTTTAGTAAATCTGATCGACTTGAGACTTTAGTAAATCTGATCGACACACAAAAGACCATCACACACATATTGAAAGACACTCGAAACAGCTCTGTGTTTGTCCACAAACACATGTCTATTTTTTTTTTTTTTTTTTTTTTTTTTTTTGCCTTTTGTTTTCCATAGGATTTGTACACGTTTGTTCAGACAATACACTTTGACACTTTGGTAAATCCGATGGACTTGAGACTTGGCATACACTTAGACAACCACCCAAGGACGGTCCTAAAAGAAATTCGTCGCGATTACGTCATTCAAGGTCACGTGACTTCGCGTTAAAGGTGAAATTTTCCCCATAGTCTTTGTACACGTTTTTCTTCAGACTATTGAATTTGACACTTTGGTCAATCCGACCGACTTGAAACTTGGCATACACTTAGAACACCACCACCAGATGTTTCTGAAAGAAATTCAGCACGATTGCGTCATTCAAGGTCACGTGACGTCAAGTTAAAGGTTTAATTTGTCCCCCATAGGTTTTGTACACGTTTTTCTTTAGACTCTTGACTTTGACACTTAGTAAATCCGATCGACTTAAGACTTGGCACACACATAGACCACCATCCACAGACGGTCGTAGGAGAAATTTGGCACGATTACGTCATTCAAGGTCACGTTAAAGGTTCAATTTTCCCACATAGGTTTTGTACACGTTTTTCTTTAGACTATTGACTTTGACACTTTAGTAAATCTGATCGGCTTGAGACTTGGCACACACAAAAGATTACCACATACATATTGAAAGTAATTTTAGACACTCGAAACAGCTCTGTGTTTGTCCACAAACACATGTCTAGTTTTTTTTTTTTTTTCTTTTTCAGCATTTTCTCCATAGGATTTGCACACGTTTGTTCAGACAATACACTTTGACACTTTGGTAAATCCGATAGACTTGAGACTTGGCATACACTTAGACAACCACCCAAGGACGGTCCTAGAAGAAATTCGTCGCGATTACGTCATTCAAGGTCACGTGACGTCATGTTAAAGGTAAAATTTTCCCCATAGGTTTTGTACACGTTTTTCTTCAGACTCTTGACTTTGACACTTTGGTATATCCGACCGACTTGAAACTTGGTATATACTTAAAACACCACCCACAGATGCCTCTTGAAGAAATTCGGTACGATTGCATCATTCAAGGTCACGTGACGTGACGTTAAAGGTGCAAATTTTTTCCCCATTGGGTTTGTACACGTTTTTCTTCAGACTATTGACTTTGACACTTTCGTATACTTGATCGACTTGAGACTTAGCACACACCTCGACCACCATCTCCAGGAGGGCCAAGGGTAAAATCTTCATGATGACGTCATCGGGGGGTCACGGCACGTCACATTAAAGGTTCAGTTTTTAGGACCCGCTATCTCTGGAAGTACAGGTCTGATTGGGGTCAAACTTGGTATGCAAGTATTCCAGGGTGTGTTATAGACGAAAAATAAAATGACATCATGATGACGTCATCGTGGGTCATGTGACGTCACATTAAAAGTCCAGTTTTTAGGACCCTCTATCTCTAGAAGTACATGTCCGATTGGGGTCAAACTTGGTATGCAAGTATTCCAGGATGTGTTACAGACGAAAATTAAGATGACATCATGATGACATCATCGGGTATCATGTGACGTCACATTAAAGGTTCAAATTTCCCCATAGGATTTGTACACGTTTTTTCAACTAATATATATTTGGCACTTGTGTAAATCCAATCGACTTCAGACTTGGCACACACATAGACCACCACACACACATATATTGAAAGTAACGTTAGACAATCGAAACAGCTCTGTGTTTGTCCACAAACACATGTCTAGTTTTTTTTTTTTTTTTTTTTCCACTTTCAGACTTTTTCTCATAGGATTTGTACACGTTTCGTTCAGCCAATACACTTTGACACTTTGGTAGATCCGATCGACTTTAGACTTGGCATACATTTAGACAACCACGCAAGGACGGTCCTAGAAGAAATTCGTCGCGATTACGTCATTCATGGTCACGTGACGTCACGTTAAAGGTGCAATTTTTCCCCATAGGTTTTGTACACGTTTTCATCCAGACTATTGACTTTGACACTTTAGTAAATCCGATTGACCTAAAAGTTAGCACACACCTCAACCACCATCCTCAGAAGGGCCAATATGAAAATCGCCATGATGACGTCATCGGGGGTCATGTGACGTCACATTAAAGGTTCAGTTTTTAGGAGCCTCTAACTCTGGAAGTACAAGTCCGATTAGTGTCAAACTTGGTATACAGGTATTCCGGGATGTGTTATATACGAAAATTAAGGTGACGTCGTAATGACGTCATAACGACGTCATGTGACGTCACATTAAAGGTGTAGTTTTCCCCATACGATTTGTACACGTTTTTTCACCCGATATATATATTTGGCACTTTGGTAAATCCGATCGACTTCAGACTTGGCTAGCTACTCTTAGCATACTACCCACGGATGATTCTAGAAGAAATTCGTCACGATTACGTCATTCATGGTCACGTGACGTCACGTTAAAGGTTCAGTTTTCCCCTTAGGTTTTGTACACGTTTTTATCAAGACTATTGACTTCGACACTTTAGTAAATCCGATTGACCTAAAAGTTAGCGCACACCTCAACCACCATCCTCAGAAGGGCCAATATGAAAATCGCCATGATGACGTCATCGGGGGTCATGTGACGTCACATTAAAGGTCAGTTTTTAGGACCCTCTATCTCTGGAAGTACAAGTCCGATTAGTGTCAAACTTGGTATACAGGTATTCCGGGATGTGTTATATACGAAAATTAAGGTGACGTCATAATGACGTCATAACGACGTCGTGTGACGTCACATTAAAGGTGTAGTTTTCCCCATAAGATTTGTACACGTTTTTTCACCCGATATATATTTGGCACTTTGGTAAATCCGATCGACTTCAGACTTGGCTAGCTACTCTTAGCATACTACCCACGGATGATTCTAGAATAAATTCGTCACGATTACGTCATTCGTGGTCACGTGACATCACGTTAAAGGTGCATTTTTTTCCCCATAGGTTTTGTACACGTTTTTCTTCAGACTATTGACTTTGACACTTTGGTAAATCCGATCGACTTCCGACTTAGCACACACTTCGATCGCCATCCCCAGGAGGGCCAAGATAAAAATCGTCATTATGACGTCTTCGTGGGTCATGTGACGTCACATTAAAGGTGCATTTTTTTGGACCCTCTATCTCTGGAAGTACAGGTCCGATTGTGCTCAAACTTGGTTTACAGGTATTCCGGGATGTGCTATAAATATAAATGGAGGTGATGGCATGATGACGTCATCGGGTGTAATGTGGCGTCACCTTAAAGGTGTAGTTGTTAAGACCCTCTATCTCTAGAAGTACAGGTCCGATTGGGGTCAAACTTGGTATGCACGTATTCCGGGATGTGTTATAGGTATACATTGAGCTGACGTAATGATAACGACATCGGGTGTCATGTGACGTCACATTAAAGGTGAGTTTTCAAGACCATCTATCTCTGAAAGTACAAGTCCGATTTGGGTCAACATTGATACGCAAGTATTTCGGGATGTGTTATAGGTATTAATTGGGGTCACGTCATGATTATGTCATTGGGTGTAATGAGATGTCACATTAAAGGTGTATTTGTTATAGTTTTAGATGAATGTTTTTGTCATTTTTGTCACTTTCAGACTTTTTCCCATAGGATTTGTACACGTTTTTTCAGCCAATACACTTTGACACTTTGATAAATCCGATCGACTTGAGACTTGGTATGCATTTAGACAACCACCCAAAGACGGTCCTAGAAGAAATTCGTCGCGATTACGTCATTCAAGGTCACGTGACTTCGCGTCAAAGTTGAAATTTTCCCCATAGGTTTTGTACACGTTTTTCTTCAGACTATTGACTTTGGCTCTTTGGTAAATCCGATCGACTTGAAACTTGGCATACCTTTAGAACATCACTCACAGATGGTTCTGGAAGAAATTCGGCACGATTGCGTCATTCAAGGTCATGTGACGTCACGTTAAAGGTTCAATTTGGCCCCCATAGGTTTTGTACACGTTTTTCTTTAGACTATTGACTTTGACACTTTCTTAAATTTAATCGACTTGAGACTTTGCACACACATAGACCACCACACACACATATTGAAAATAATGTAAGACACTCGAAACAGCTCTGTGTTTGTCCACAAACACATGTCTAGTGGTATATTTACAACTCTTATCAAACCGGGGGGGGGGGGGTGGAGAGTGTGTTTGGGTGTCAGCTTTGGTTGAGATTATTCGTTTTGGTATTCAGAGGTCTATCGCTTCTTTGATTTCATTTTCAAAGAAAGTAGTGTAGGAGACTCTCTGGCACAGTTTGACCTTTTTCTAGAGAAATACGATAAATGTCATATGAAAATGTATAGTGTAAATATAATATGGATATGAAGTAGGGTAGGGTTTAACTTTCTGGCACAATTTGACCCTTTTGTTTGGAAATAAATAACAGGATGGGGTTAATCGTGTTGATAACAGTTCGACCCGTTGTATGGGACAGACTGCATAATGTATGGACACTATTTGACCTTTCTGGCTCAATTTGACCTTAGTTATGAATGTATTACAATAGTGTGTGTCTTGGTACTGGCTGGTGCGAAATCATTTGACAAAGGATTGTGGTTGGTGCCGAGAGTGTAATATAAATAACTCCCCGTGAGGTCCGGAAGCAACGACGGGCAATGAGGTGATAATCTATAGGACAATAGACTGTAAGTGCACGTCGGCGGCCGCCAAAATGAGGTAGACTTTACGCGTGGTCCAGAAGTGATCCATAATCCCTGGATCAAGTGTCTATAATGCATGTAGTAGTTGTCACGATATATTTTTAGGGATGTGGTCACTCTCTATTTGTTTCCCTCTGTTTTGGCAAGTTTTGTGAGTGAATCGTATTCGTACGTGAATACAATCAACAAAGTTGACCATCTACAAATCAGTTTTAAGAACTCGTATATATAGATGCAGCACGTACATCGTCACACAAAGCCAGCCGATTATAATTAAACATGGATATCTACAGAGAAATACAAAATTGTCAAACTTACGAAGAACTCGGCATCATCTTAGATAACTATGAACTCAGCGATGACCAACCGGCATATGCTCTGAATAGGCTGTACGAAATAACTTTACAGAACAGCCCGAAAGAAGACGTACCGTACCAACACGGGCACGGTAACGACAACGACTCCGATGATGATCCGCGGGCAGAATTTGAGGAAGATCTTTAAGAGGACCGGATCGGGCGATGACGAACTATTAGACGAGGAGGACGAGGAGAATCGGCCGCAGTGGAAGAGGATTCGAGTGGAGAGACCACAATATTATTACGAGATTGTGGAAGTCAATGGGAAATTTGTAAAGTAATATCAAGCCACGATGTATGATTATAGAGTTCAGTTCAGGAACTTGGAGGACTTATCATTACGGGAGTTTTTACCACGGCTGGTTTCTATTTCCGAAGCATTTTAGATGGGTTTATGGATGGTTTCACGGTGAGATTGGTGTTTCAATCCAGTTATTTGAATTATCCAATGGCTTAAAAAACACACACAAATACGAGTAGATTAACGGTAGAGAGATTCCTGGCTCATATCGAACAAGTGTTGTAACCGTATCAACATCTTGGGTTGGACGACATGGTTGACATCTATTTCGTGCATATGCGGTTGCCGCAGGGGAAAAACGCAAAACGGGACTATCAAAATAGCCTACATGTACCTCTTATTTCACCCGATGAAATTAGTATCATCCTAAATAATACAATAAATAAAGGTGGTTTGCCCGCGGGAGGGAACAGTTGTCTTTGAACGTGTAAACACAAACCCGGCATTTGTAGACATTTTTCGTTGTAGAAGATTATAATAAACGCTACCAAAAAAACACCACCTTTTTATCACTAATCATAATATTCACTGCACGCTGCCTGTTGCACGAATGGTGCGCACGCGCACTTTGGTAACTGAACACCACGAACATACGCCTCATGCAAAATTACGGTTTGTCAATAAAGGTTGCGAGTCTTTGAGGTAGACCACATAGCCGTAAAAAGCCATACAATTGAACGCTAATTAAAAGTCGCAATCTACCCGAAACCAAGTCTATTAAGATACACGTGAGGATCGTTCCCATTTTTTAGGTGGCTACAGCAGAAACACAGATCTGAGATGTTCTCTTTTGAAGTCGTCGTCTTTTTCGTCGCAGTGAGCTGGTCTGCCACTCAGGCAGCACTATGCCCCAAGGGCTGGCTGCGATATGGTGAGAAATGTTACTTACCGGTAACTACTCAACTAGCTTGGCAGGATGCTAGTCAAGCGTGTATAATTAAGGGGGCCAGGCTGGTCCTCCCTGAGTCTCCAATGGAACAAGATACGATCTGGGGAATGTTCCAAACAATCTTTGAGGGAAACCCCCCAGGAAACATCTGGATCGGGTGTAGCGACATTGAGGACGAGGGAGAATGGCAACCCTGTCCTTTGCGGAGCAGCATCTCGGACGCCTACCAGAACTGGAGGGACGGCCAGCCAGATGACGATTACAGCGAAGATTGCGCAGCGATAAGAAAACGTTGCCAATGGTCGGTGGGGGGATCGGTGCTGTGTAGAGAAACACCATTCAGCTTGTCAGCTGCCTGCCGAGACAGATACCGCGCTCTCTTTCTGCCTCCAGGCCGACACCGAGGGTCGGCCGACCTCCACACCGTGCCTTGTCGATCACATCGTGAAGGAGCTACCGGTGACTGGCGTGCTGGCGTGCGGTAAGGCCTGCCAATCGGAGCCGCGATGCCGCTCCTTCAACCTGCTTGAGATTGGCCCGGGGAAGATGCAGTGCCAACTGAACAACGTAACACGTCACGAAGTGAAAGAAGATCGGTTTTCTAAACTGCAGAACTGTTACTTTTTCGAGATGTAGCTCCAGACTGGAGCAGTCTGATGCTGGCCGGTCAATGACAAGTGCAGTCAATCCATTGCTGTCTAGCATCTAGGAAGCATAACTCACATAACTCAAATGAACTAGGGAAGATGTACCTATCCAACCGGCGATTATCGGCTGTTTTGAAGTGTCTGAGCATTTTGAAAAAGAATGAGCCTACGTCATGAATATTAGTATATGCAAGAGGTCATCCAGCCTGGCTCATGGGCTCATTACAAATCGAGTCAACTACCCCAGATGGTTAACTGGAGAGAGCCAGCATGGTGTACAATAGAAACCACAACTTTAACATAAACTGTACCTCAATACATCCATTGTGTCTACCAGAGGGATAAGCCGGGAGTAATTGGTCTCTTTGTTTGCCCTGCAAGAACCCCTACTGCCAGGCAGAGTCATGCATTATCCCTCTGATGTAAGGCTGATTGTCTAATGACCTGTGCGCTCATTATACAGGGTGTTACATAAAAAGTATACCAATTTTCAAATTCATATTATTGCAAAATTACTGAATGTTTCTAACAAATACAAATGTTTGTTGAAAGAGTATAATGCCCTAACAGGAACAGGAACATATTGACCCCAAATCCATGGACTGACCCATTATCATAGACTGACCCTTTATCGTGTTAACATATTAACTGAGATTTGAATGGATACAAACCAATAGTAATAGTTATTTGAATGAATTTTTGAATCTTTAAATAAAATAGAAAATTAATTGAAAAAAAATACATGCACCTTTTTTGCACAATCGCAGTTGCAAGTAGCACATCACTGTAAAACAAATCTCAAATTTTAGACAATGTTGAAAATCTTTACTGTTATTAGTTTTCACAGCACTTTTGATGTTAAAATTACAATTTCGTTCAAATGTCCAGTGTAATTTGTAGTAATACATATTAAACCGTTTTTTTAAAGGTTGTATACACCATTTGCAAACATAACAAAACTACTGATTTATTATGAAATGCCTTACTTAACTGTAAGATAATAACAGTCTCAAGCATCTTGCGAAGACACGGCACCATAATAACTGAGATGTGAATGGATACAAACGAATAGTAATAGTTATTTTAACGAATTTAGGTGTCTCTAAGTAAAATAGAAAATTTTAGGAAACAAATACATGTTCTTTTTTGCACAATTGCAAGTTGCCTATTAGCTCTTCAATGTAAAACAAATCTGTAATTTTAGAATGTTTTTAAAATCTTTACTGTATTAGTTTTTACAAGGTTAAAATTACAATGTTCGTTCAAATGTCTGTGTTTTAACGGAATTTTGTATATTTACAGTGTAATTTGTAACAATAGTAATACATAGTAAACCATTTTGTTAAAGGTATTATACACCATTAACAAAACTAAAAATACTAAATTAAGAAATTCCTTACTTGACAGAAAAGCGGAATTTCGTATCAATTTAAAACGATAGCCGGCCGGCAATCGTGGGAAACACAAGGCCCTACCCATGTTTAACTACATTTTATCTGCAATACGTTAATGCATCCATGAATAGCTACCACATAGATTTATAAACGTTTATTTGATTTGTTGATAATTTGCAAAGATATAAAAACAAAACAATGTAAGGTTACATATTGAAGTTCGCTAGACTCTGCCAATATTGCCACAAAAAAATCCGTCAAATTGCTTATAGACTGTAGACTCTAATAACTTGTTTTGCCTGGTTTCTTTCTTGTCTGCCAGTTACTCTTACTCTCAACAGTCATTGCTGTAATCCTTTCAATGTATATCAACAATTCAAATAAAACAACAAAAATAGGACCTACCTCATAGTCACAAGCTGCTTGTCCACATATTGATGTTGAGAGACATGACCTTCTGTCTTTGTGTTGTACGATAGCAACCATGGCAACTGCTAATCCATGATGCCTTAGATGCCGGCCGTGAGTTACACAAATATAAATTAATTATGTATTAAAACAGTACTCCATTTGAAATAAATACTGTTTGTTGGCAAATATGAAGAAAAAAACAGTCTTTATAGGCCTATTATAGATCGATAAATAAGTCTTTACACTCGACGTTGACGTGCATCACCATGACATGGCAATTACGACAGTGATTGCACGTCAGACTTGTTAGTGCATTACTATAAAATCACCATCAACAAAGCTTCTCGAATGTTAACTATAGGTCTATGTAATATTAATATCATCTCAATGAACAAATACATCATTTGTATTTGCTTGCCTTTTCGCTTCTGAAGGATGCGTCCCCTGTCAGCAGACACCACCACACGTACGATGACAACAAACATGTCAACGCAAACAAGCACAGACTTGTCAAAACAATCACATGACGCAATAGACCAATCCAAATAGTTTTGCTTTCCAGCACCTATTTTCAGCACTTCATTTTTAGCATTTCGGACACATTTTGTGATAGACAAAAGGCACATACCTAACGTTGTTTCTTATACCTAGCACGATATGTGGCAGAGGGGTAGACCCCATCTTATCCCTATACCCTATACACACTCATGTATATTGTTATCTAACCCCCCTTGAATGTATTTTATCTTAAATTTATTTTAAATATGGGCCGCACAGATTTAGCACACCAATGTTTTCAGTACTACAATCATACCCACATAAGCTTGAAATGGTGGAAACGAGTTTGTTACCATCTTCTCAATATATGTATTGTCAATAGCAGAGTAATATTTAACAGCACAGCAGGGAGCAACAATGCCAGTAACCTTGATTTTCGTATAGAGATTGTACAAGGCTTGTTATTGGGTTGGGAACGTAATGCAACAAGTCGGTTGAGATACCATATTCCTATTGATTTGGCAAGACAACAGCACTTTCCTGGCAAAAACCGCAATGGAAAAAAAAACGCCACTGCGTTGTTTGCAGTAACCGCAAATTATGCCGGCGAAAACAAACTGTGATAATATGTAAGCAATGTATGAAGCCTATGTGCAAATTTCCTTGCTTTGAGAATTACCACACCACTTGATTGTAAATACATGTATGTACTATTCGCCTCCCACACCCCCCTCCCCATTCAATGTTAAGGAAATGAGGCCGGACGCGATGCAGATTACACTCCAAACCAACATTGAATGGGGGAGGGGGGGGGGGGGGGGGGGGGGGTAGGTAGCATTAATAATGATGTATATATAATTATTTCATTATTGTGCTTTTACACTTACAGAATCAATAGATGTACACTTATTTGTGCAATCAGTTTTACATACAAATATCTCAGCCAGTGTATATACAGTATGCATGTAAACACATAGTGTGTTAATTGAGGGCGCACTTCAATGAAATTGCTCAAAAAACCACCGGGGCTGGAGTCACACTGAGCTCCTAATTGCTGTGGTAAACAAGGGTAATCTCTTGTATGATTGGGTGGGATTCAAAGGAATAATAAGCGAGGCTTTTTACGTGAATTGTTCTTTAAATTAGTCCCTAGTCAAAGGAACACGAAGCTAGAGTTCATAACTTGTGAGCAGGTGGCTTATTAGGTGAACATATTAAACACTAACATTTGTGATGCGATCTGTGAAAACCCGCCACATGGTGGAAAAATACAAAAATGAGTTCTTTACATCATCTTAAAGCTGAGATCAACCTCTTTCTAATGCTTTTTCAGTCAGGTCTTTGGGACCTCTACATCAAAAGTTACGTTAAAATAAACGTCGATTATTGGCGATGCGAAGTTATGAGAAAACAGCATTATATAAGGTACCAGAATAGCAATGACAAATCAATTACCAAAAAAACATATAATATTATTATTATTATTATTTTTTTTTTTTTTATGTATATTTTTTGCTTTTATGGGACTTGCAACTTTGCGACATCCGACGGGTTTTCACAAATCGCATCTCATTTGCTTTTACTCCTAATTTTCAAGCTTTTACTAGCATTTGTATAAATACAAATCGAGTAAAAGGTTATACTGAAAAGTATGTGCTAAAGACTAAAAGTATTTACATTTTACTATCCAGCATTTGCTGGAATGTTACTATGAATACACATTTTCAGTATTTACTAGTCATTTGTCAAGGGTTGGTCGGGGCTACCTTGAAAAAAAAGAGAAGCAAATGCTAGTATGCAAAATATAAGCTTTTATATGTGGTTAGGCAGGAAAAGGTATGAACGTGGAAGGTGGACTGTCTAAGATCAAAATAGGTCAAGGGTGATGAGGCGTGACTCATATTTTTTTTGTCTAGGTTATCCTGAATTTGTAGAGCATCATTAGTAGATATTGTGGTAAGGAAACCAAAATGCAGGTTTAGTAGAATCTCATTTACACAGCAGTGAGCCAGAAAGGCCTGATGACACGTTCCGTGGCCTTGGAGACGACTAAAAAGGTGTGATATCAGTCTGTAGGTGTTGGAACAGGTGTTTTGCATGATTCCAAGCTGACGGGACAGTGCCACTGTCTAGAGACTTGCGTAGCTAGCGTGCCAAGGGAACATGCAACATGACAAATCAGGAGCTGAAGCCTTAAGCACAATTTGAAGGATGTTATCAGGATCACAGGCTTTATGGCTGTCAGAGTTTCTGAGTTTCTCGAGTACAGCTTTAGTTGAGAAAGTGATAACGTCGATTTATTTGGTTGTTGTAGAACACATGCCATGGACAACATTCACATTATTCACCATTTGCGCCTTGTTTGTCAGCGATTTTTTAGAGACGTTGTCACTCTCTATTTTTTTTTTAACTCTGAGTTTCGAGAGTGGATCGTATTCGTACGTGAACAAAGTACACAAAGTTTACAATCTATACGAATCATTTTTAAGAACTCGTATATAGAGATGCATACATCGTAACACCGAGCCAGCCGATTATCATTAAACATGGATACATGTATCTACAGAGAAATACACAATTGTCAAACTTACGAAGAACTCGGTATCATCTTGGATAACGTTAAACTCGGCGATGATCAAACGGCATATGCTCTGAATAAGCTGTACGAGATAACCTTACAGACCAGCCAGAAAGAAGACGTACGGTACCAACCCGGGCACGGTAACGACAACGACTCCGATGATGATCCGCCGGCAGAATTTGAAGAATATTCTTAAGAGGGCCAGATCGGGCGATGACGAACTATTGGATTAGGAGGACGAAGAGAATCAGCCGCAGTGGAAGAGTATTCAAGTGGAGAGACCACAAGATTATTACAAGATTGTAGAAGTCAATGATACATTTGTAAAGAAATATCAAGCCACGATGTATGAATATAGAGTTCAGTTCAGGAACTTGGGGGACTTATCATTACGGGAGTGGTTACCATGCCTGGGTTTTCATTTTGGATAGCATTTGAGATGGGTTAATGGATGGTCTCCCGGGTGAGTAAGATTGGTGTTTCAATCCAGTTATTTGAATTATCCAATGGCTCTTTCATTTTTACAAGTATATTAACGGTAGAGAGATTTCTAGCTCCTATCGAACAAGTGTTGTAATCGTATCAACGCTACGCAATACGCAAGACAGGACTATAAATAGCCTACCTCTCGAATTTATTCCACCCAATGAAAATGGTATCACCCAAAATAATACAATAAATAAAGGTGGTTTGCCCGCGAGAGGGAACAGTTGTAGTCCAGGAGCTAGCAGACTGTTATCGGTATTGTTGAGTACGAAAGGTTTGACACCTTAAATGAGTAGGACTATGTGTGGCCACCCCAAAATGTGGATTCTTAAGTTGGGCACTCTTGCACTGCCCCCTGGAGGCACTCTTAAAATGACCCCCCTAATTTTTGTATCGGTATTGGTGGCGTACGAGGACCATTTTTTTTTCATATGTACTTCAAGGGAGTCTTATTATAAAAAGCCAATTCTTAAGTTTTCAACTAATGTACTAAGCCACTTAAGAATGGCCTAATTAACGCTAATTAGCACTAATTAGCACTTTTATCGGTATTGTCACGTACGAGGACACATTTTGGCTCAAACGTACTCCAAGATAACCTGATTACGAATATCTAATTCTTAAGTTTCAACTCCATGTACTAATCCACTTAAGAATGGGTCAAAGATCGATAATTGACCTAATTACGTTTTCGGGAACGATGGAATAATGTGACCCGCTCCATCGAAATCAGGAATAAGTCTCAAAAAAGTTATGGTCTGATGTAGATGACAGGTGTATATTCATTTGCCGAATCCACATTCCGAGAAAAACAGCTCTGAAATACACAAAAGTGACCAAAATCATACGGACAGCACACACAAATACTTGGTCACGATTTTCACCCATGCATTCACTTCAACGGCCGATTGCGTAAAACGGCCTCAGCGACTTATTCCTGATTACGATGGAGCGGGTCACATATGCCATTTCTCCGGAACCACATGGGGTAGAGGATTGAAATAAGGTTTAATGTGAAGGTCTAAACATTATGGACAAGGACCAGTTAAAGTAGTATTTTGTTGGTGTCTTCATGGCTTAAACATGCAATTAGGCCTAAAAGTGTACCCTTTTGACCCACCACGTGTTTATAATTGTATCGGTATGATCGAGTACGTCCACAAAACTTATGTCAACATGTTCATCTGGCAACCCAGAATACGAAAAACTCGTTCTTAAGTGTCCATTTGATGCACAAATCCGCTTAAGAATAAGAAATCGGTCAACTTATGAAAGCATGTCTAAGATATTATTGAGTTATTCCTCATGAAAAGGAGGCCTTCTTTAGAAGTTTAATTTACCAAGAGCTTTTCGGAGTTTTCATGTGCATTTTAAGAATTGGTCATACAGTAACCATGTGTCTGTGTCTAGGACAATAAGACTATATATATGCCCTATTGTTCATTGTACCTTATAAAATAAGCACGAGGTCTCGTGACAGATGAGGGCACTTGACAGAAGATAAACAACAAATCAAAATTACGTGTAACACTGAATATGTATTATAGTCATGTTCTCAGCTTGCGATTTGAATGGTTACAAATTATGGAATCATTCAATTCCCGGCTGGTGTATTTCCACCTTGTTTCAAATTGAATCACTCAGCTGTTAACTTAGTTCTCTTCGGAAAGTCCTTCCTCTTCATCAGATGGTGCGACCACTTGCCTTTCCTCACTCCCGTCAGTCTTCATTTCGTCTTCATTTCATGTGGATTCGGCAAATCAATATACACCTGTCATCTTCATCAGACCATAACTTTCTTGAGACTTATTCCTGATTTCGACGGAGCGGGTCACATATTCCATCGTTCCCGAAAACGTAACTAGGTCAATTATCGATCTTTGACCCGTTCTTAAGTGGATTAGTACATGGAGTTGAAACTTAAGAATTAGATATTCGTAATCAGGATATCTTGGAGTACATTTGAACCAAAATGTGTCCTCGTACGCCCGTTATACACAGGTGATTAAAATGCAAATATTTAATTAACTGGTGAACTTGCGATTGGGGATTTTGGTTTTTCGTGATCCACATTAGATTCAAGAGGTGCGCCAAGGAAATTGATTTCTGAGCACATTAAGCAGCCATGCCCTGTGGTCTAATAGACAGAATTTGATTAAAGAGGAATTAGGGTGTGTTTTAATGTCTTAATACAAATTTTCATTTTGAGCATTGCCATATTTTGAACTTTTTAATAGAGTGTCATTTTTGTATTGTTATTGTTTGATTTGTTTATTGTTATTGTTTGATTTGTTTATTATAATTGTTTAATTTGTTTATTTTATTTTTTTTTTTTTTTTTGGGGGGGGGGCTTAAAAATCTAAATGTATGAACAAATATATACACGAGGTTTTGTTTAGCTTTAGTCTTTGATACATGTTTATTCGTGACGGTAAAACTGAAATTTGTCCATGTCTTTAACAATGTACATGTGAGTGGGTGAACAACTTCCCAACAACTTCCTAAGTAGTTTAAAGTAAAATTTATATAGATTCACGATATGCGTCAAGAAGGTGCAAGATAATCGGCCATGCCCTGTGGTCTATTAACGCGCTCCAAACTATCGTTGTATTTTCTGAGAAGAATAGAAAATCTGTGAGCTAGTAATTATGGCATCAGGTCTTGCTCCGTTTGATTTTGAGCCCACTTTCACATATACAGTACACATAATGCATACACTATGCCGTACAGAAAAGGGTTCACTTGCTTTCCTTGCGCGTTCAGGGCCGCTATCGATCGGGCTTCGCGTACTGATGGTGCAGACACTACGTCACAATTTCTCGTAAGTACTGATCATAGACATCTAAATAATAGAGGGGGGGGGGGTGTATTATATAGTAAATATCGTTCAACTGACCTGACTAAAGCTTTACAATTGTGGATGCCTAAGAAAAGCCAACAAAAATGCATTCGTTTTCAACTGGCGTTGGGCAGTATGTTGTTCTTGTTTTTTTCGCGATCGCCGTCCAATTACAGGATATATAGCGCAATCATTTTGCTGGATGTCTGCAATCATTATTTACTTTTAAATAAGTAAGATATTTCTTAATAATTAGGTAGTAAGTTTGTTTCGATATCTGCAAATGGTGTATCCTACCTTTAGAGCAACAATTATCGATATTGAAAACATTGTCATTTTTGACAAGCTCGTCCCTTTATACATTAAACCTGTGTGAATTAATTTCACCAGAAATGGTTTGGAACCATGTGTCAGCAAAGAAAACTCAAAAGAACCAAAAATGTGCATTATGTTTTCTGTTTTCCCCTAAACAGTAAACGTAATATCAATTGAGCAAAACTTCAACACAGTAGGCCTTGTTGTTAAACATCCTATTTAACACTTTGACCAATTTTGTAGCATCAAAATAAATGAAAGTATATTTGCTTCTATTATATTTTCCCCCGAAAACACAATACACTTACACAGTAATTGCGGTCTTTGTACTATTTTTATGCAGGCGCAATTGTAAGATTTATTGTAAACATTTGACGTGGCGATCATTACCGAAATCCCCATAGTAACTAAATGAAATATTTACTGCATTTGTTCCTAGTTCAATAAAGCTAAAAGCCACAAATGAAACCGTTACATTTCCGCTTCGTTTGTGTTCCAAGCTGTGAATATTTTAGTATCAATCAGTCACCCAAATGACAATTAAGCTCTCGGTATTGAGGCAGGGAGCTTTGTTGAAAAAGGATTAAAAGAACATTAGTGTTTGCTCATAATAATTTAGGTAGCCCTACCACATCAAAATGAGCGGTTGAAGTTGGCTCATTTACATACAACAATAAAGAGACGAGGAATAATAAGCCTTTGCACCCACCATCGAGCTTGGAAGCAAGTTGAGTGGTTATTTGTTATTCACTGGGAGTCGCACCAAAAATTTACAATTTTGTCAACTATAGATGTTGCAGTCATTAGGCAATGAAGTTTGATAATCACTTGATGTATCACTTGTTGGGTTTGCTCTGACGAAAACACATGATTCAAAGAGATCACATGCGCACAGCTCGTACCGATTTACATTTAATACACAATTCTGTTACAACAAACATTTTGCCCATTTCCAGCTGAGTTTGTATTAAGGAGAGTCGGATGGAAAGCAGACTGTGTGATACAATGTTTCTGTGGTGGCAAGATCCTTCCCCTCGATCCGTGAGAGCAGCCACTGATCTTTTTTTTCCTCGCTGCTTCCTGAAGCTTTCCTGCAGTTAGCGTCTGGCATTGTGAAAGTTTGTCAAGGACAGTTGTTCGGGTCTTTTTGTCCAAACTCCACCTCTGTTCTATTTTTTTAACGGCATTTACTCAACTACATCACGTACTGTTGACAATGATTCCGGCGGTACATCAACTAGTGCATGTACGATTGGAATGCCGATATGATTATATCCGCTTTTTCGGCGATTTCTGCTTGGGTACATTCTTCCACCTACCGGCACAAGCGTGGAATTTTTAAAAACTCTTTTCAGAGAACAACAAAACTCTCGAATCTGCATCTGAACCGTGCATAATACACTTTTTCGAGTTCAAATCACTATCATCTGAGCAGCTCGTGTCAACAGCACCTACGCTCGCTCTATTTTACAACGCCCGCTATTGGTCCATTTCCCCACTATTCGCACAAACGTGCCGCACCACGACAGAAGGGTCTCGTTGATTGGTCGTTGGAAAATAATGACGTAATTGTTCACTGGGCATTTTTTTAGCATCGAAACTGGGACAACATGAATTTTAAATGGAGATTTTATCGAGTACTGGTTCACAGACCGTTTGGGGATTTTATTTGTGAGTTTCCCAACAACTTCCTAAGTAGGTTAAAGTAAAATTTATATAGATTCACGATATGCGTCAAGAAGGTGCAAGATAATCGGCCATGCCCTGTGGTCTATATTGTGTTTACGTGCTTTACCAACCGAATTACGAGAACGCAAAAACAACAAATTTGTCTAAGAACGTGTAAACAAAAAAACGGCATGTGTATACATTTTTCGGTGTAGAAAACTATAATAAACGCTACAAAAACACAACCCTTTTTATCACTAATCATAATATTCACTGCGCGCTGCCTGTCGCTGCCGTACGTTGTTACAATTCTGCACGGGTGCGCACGCGCACTTTGGTAAACACCACGAACATACGCCTCATGCACAATTTAGGTTTGGCAATAAAGGTTGCTAGTCTTTGGAGTACACCACATAGCCATATAAAGCCATACAACTGAACGCTGCTTGGAAGTCGCAATCTACTCGAAACCAAGTTAATCAATTTACACGTACGAATATTTCCCATTAGGTGGCTACTGCAGAAACACAGATCTGAAATGTTCTCTTTTGAAGTCGTTTTTTTTTTGTCGCAGTGAGCTGGCCTGCCACTCAGGCAGCACTATGCCCCAAAGACTGGCTGCGATATGGTGGGAAATGTTACTTACCGGTAACTACTCAACTAGCTTGGCAGGATGCTAGTCAAGCGTGTAGAATTAGGGGGGCCAGGCTGGTCCTCCCCGAGTCTTCGATGGAACAAGATACGATCTGGGGAATGTTTCAAACACTCTTTAAGGGAAACCCCCCAGGAAACATCTGGATCGGGTGTAGCGACATTGAGGACGAGGGAGAATGGCACCCCTGTCCTTTGCGGGGCAGCATGTTGGACGCCTATCAGAACTGGAGGGACAGCCAGCCAAATAACAATAACAACCAAGACTGCGCAGCGATGATAAACGGTGCCGATGGTCGTTGGGGGGATCGGTGCTGTGCAGAGAACCACCATTCAGCTTGTCAGCTGCCTGCCGAGACAAATACCGCGCTCTCGTTCTGCCTTCAGGCCGACACCGAGGGCCGGCTGACCTCCGCACCGTGCCTTGTCGATCACACCGTGAAGGAGCTACCGGTGACTGGCGTGCTGGCGTGCGGTAAGGCCTGCCGATCGGAGCCGCGATGCCGCTCATTCAACTTGCTTGAAATTGGGCCGGGGAAGATGCAGTGCCAACTGAACAACGTAACACGTCACGAAGTGAAAGAAGATCGGTTTCCTAAACTGCAGAACTGTTACTTTTTCGAGATGTAGCTCCAGACTGGAGAAGTCTGATGCTGGCCGGTCAATGACAAGTGCAGTCAATCCGTTGCTGTCTAGCATCTTGGAAGCATAACTCACGCTCGCGCATCAAATGGACTAGGGAAGATGTACCTATCCAAACGGCGGTTACCGGCGGTTTTCCAGTGTCTGAGCATTTTGAAAAAATAATGAGCCTACGTCATTAATATTGGTACATTTGTATATGCAAGAGGTCATCCAGCATGGTTCATGTGCTCATTACAAATCGAGTCAACTATCCCGGAGGATTAACTGGAGAGAGCCAGCATGGTGTACAATAGAAACCACAACTTTGACATAAACTGCACCTCAATACATCCATTGTGTCTACCAGAGAGATAATGCGGGAGTAATTAGTCTCTTTGTATGCTTTGCAAGAAACTCTACCGCCAGGCAGAGTCATGCATAACACTCTGACGTAAGGCTTCTTGCCCAGTGACCCGTGAGCTTATTATAGATCAGGAAATGTAAATAAACCGCCGGTTATCCGTCGGTTTGATAGGTACGTGTTCCCTGCACTCTGCAGGTGTAACGACAATAGGATCTGGACCTTCTGCAAAAGGAACAAAATCCACAACCAGTCTAAAACCAAAATCCGGAACATGACAAAAAACTATTGATCTAAAATCCATGGACTGGCCCATTATCATAGACTGACCCTTTATTTTGTTAACATAATAACTGAGATGTGAATGGATACAAACAAATAGTAATAATTATTTGAATGAATTTTTAGATCTCTAAATAAAATAGAAAATAAATTGTTAACAAAATACATGCATTTGTTTGCACATTCTCAGTTGCAAGTAGCTCGTCACTGTAAAACAAATCTGTAATTTTAGAGAATGTTGAACATCTTTACCGTAATTAGTTTTCACAGCACTTTTGATGTTAAAATTACAATTTCGTTCAAATGTCTGTGTTTTAATTTGTGTTCGTGTAAGTGATTTTAAGGTAAACACTGGGTTGATGTTAATTCCTTTAATGCTGATAAAAAGCAATAGATGTTATTAAAAATCTTGAAAACAAATCTTTGTTAGTTAGTCACCTTGAAGATGAGCGTACTCCGTTCCTTTATCAGCTTTTGCCACAAAATTCAAGTATTTAAAATTAAATTTCAACGTGAAACGTTAATACAGCCTTTCTTTGCCAGATCGTGCCGGATTTTATTTATTTCCACAAGTAAAATATTTCTGTTTTGATAATGCCAAGATGCCAAGCCTGTTTATTAGCACCATTATTTACATGATTGTTTTTGCCAACAATCTGTCGCCTTGGGCACTTTTTTTCTCAGCAGTCAGAGGTGGTATGTGGTCATCCGATTCCCGCCATACATTCTGTAATTTGAATGTAAAGAATTTACTTGACAAAGCTAAAAATTATTGGTTGTATGGATTCAATGGGGACAATGAGACAAGGGCGTTAAATAGGCCTAATCACTGAAGCGTGGTACCCCGATATAGCGTGTATAAACGCGTTCATCCCGCCAATGAAGCATGCTTAGCAACGCTTAGCGTGGGTACACGTCCACCGCGGGTATGCTAGTAACGTCATGTGTGTATAGACGTTCACCATGACGTGTGCTAGTAACGTATGATGTGTTAACATGCCAACCGCAACAATCAAGGAAACTTCCGCAGCGTTTAAACGCGTCCTCCGCTAGATGAAACCGCCATGTCTGACGGGTTAACGCGTCATCCGTAAATAGTAAACTATTTGTATCGGTCATCCGTTTTTAACAAGGTTTGCGTGTATACACGTCTTCCGGCGCAAACTGGTTAAACATAGGCATCCATACAATAATTGTTCCTATTATTAACCCTTGTTCAGTATTTTTACTTTTAACGAGAGTGAGGGTTGCCTGACGTAGGAAACTTAATTAAAAGATTTTGTTAACATTATTGGTAAATTACGAATCTCTGACTCGGGTAAATCATCCTAACTTTTACGAAAATGTTGCCTGTTTTGTGCTTGAACGTTTTCTAGTATCGATCAATATCGATCAATCAAGCAACGTCCACCTGTTTAACTCACCATTCCGTGGTGTGTAAAGAATTACAATGTAATTTTTGTGCGCGCGTTTCCGGTCTACCGTTCTTTTTTAAATTTTGATGTGAGAGGGGAGGGAAAATCCGCAATGCGAGATGACAGATAGAACTCCTTACTAACAATCCTGACTAGAATGCATGTATTTCCATGTCCAATCAACTGAATGACTGTTAGCACCGTGGTTTATTAAAATCATAAAATGCACTCGCAAGTGTGGGCTCGTAATTAATTGAACCATTTCTATGACGTCACTATATTGTTAAAAATGTGGATTCGTATCAACGCTTTGGACAACAGAATGTGGATTCATATCTACGAACCGACGCTTTGGACACACAATGTGGTTTGTATCTACTCTTTAGTAAAGTGTGGATTAGGAGCTACGAATCCAAGCTCTTCAAACTGCCCTGTAAACAACTTACTGCAAAATGCATTCATTTTCATGTGCAATCAACTGGATGACAGTTGACGAAATGGTTTAACCTTCACCTAATTCACGAGGCACAATTAAAGCGCAGATTGATTTACGAACCCACATTTGCGAGTGTATTCCCTGACTTTGAAGGGTTCATGCAGACCTTTCTGGAAGAATTGCTGTTTAATAGTTAAAAAGATGATTCGGTGTGTAAGTAGCAAGACCAGGGGTGAGAAATGATATAAAATGACATTAATTGGTGTTAATCAGCAAACAATGTAATTAGCCCCCTCGTTAACCTGTCCAAACACTGACAAATGGTGGCGCTGTTCGTGACGTCATTTAGGAACCCGACAAAATAGACAACATACGTCTGGAAGGCGGGCACGGTGGTACATGTACATGTGGAATCTGCACTGTACATGTACATGTACATAATTGTGTACACCTTCGTATTATGCACAATCGATGATTAAACTGACTGCTGTGGAATGAAGGATTCTGCATCGATTGTACACGTGCGTAGCAGCACGTCCGCTGTAGCTCAGCTATACTGGCCAACGAGTTACCAAACGTACCTCACGATTATGCCAATTTTCTATGCTAATGAGGTACCATTCTAGGGTCGGGGCCATTTCCCCAAAACAAATGATTTTGTTCACATATGTATTAATCAAATTAAGAACTTTTACATACTGGAAATAACTCATTTAAATATAATCTTTCCTTTAAGCTAATAAAAAACACATTACATAGATCCAGTTGAGTGGACATGAAAATACATGCATCCTTATGTCAGAGTTGTTAGTATATGGAGTTATTCTCTAATTCGTCCCTTAATCGCGAATAAAGTATGTTTATTGCCGTCTTCCCCCTTGTTTTCCCACGCCGTGTTACCCCACCTGCAAGAACATAATGGTTTATAACAATAATACAATCCATTTGAGGAACACCGAACTTCGATAGCAAGCATTGCGCGGACTAGGCTGGTGTTGCGTCGTTGTCTTGGCAGTACTGAAGCTCAGACGTAAAGTAGTATTTGAACTCGAACTCTTCAGTGAGTTTGTCCATTCGTTGTAGGCCGTCCATGTACTGCCAAGATTTGTTACGATCCTCCAGAGGTGTTCAAAACTTCTAGAGCTGTCAATAAATATAATAAAACAATGGTTATATTTCCAACGACCATGTTTTTAAAAGGTCCGTCCAGCACTTCGACACGAGCCGCGGCCGTTGTTCCCCTGCTCTATGACTATGCAGTCCAAAGCGCTTGGGGTCGCCTCCAACTGAAGACAGGGCACTTTTAAACATATCAAGACATCTTGAATAGGATAGCTGCCTAGGTCTTAGTTTGTACATATTCTCTGATGGAATTCTTCGTCTAAATCGCCATTAGGATCTGCCATGTTAAGATACCTGTTTAACATTCCGACTGGGCACGAGGACGTATTCGTAGCTGAAATAAGGATCAAAGCTCCTTGTTAAAAAATATCAGTTTTACTCTTAGCTATAAAGAGATTAATGTACGATGAATGCAACTGGAAATCACATCTTCTGATGTTGACAAGTTGATTGTGGACTAAGAAAACTTGCCTATGAAAGGAGCAACATGGTGCATAGACAAATATCTAGAAGATTGTTCGATGTTGAATAGTTATCTATAAAAGACTTTAAGATTTCTGGTGTAATGGATTCTTTCTTTACAATAGGTTTAGCCAATCTTCTTTTTAATCACTGTAGAAGATTATGTAAACATGTACTCTCACTAGGATTGTCTTTACATAGAATGCAATCATAATGCCATTTTAAACCATAGAAAATCGATTCTATTATGGGGAATGAGGCCCCCATGCTAAACAACTGTATACAATATTTACCAACGCCAATAACACTAGCTGGTAATGAGGTGACCTTTTCTGCCTCACACCATTGTTGCCATGCCGCAAAAGCAGCGTTGTGTTTTTTGGCAGTGCTGGGGGCTCTAGATGCTTTCATTAATATCATGGCCAAGGTCGACGAGTACTCCTCGTCCTTATGATTCCTGCCAAAAAATCCATATTTGTTCCAGTAATTTATGTATCTGGCATAATAACAGTTACATGTACATGTACACACGTTTTTTTATGGTGTAAATCGAGGAGTTTCTTTTGTTGCTCTCGATAATTTCCTTTGTTTGTACTACTAACTTTTTCCGACGGCTCTCATTGGTTTTGTACACGAATCTCAATCGAGGTCGTCTTCGATTATAACCCTAACCCCATTTCTCCTTCGTGTCAAGTCGCCAGGCATGTGTCCTCCATTTACACCATAAACAAACGCACGTATTCTCTTATTCAAAAATATAACACTAGGTAACACACGGATTCCTTTACAAAAACCATTCGGTAATAAATTATAACTTAGTTTCGTTGTAATTGGCAAAACGTTGTTTCTAATGGTCTCAGATCCTGTTTTCAACCCAGCACTTTTTTTTCGGCAGTACCTCACAATTGTTGAATGTACAACCAAAAACCAAGAAAAACACATGTAAGAGGATTTAGATAATATTTCACCGCTGGTCCTCCGAAAACCACTTAAGAGTGGGTCCACGTAAATATTTCATATAAGTGTCCTCGGCATTTTTTTTTTATTTTGTAATATGAAAGGACTTGGTAAGCAAGTAACAAAAATTGATTTTTTTTTTCTTTTGCCCGTTGCCACGGTAACAGGCCATTTTGTGTTTTGGGCATTTTGGGTCAGTTTTGGGGCTGCAAAAACAGTTTTTTTGCTTATTTTAAAAAAATCACCCAGCCAAATTACAAACTGTTATCACAAAATCAACTATATCATTACAAAGTATCATCCTTGCCCTTACTTGTGACAACAATTTAATGCTTTAAATGTCACCCTTATGCTATTTGTAGAACATGCAATAAAGCATGTTTTCAGAGCTTGTAAAATTGTAATTTTGAACCTATTTTTGTCCCTCAAAAAGTCAACTTGCCAGGGGTCTCAGAATATTTTCCTTTTGGATTTAATTAGAGCCAACATTGGTCTTTTCATATCTGGTGAGAAAAGTTTGGGGGATTGTGTCTTCTTAAGGCAGTAGTGCATCAAAAATTGGTCATTTTCCCCCAAAAAACAACAATGAAATTTGAGCTTTTCCTTCAGTTTAAAGTAATAATACCCACACAAATTTTACTGTTATGAATCTGGAGCCTTTTTCAAATCATAAGGGTGAGTTGTATGCCTGTGAATTACTCTTACTGAATAAGCAGCATTTTTGACGGCAACAATCTAGACTAACCCCCTCCACAACATTTCTTACATACAATTTTCTGATAACATTTTATTAGTGGCATAATATTATTAAAAAAACAATACTTGTTGTGAACTAAAATATTATTTCTACAGAACCCAACTAAAGCATTATTTCTACAGAACCCAACAGCCCCTTTAAGCGTGTCACCCCTCAAAACACAGCTTTAAGGCCTGCAAGTGTATCCAAAGTGTTATAGCGCTCCCTTAGATCGAAGAAAAAACATAGGTCTTTTTCGCTTTATAGGCCTATTTGAACTATAACAACAGTTTATACCATAACAACCTTTTAAAACCATTCCAAAAAAATATGTACGCACATTTAGTAAGTTTCCCTTGTGGTTTATTTGTGTAATATAGGATAAAAGGTCGTATCCTCATTGAGTGATCCCCACAATGTCGCTTCCCAGGTTGTATCGTAAAATTTAGTGTGATCCATGGCCACACCGCATTCTGGGTTTTGTGACTTTTGACAAGCGCCCTTGAACAAAGATACTGACAATTTGGGAGACTGCCAACACAGCAGTTGGTAGTTGAATGGTTTAGTTGACTGCGTGAAGAAGCTATGCCTATATTGCTATGCTGGGTACACTCATGTTTAAATACACTCACAATATGCTTCCCCAATGTTTTCATCACATATTTTTATTTACTACTTCTGTTCATTCATACGGAACACGTAGTTCATTGAAAGGTAATCTGTTTGTGAGACAATGTAAGACTTCATTTTTTAGAAACAGCCCATTTCAACGTTGTGTCATATACTGGAATAACTCAACATTGATTTGAAAAAGTGCAATTCTGTGGTTTCATTTGCCAAAAAATTGAAGAAATTGATGATTAATACTTATGCTTAATACATTTTGTCTTTACTGAATTGCTTAGTTATTATGTAACTTACTGTAACGGGTCTTACTGTCTATTGACCTGATTTTGTCCGTGTGTAGTTTTTGTCCTGTCCCAGGGAAAGGTACAAAGGCTTTGCTTCACCGTTTTCCTGCATGTTGACATCTTTTTATGCTTTCGATTATGTAATGTCTTTGATGAATACTCTGTAAATACATACATGTTTTCTCCTTTACGTGTACAAGAATTGTAACTGAGGATGTCAATGTGAAAATAAATGTTGAGTTGATTGATTGATATTCAAATGGTCGAATTTGTATTAAAGGTAGAATACACCATTGGTAATTGCTTAAATTATCATGAATAGTTGGATTTGAGGGGTTGTATTTGATAGTAAATATCGTTTAACTCACCTGTTCAAAGTTTTACAATCATGGATGCCGAGTAAAGCATGAAAAACAGCGTTTGTTTTCAACCGACGTCGAGCAGTTATTTTTATGTTATCTTTGTTTATAAAATTCAATTTTCCGGAATAATTACAGGATATCTAGCGCAATAATTTTGCTGGATGCCTAGTATCATTATTTACTTTCAAATGAGTAAGATATTTCTTAATAATTCGGTAGTAAATATTTTCGATATCTGCAAATTAGTCAGGGAGCTTATGGTGATCCGTAGGAAATGAATGATTAGAAGATCCCACCCACCTAGTCATGTTATTTAGGTACTAGAGAGCACAAAAAAACATGTTGGCAATTTTGAAATTTTGGCAGAGGGCGGCCATCTTGGATTTTAAAATGGCCGCCATATACATCTTCATTATGCCATAACTCTGGCTCTGAATGCCGTGCAAAGCTGATTTTGGAGCCAAACCGTACATTTGCCATGACAAGGAAGTAGTTGAACATACATCTGATGTGATTAAAGTAAGTCATATTTGGTTTTTAGCATTATTTATTCAAAAATGGTCACCAGTATGTCATATTTGAGTAGTGTATCCTATAAGCGTATCTTGGTATATGATAATGTATGCATTTAGACCTACATACGTAAAGGGAGGGGGTATGATCCAACTTGTCCGTGGCTATGACGTTATCTAGTCCTCTTCGTCATCACTGTACTCATCTTCGTCTGTTAGATTTGTTTCTACTGAATTCTCACAAGAATCCCTATCGTCAGAACAACCGCAAAGGTCAGTGCAGTTCAGACCATTCTTCCTGCATTTGCATTGATTGGTTGCACATCGTGTTTGTTTACAGGAACATTTCACCAGATCGATTACTGCTTGTGGAGCTGGAGGAAGAGAACTCATTACAAGTTTATTGTGTCCATCTACTAAATCTCTCCAAATCCTTCCAAACATCATGAGGGATAGAGATTACTGGCGCGGTGTTGTGAACGGAATCTCGGTTGAGGCCGCTAGATGATGATGATGATGACTAAATCCCAGCCAAATCCATGTGGTTCTGGTAATTTGGGGTTTGCAATGATGTCACCATTCCAAATTAAGGCTTGGTAGTGAGCTCTTAGAATGGCAGGTCGCAGTGCAGCGAGGGTTGGGGGCAAACCTTCTGATGATTGGGCTTGCTTCTTCTTGAAGAGCCACCACATAACACCAGCTACGGGAGATATAACCTGCAGATAAACGCTTCGATCGCAGTAAGCACAGATACAGGTAGCTCCTCAGTTTTCCCTAACAGCTTTCTGAGAACCTAGTGCACTGTAGACTGACTCAAGGGGTATCACCCTGTGTTTCTCAGCAGCCCCTGTGATGAAGGAAGTGTTTTCGCATAGACTTGGGTATCGTCTGGTGGCAAGCACAAGAACATCGGTGTCTGGTGAGTGGATATCTAGAGAAGTAGCACCATTAACAGTTGCATCAATGGAATGCAGGAGGATTGTTGTATCCGCTTCTGTCTGAATGCTTGCAAGGTCCTCTATTGCTCTTTTTGCAGCCTGTGCCTTGTCCTTCCTGGCAACCACAAGGTACTTACCATTTATTTCGGCATGCATCAGCACTTTTTCAGCAAAGTATGCGGTGAGGGCATCTTTCGTCGATTCGTGGGCAATCAGACGGCTCATACATAGTTTTCAAATTTATGTTGAATCGGTGATGTGATACGCAATAGCCTTCCTGCCACCTAGATGTCTCTCACGAGTTTAAGCTTTCATAGATTCACCGATGTCATAGCGAGCAAAGAGTGCCCTGTCTTCCTGGAGTTCCACAATTTTGTCTTCACTCTTTATTTGGGATTTAATCCCACTTGCTGGTAGTTTCCAAAGCAAGAGATATTGACCTGAAATAAACTGTTGGTACTTATGAATTCTCAATTGTGCCAAGGGCATTGTTTGCAGCAGATGGCCCACTCCTACATTCAACATCAAAGAGTGACTTGATATTCTTGAAAATCTGCCACAGAAGAAAGAAGTTCCCCAGGAAGACAATAACCAGTCGGATCATCAAGCCGACCCTCACTGCAAACGTGTCGTCATTGTCGATGCAATGGCTGATCTCCAAACACTGGACAAACCAGAGTGGATCGAAACCTGTCTTGACTTAGCAAATCACTTCATAGAACGTTACTGGAGGAAGTACGGGGAGTATCATGAGGTGCATTTGGTATTTGACCGCTATGACATCGGTGAATCTCTGAAAGCTTCAACTCATGAGAGACGTCTAGGTGGCAGGAAGGCTATTGCATATCACATCACCAATTCAACATCAATTGGAAAACTAAGTATGAGCCGTCTGCTTGCTCACGAATCGATGAAAGATGCCCTTACCACATACTTTGCTGAAAAAGTGTTGATACTTGCCGAAACAAATGATGAGTGCATTGTGGTTGCCTGGAAGGACAAGGCATAGGCTGCAAACAGAGCAATAGAGGACCTTGCAAGCATTCAGGAAGAAGCGGATACAACAATCCTCCTGCATTACATTGATGCAACTGTTAATGGTGCTACTTCTCTAGATATCCACTCACCAGACACCGATGTTCTTGTGATTGCCATCAGACATACCCAAGTCTATGCGAAAACACTTTCTTCATCACAGGGGCTGCTAAGAAATGCAGGGTGATACCCCTTGAGTCAATCTACAGTGCACTATAGGTTCCCAGACAGCTGTAGCTCAACCAGGAGTCCATGCTCTATCAGGGGCAGATGTAACTGGCAGATTTGCGGGGAAAGGAAAGGGATCTTGAAGGTTCTACAGGACCTAGGTCCAACTGATGAGAAAGTGCATGCCCTTACACTGTTAGGGAAAACGGAGGAGCTACCTGATTCTGTGCTTTATTATTATTATATTATTATTTCTTTTCGGCAATGAAACCGAGGATTCCTCAAAAGCGCCCAAGGCACTGTAGCTCGTAAGCCTTAAGAAACCAGTAGGAGGATGAACGAAATGCCAGAAACACCGGGGCCAACCCCTTCTCTTAGCGATAAGCGTGACTGGGTTCTTTTACGTGCGTGTCCAGGTTCAATATATACAATACACACACACGGGACAAACGGCTTTAAGTCCCATTCGAAGGACGAAGCAATAGTGGTTTAATTGCCTTGCTTAAGGACACACGTGTCGACGGCCGGGATTGGAACTCGCGCTCTGTGGAACAGAAAACACACGCTCTTAACCACTTACTGCCATCGAAGCGTTTATCTGCAGGTTATATCTCCCTAATACAGACCTATCAAGCGTAGCTGATGTTAGTGGCTTCTTGCAACACGACCGGCCATTCTAAGAGCTCACTACCAAGCCTTAATTTGGAATGGTGACATCATTGCAAACCCCAAATTACCAGAACCACAGGGATTTGGCTGGGATTTAGTCATCATCATCATCATCTAGCGGCCTCAACCGAGATTCCGTTCACAACACCGCGCCAGTAATATCTATCCCTCATGATGTTTGGAAGGATTTGGCTGGGATTTAGTAGATGGACACAAAAAACTTGTAATGAGTTCTCTTCCTCCAGCTCCACAAGCAGTAATCGATCTGGTGAAATGATCCTGTAAACAAACACGATGTGCAACCAATCAATGCAAATGCAGAAAGAATGGTCTAAACTGCACTGACCTTTGCGGCTGTTCTGACGATTGGGATTCTTGTGAGAATTCAGCAGAAACAAATCTAACAGACGAAGATGAGTACAGTGATGACGAAGAGAACTAGATAACGTCATAGCCACGGACAAGTTGGATCATACCCCCTCCCTTTACATAAGGTCTAAATGCATACATTATCATATACCAAGATACGCTTAGGATACACTACTCAAATATGACATACTGGTGACCATTTTTGAATAAATAATGCTAAAAACCAAATATGACTTACTTTGATCACATTAGATGTATGTTCAACTACTTCCTTGTCATGGCAAATGTAGGGTTTGGCTCTAAAATCAGCTTTGCACGGCATTCAGAGCCAGAGTTATGGCATAATGAAGAAATCCAAGATGGCCGCCCTCTGCCACACTTAACATTTTGCCAACATGTTTTTTCTTGTTCTTGAGGGTCTAATTTAGATTTCTAGCTAGGTGGCATGTTCTAATCATTCGGTGCCTACGGGACTTAATTTCGTGTCATAAGCTCCCTGACTAAATGGTGTATACTACCTTTAAAAGGTCACGTTGCAAAGACCATTGCGTGATCGAGGGAGCTGGGGATACAAATCGTGTCGTTAGCGGTCGCACTGTCGAATGCAGTGTTCGTTGGCAAACACTATCAAGGGCAAGATAGCTCAGTTGGAAGAGCGCCGGTCCGTTATTATGGCGGTCTCGGGTTCAAGTCCCGCCTATAGGGGGCGCTATAATGCAACACTCTGGATACACTTGCAAGCAATAAAGCTGTGTTTTTAGGGGTGACATGCCTAAAGGGGCTGTTGGGCTATGTATAAATATTGCTTTAGTTGGGTTCTGTAGAAATACAGTTTTAGTTCACAACAAGTAATGTTTCCTCTTTTTATATGTCACTAATGTTATCAGAAAATGGTATGTAAGAATAGTTGGGGATGGGATTTGTCTAGATTTTCGCCGTCAAAAATGCTGCTTATTCAGTAGGAGTAATCCACAGGCCTACAACTCACTCTTATGATTTGGAAAAAGCGCCAGATTCATAAAAATATTCTTGTTTGTGTGAATTATTACTTCAAACTGAAGAAAAAGCTCAAATTTCATTGTTTTGTTTTTTGGGAAAATGACCATTTTTGATGCACTACTGCCTTAAGAAGATACAATCCCCCAAACTTTTCTCACCAGATTTGAAAAGACCAATGTTGGCTCTAATCAAATCAAAAGGAAAATATTCTGAGACCCCTGGCAAGTTGACTTTTTGAGGGACAAAAATAGGTTCAAAATTACAATTTTACAAGCTCTGAAAACATGCTTTATTGTATGTTCTAAAAATAGCATAAGGGTGACATTTAAAACATTAAATTTTTGTCTCAAGTAAGGGCAAGGATGATACTTTGTAATGATATAGTTGATTTTGTGATAAAAGTTTGTAATTTGGCTGGGTGATTTTTTTAAAATAAGCAAAAAAACTGTTTTTGCAGCCCCAAAACTGGCCCAAAATGCCCAAAACACAAAATGGCCTGTTACCGTGGCAACGGGCAAACGAAAAAAAAATATTTCAATTTTTGTTACTTGCTTACCAAGTCCTTTCATATTAAAAAATAATAAAAAAATGCCGAGGACACTTATATGAAATATTTACGTGGACCCACTCTTAAGACCTAATCATGACAAGTGCGCTGTGATGACAGTCAGCTTCATAATACAACCACATGAACTGGAACTAGTTTACATTTCAGAAAGTGTGTTGCAAGAAAAAATAACAGCTCGCATCCTGGAAGTTACAGTGCATTTGGACCTTAAGTGGGATATTCAAGTCAATAATATAATTAATCGGGCTAATCAAAAAATTTACATGTAACGGTTCTGTTTGTCTGTTAATGACCTCTGATCTGGTTTTTTTTAGGTTACACAAGACCGGTCCTGCAATACGCCACACCAGTATTTAATTTTAGCATTACAACAAAACATGTGATGGCCCTGGAAAATGTTCAGAAAAAGGTGTGTACAATTATCGTGGGTCCAGAATATAATCAATATGATGATGCACTTGTGTCATGTCGCTTGCTAAGTCTGAGTCAACGGAAGCAGCTCTGCATTAAGTTTGGACAATCTGTATTGGCTTCCAAACGGTTTAATATTTGAATTCCTCCAACTCGGCATGTTACGCATATTGTCTTCACTTGAGACACTCAAAAGCTATATCTGTACCATTCTGTCGAACCAAGAGGTATCAAAACAGTCCTCTTGTAGGATTAATTAAACTGCTTATTGATGCTACATGTATTATAACCAGCTAAGTAGGTTCTTTTTACATGGCGGGTTTGTGTAATAATTATCTTATAACAAGTCATGTTAATGAACTATTATTTGCCCTCTACATTTTCAATACGATATGCCCTTTGTTTGATTTGTTGTGGTCCCTCACCCTCTCTATCCTACACCTTCTTCCCTAATTCTGTTTTTTGTAGTTTTTGAGGACTGACAGTAATGGCGACTTGTGATATACAAAGGGCATACCTAACGTTGTTTCTCATGGTCTCAGATCCTGTTTTCAACCCAGCACTTTTTCGCGCAAAACAGATGTATCGCAATTCACGTAATTAGTCTGTGCTCACTTGAGTACGTGCAATTGCACAAAAACACATTGTATATCGACCTATTTAAAAGGATTTTCAAAAAATAAAGAATATTCATTTTAAAGGCAATTTTTCAAAGTGGGACTTTTTGTTTGTAAACACCCTGTAGTTGTTCCCAAGGCAAATACTCAGTTTCTTCCTACGTACTGCCTTACTTTGGAATTCACCTCCACCATCTTGCTTCCCATCCACTTATAATTTGTACCAATTTAAACATAGTATTGTCATAATATTATTTGTCATCTGTTTATCTATGATTTCCTCGTTTTGATTTCCTTGTTTATCTTGTAGATGTAGCCGCCACCTTGAGTGGCCTGTTCTGGGCCTTGCAGTTGGCGACTTTCCATTTTAAGAAATGGTCAAAGATAAACAAGAACTAAACGTCGGCCCAGAAAGTTATGTATACTAACATTTACTGGGGAGTATACTGCTCGATGCTGCCAATTCGGCGCAAATCATCTAATCACAATAACCATGTATGCCCTCACAGGTACCCGTTTACTCCTTGGAGGAGAGAAGCAATGAGTGACAAATTGCCTTGCCCAATGGCACACGCACCGTAGTCTCATGCAAGACTCGAACCCAAAAACCAATTACCCATTATGCCACGGCACTCAACGAATGAAGGCGATAAGAGACCCGCAACAGTTCTGTCGCTCTAAAAGTCAGAGGTGTCCGACTCTCTAGTGCGTTGGTGACCAGCCGCTTGCCTTGGTTCTATAGATTGAGAACACTGGGTTTGTTTGCGTTTGTTGCCTCGCTTTTTTTTAAATGTGTAAATTGGGCTACAACCTACATTTTGGAACGTTTTTGCAAATCACCAGATAGCCTTGTGCGCTAAAAGAAATGTAATGGCAGTGTGTTACAATTTGTTTTTTCACAACTGGCGTAAACGTTATGTTTTTGGCTTTTAACAAAAACTGTTTATGCAAATCGTTCTCTTACCTTTAATTGTAGTCTATACTGTATGTGCTCAGTCACTGTTTAAACATTTGTTAAACACGACCAGGGGCCAAATTCATAAAACATGTAAGCACACAAATATTGTTCTTAAAAACAGGTTACCAGCCAAAACTTTATGTGCTTTTAATGCTAAGCAAAAATTAGCTTAATATCAATCACAAACAATTATTATAAACATAACCTGAACATTTGGGGCCAAATTCATAAACGGTCATGATCACCGGAATATTTCAGTCGCGTACAACTAGCAATTCAGTAAGAAAATAATCGGCTGTTCACCCAGCCGTGTACAAGTTCCTGCTTAGCCGATGTTTAGTGGTCTAGCCGTACATCATTCTATTCACAGCGGATTACGTAATAATTATGTTGAATAAAAGGGCATATCTATCTTCGAAAATACGCACATCGCTGTGTACGAGCCTCTACTTATAGTTGTGGGGACAGGCTCCTTTGTTTGGAAAAGACAGACCGAGTAGTGGGGACATTTTCGAGTCCCCATAGCGCGTTGGGTCTTCAGTAAAGGTAGAACAAGGTAAAATTGGGTTAGGGTATAATGAAAGAAAATGTAGAAGACGACAAATTAGGGTGATGTTGAACATTTTAGAATTTTAGAGTGTTCTGAATTTGAGATTAGAGAGATTTCACTTAGCACACAAACCCTATAGATTGTCCCCATAACGCAACGTACCAAAATAATTGATGCTCTGCTGATCAGCTCAGTTGACACTAGTGGGAGGGTCGCTATGTCAAAAAAACGCGCTGATTTTACTCATGACCAGAAAATGGGTCTCATTGGGTGTGTAAACGTAATTAGGAAAACAGTTCTTTCTGTGCTATTTCAATGATATATACGCAGCAGATCCATGGCCATACGTCCGTCCCACAAGCAAGACAACATAAAAATGGTAACTTGTACACGAGATAAACACGCCCCATTGGGACGATTACAATTTCTGGTGTTATTTAGACACATGCCACTAACCATGTACGTTTGATAAACATCATCTGATCTAAGCACTCTTTATGAATTCGGGCCTAGATTTGTACGTTCGATCATCAATATACACAGTTTAGCCTAGTTAATCGTGATCAAGGGAAAATCACCGTTTATGAATTTGGCCCTCGATTTGTAACTCTCCAAGGAAGATTTGTCAAGCTAAGCACATTTTTGGTGCTTACATGTTTTATGAAATTGGCCCTTGGTCCTAACTTATGAATTTCTGAATATATCTATGTTATGCTCTAATGCGTTTCCAGATCAGGATTCGGAGATTGGTAGGGACGTCATCAACATATATTACCCAAAAAAGAAAGACCACTACAATTTATGCGGGAGAATTTACTCTTTTTGAATCGTGTTTACTGTATTAAACTAAATCAAATTCCGACTCTTACGATTTAAGTAAAATGACGACCAATAGTCGTATTGTTGACCTCAAACAAATTGTAACAAATCTTTTTTCACCACAGTGCACTTCTATAAGGTCCCTAGAATTACATACTACAAATCTTTAAAAATCCAAGTGGTGGAAATATGTCTAATTTGCATAAATCGTTAATCCCTGCCGTGTAATTTATTCCCATATTTGGGTATATATTTCATTTTTATTTTTCGAAAAGTTTATTTTGGTGATTCTACTTACACATCCTTACTTCAATAACATTTTCTAAAGAATGTAAGTGACTGAATAATTTTGAAAATAGAGTAATGGTTCAAAATGACTATAATTTTAGCCTATAATATGTACGCATTTACCTTGTCTCCAGATATCATCCAGTAGTTAGTATGGACGAGCTTCAAATTCACCAGGTTGCTTACTGGCACAGTTATCTTATTAAAACCTTATGAAAAATCATTATGAACAATGATAACATTGTGATATTTAGCCCAGCAAACAACAACTGGGGAAAAATCGTGTGTCCATAAATTGGGCTAAAAAGTAGGTGAAGGGTTACCTAAGGTGAGAGACTTGTACAAGTTCAAGGAAACACTTTAAGATTTTTGTTGCTTACAATAATCATATCTACGTTAGAATGTATTTTGAGGATTTTCTTGAACTTGTTGAAGTCTCCCATGTTAGGTAACCCTTTAACTTCTTTTTCGCCCAGTTTATGAACAAACCATTTTCCCCAGTTTTGGTTTGCTGGGCTAAATATCACAATGTTATCATTGTTCATATGATTTTCCATAAGGTTTTAATATGATAACTGTGCCAGTAAGCAACTTGGTGAATTTAAAGCTCACCGATACTGACTTCTGGATAACATCTGGAGACAGTGTAATGTACGCACATTTATAGGGTCACGAAGTTTTCATTTTGGATAATTACCATGTTCTCATAATTATTCAGTCGCTTATACGCTTTAGAGAATGTTATCGAAGTAGGGATATGTAAGTAGAATCACCAAAATAAACTTTTTAATTTGTTTATATATATTATATACCCAAATATGAGAATAAATATATTACGCGGCAGGGATTAACGATTTATGCAAATTAGTCATATTTTCACCACTTGAATTTTTAAAGACTTTTAATATGCCATTGTGGGGACCTTCTAGAAATGCATTGTGGTGAAATTTGTTTTGTTACAATTTGTTTGAGGTCAAAACTTATTTTTCCTGGACTACAATAGGAATGGCTAACATGTCTCCTCATTTATGATTTACTTATAAAGCATGAAATACATTTATCAGTATTCCGTCCTTACGAAAGGACAGTGCTAACATGAAATGTTATTTCGCCAGGAAAGTGTACATGCATTATAACGATGCCAGTATAACAACATATATATTTAGTATTCTGCCCAGGCCTTGAGGTCCATCTTTGGGATTATAGATTCGTCCTGACAGCTCGTTCGTCGGTTGGTGAATCCCTTCATTCGACCGTATCGACCAGGGTAGCGATACGACTTGGTGTATTCCACGAAAGATTCGTATTGATACCCTTCACTGCGGATTAATTAAAAGAGTAAAAAGGTTAAATACAAAAAACTAAAACAAAACTGTATTACGGACGTTTACAAATTAAACAGAAGAGATTTGGTCCCACACAGATCTCATGTTTGTGTGAAGGAATGGATGCCACAAAAACAAAAGAGAGAACAAAAACAATTAAAATCAGCAAGGCGAGACTTAAAGGTAGTATTCACCATTGGTCATTGCTTGAATTATCATGAATGAGTAGATTTGGGGGGTTGTATTTATAGTAAATATCGTTTAACTGAGATGTCCGAAGTTTTAGAATTATGGATGCCGAGAAAAGCACGAAAAACAGCAGGGTTTTTTCAACCGGCATCGAGCAGTTATTCTTATGTTATCTTTGTTTTTTTCGCGCTCGCCGTCCGGCGATCGCGAATTTTTCATTATAAAATTCTATTTTTCGGAAGAATTACAGGATATCTAGCGCAATCATTTTGCTGGATGCCCAGAATCATCATTTACTTTCAGATAAGTAAGATATTTCTTAATAATTCGGTAGTAAATATTTTCGATATCTGCAAATGGTGTTTACTACCTTTAAACCTGCGACCTCCGAAATATCCAACCGGCGCGCGTGATTTTGTTTCCTAGGAGGGTTAGGGGTAATTAGCACAAATGGGCGTATCGACAGCACACTAAACGGAATACACTTAGGTTCTTAGATCCGTACTTTCCCTTAAATTAAACTCACTCCAACAATCAAACTGGAGACCAAAAATAGTCAATCAAAAAATAAGCAGAGACCGAATTCGAACCCCAGTCGAACGATCTACAGACGATGCGCCCTCTGACGTCACGTGTTTACATCTGTAGTCAAATGTGCCCGGCAATATGCGCACACATCGTGTTTTGCGCTATGTGGTGGTTTCTAAGGAATTCCTTTTAGGTTTTTAGGGGGGTGTGTTAGGTAACAATAGTATAGAGAGTGTATAGGTCTGGGGTACTAAGGGGGAGTCCGTCGGTCTCATATCGGGCTGGGTATAAACAGGTGACATGGTCTGCCTTTTTACCTTCTGTACACACACGATGAGTCACTGTCATCCGCCTTAAGGAATGCATACGGTTGAATCTCCAGCGTATCATCCGTGTTGTCACATAACACTCGGGCCATGCTGGCCTGTTGAATTTCCTCTAGCTGGTCTGAAAAGCAAACAAAAATGTTAACTTCATTTAATCTATTCAAAGTGAGATCATAGTTTTGTATAAGGTCAGGGTTGGTGCAATGTCATGTATACAATTTAAAAAAAAAAAAAAAAAACACAACTAAAACAATTGATGTTTTTAAAGATTGTTGGTGGTTTTAAAATTGATTTATTTTATGGTTGTTATTAAGTTTATCATGATTTTTGAAGTTAGGGAATTTTTCTTTCTTATACGTCGGGGCTGGTTGTGCATTGCATATCACTGTGCTACTGTTTTTGTAATGTCCTATAGGTCCGGGTTAGTAGCCAACTTTAGTGCTATCTGATCCGAAAAAGGAGACAATTATTCTTAATAATATGATGTCATGTCATGCATTAAACAAAATTAAAAAATAAATACTAAATAAATATATAAATACATAAAGTAGTTATTTTTTTAAATTTTGTCACCAATAGGGTTTATTTGGACCGCGATGGAAACATTTTTCGTAAAAGTTTGTGCGTTATCCCTGCTCTTTCCACTAGGTATATATTTTTATTATGTAGTAAAATCTCTATCATTATTGTGGAAATTGCGAATAAATCAAATCAAATCAAAATAGTTTCTACCAACAACAAGTATTTTAATCGTACACCCCGGGTTACTGATGTTTTTGTATTACGATATACAGGCTTGGGAACTGTATGATATTAGGTCAGCGAATGCAATAATTGACCGACTCAAAGGTGAGGATCTATAGTTCTCGGCTGATATTATGGTTAAAATATTGCTTGGCCACGCATGGTTCGTGGAGGCGGTTTATGCTACTTATTGTAGATGCGTGTGTGACTGAAGCGGTGGTCACATCTCAGGTCATGAACGTAGTTGAACGTAGTATGGTGGGACCGTAGTTAAACGTAGTTAAACATAGTTAAACGTAGTTAAACGTAATTAAACGTAGTTAAACGTAGTTAAACGTAGTTAAACGTAGTTAAACGTAGTTAAACGTAGTTAAACGTAGTTAAACGTAGTTAAACGTAGTTAAACGTAGTTAAACGTAGTTAAACGTAGTTAAACGTAGTTAAACGTAGTTAAACGTAGTTAAACGTAGTTAAACGTAGTTAAACGTAGTTAAACGTAGTTAAACGTAGTTAAACGTAGTTAAACGTAGTTAAACGTAGTTAAACGTAGTTAAACGTAGTTAAACGTAGTTAAACGTAGTTAAACGTAGTTAAACGTAGTTAAACGTAGTTAAACGTAGTTAAACGTAGTTAAACGTAGTTAAACGTAGTTAAACGTAGTTAAACGTAGTTAAACGTAGTTAAACGTAGTTCTGAACGTACTTAGACCTTGAGGAAAGCCATGATTTGGCCGTAGTTATCCCAAAAGTTTTCAACATGTTGAATGTTTTTTATACGGTCACCTTGGATGCCTGTACCGTACTGTGAGCCTAGTATATACGTAGTTGTTCCCAGTTGACCCTAGTTGACCGTAGTCTGGACCGTAGTGTGGACCGTAGTTGACCCTACTTGACCGTAATGTGGACCGTGGTTGACCGTAGTTGACCGTATTAACCACGATACTACGGTTGAAGTACGGTCAACTACGGTCTACTACGGTCAAATGAACTACGTTCAACTACGTTCATGACCGTAAGATGTGACCACGGCTTTAGAACTCCCTATAAGACCAACGTTTAAGGGAACAAATATATGGTTGGCCGGTTTTGAACACCGGCTCATGGGCCTGGACGCGTTAATGTTCAGATCCATGATCTGGTTTTAAACATAATGCCGGCCAACCACATTTGTATTCCCATTTTTACATACCTTTTGGTAAAAACAATCTGTTAAAAATATTGTGTTCAACCATTTTACCTTTAAGGTGTTTTGAGGAACAATCCTGAAACTATATTATTGGTATGTGCCGCACGCACGTGTCCTTATATGGAGATCGATAGCCACGTTGCACCTGATGCTTGATATGGTGTGATGTGTGTTGCAGAGCGCATTATGAATATTAATATACTGAACTTGTTGGTAGTATTATTTTCCACTTTAGCTGGAGTACATTTTGGAGTGCCCCAGGGATCAATTCTGGGCCCCCTTCTTTTTACTTTGTATGTTAATGACATCACCACTACTGCTTCCCCAGACTCTATGGTGTTTTTGTATGCTGATGACACGGCCATCTTTTCCCGTGCTAAATCTATTGTTGACATAAACAGAGTTTTTAACAGTGACATGGCAGAAATCACAAAGTGGCTGCAGGTAAATTATCTAACTTTGAACACCAGCAAAACTAAAAGTATGTTGTTTGGCACTCGTGCTAAATTAAGTCATAGGGAAGACAACTTGCATAACAATACGGTCATTGACAATGTCACTGATTTTAAATATTTAGGTGTGGTATTAGATCCATCGCTAACATGGAATATACATATCGATAAACTAGTTAAGAAAGTCAATAGTGTTCTGCCTCAGCGCTCACTGAAGTTGTTCTACAAAACGCTCATCTTGCCTCATTTTGATTATTGTGATGCTGTATGGGGTAATTCTACCAAAACGTCCCTTATTAAGCTTGACAAACTCCAGAGTAACGCTGGGCGAGTCATTTTGGGGCTTCCCCGGAGATCCCCTACACGCATGGTTTTGTCGACTCTTGAGTGGAATATTTTAGAAGATAGACGTATTTTTCATTTAAACACATTAGTTTATAAAAGTCTTACTTTGAAATTGCCACCACAACTATGCAATTGTTTTACTCTCACAAGTAATTTATAATACCAGGTCTGGTTCTCATGGTAACTTAGTTCCTCCATTTAGTAAATCTAATTCTGGCAAGCGTATGTTTGTGGCTCGCGGAGTGTCTCTTTTCAACATTTTACCCACAATACTTAAATGCCCACTGCCTGCTACTCTAGCCAATTTCAAAAACACATACAAAAGCCTGCTTTTCAAGAAATGAACATGTCTATGTTTTCTTTGTGTCTTATATTATCTTTGTCCTTTTGGTGTGATTTTATTTTTTTTGGTATTTTTAACGAATTTTATAAATGTTTTATGTTGCTGTTTCTATCTTAAACCCTGTTATATTTATTTTATTATAATTGTATAACTGCTGGGGCCCTCTGAAAAACAGTGTTTCACTGAGAGGTTACCCCAGGGTAAATAATAAATAAATAATAATAATAATAAATTTACACATACCATGTAAGGTTTCGACCAATGAAAGGATCACGGCAAACTAAACCGTTAAAACTGGCTGGCCATGTTTTATCAGCCGTTTAAACTTAACCACGTATCGGGCTCTCGACCAATAGAAATGGCTAAACCGTCTCAGGTATTTTGTTTTTTCACGAATCTCGATCCGAAACGGATTCAGGCTGCCATCTGTCGGTAGCACACTCTGACATTTCCGGCCTCGGTCGCTGTCATATATATTTCGGCCTTGCTAGTGACGTGTTTACCTATCATCCGTTTTAAATTCCGAAAACCCGTTGCGTGTACACACGTCCCCCGACGGGAACTGGTTTAATGGGCTTACCGTGCGTAAGTGCTTGCTGCCCTTCTAGGTTCTCGTACCAGAAGCGGTCGCCATGTTTGAGGTAGCTGAACTGTTTGCTAAGGAGGCAGGCGAGAGTTGGCCCAACCAGTGCGCCCTGACGAGGCTTTTCGGCAAAGAAACCCACAAAAGGATCTATATCTTCTACGGATCTAGCCGAGTAAAACAAAATCCAAAGCAACTTATTTGTTGGCATAAAGTTAAATCCGAATATATTAATTTAAACGTATTGGGTGCTTACGCCTATTTTTCTACTAAATGTATGGGTTTCTCCGGCTATTTAAAAAAACAAAACTAATTTAGTCATTTTATCATTCCATTTCAAATTTTGGTCACTGTGTTTATACATTGTCTCAGGAATATTCTTCATTACATATCAAATTCTTTTAAGCTGTTGCTCAAAGAAACTTGATCTGTAATGACGAAATCGGTGGCAAAATCGAATATGAGAGTTGGTGCATTTGAATTAATAATGTTTTAAAATAGCCGGGAACAAACTATATTAGTTTGCAGCGGGCTAGATTCAAGCGAGATATTATATTGTGTAAATTGCGTGGTTGTTAGTGTTTCTAAATTCGGTACCCTGTGGAAACATGAAAACAATGACAATGGGGGTGAAAAGGTCATCACAGGGCATATTTCTATAGATAAATATAGGTCTCCAAAACAATTCTGAAGTTTTACTCAAAAACTATAAATATCCAGGCCGTGTTTATCTGTCGCAAAGTAATCTTTGAGGTCTAATGAAGAACGTGTTTGGGGTAATACAGCCCATGCAATTAACCCTAGTTGAAATATGACCACTTTAAAAATAGCCCTCGATGTTACGAGAATGTTGTACATGAGAACAAAGATATGTCTCCACAATGATACAAAACAATGGTTGACTGCTGTGGTGTGGGATATGACGTTTGTAACACCCTCAGGGACACATAGCACTCTCGGCTTTGCCTCGGATGCTACGCCTCCCTCATCACAGCAGTCAACAATTGTTTGTTTCCCGGGTTTCGCTTTCATTGACATACTAATTCACCTGTAAATGTAACTAAGTCGTCTGGCAATCGACTTCGGCATCACGTACTCCAGCTCCTCCCAATTCGTAATCAACTTCAATCCACACACCTCCGCTCTGAATCGAACGTACCCAGGCAATCCGTGATCCCGGCCCCTTTGAATGTTCAGTGCGATGAGATCGAGGCCAAAGCTTCAAATAGAAGTATGATACGACTGAACGTTAATACATCAAGCCTTTGATAAAACTGGGTGGCTAGGTTTAGTTAGCGAAGTTTATGATAGCATTATAACTGGCTTAACATTTTCTGCAAACGTCTAATTACCTCCGCCATTGGGATTATGTTTTTGCCTGTGTTTATATGTTTGTCTGTTTGTCTTTTTGGTTGCATGATTCCGTCATATGTTTACCATGATCTGGATCAAGATCAGGAATCTGAATAATTTTGAATGATATTTGTTTAACATTGGCAGATGGGGCGTTGTGCTTGACCGTTTTCTTAATTAGCGCCATATCTGCTGGCCATTTTATGCAGACCGTGTTTTCTGTTTCTGCTTGGAGCGGAAGTCTGCGCTCTATCGAGTACATTTTTCCTAGTTAATATCTTACCCTTGTTTTGGATCTTCAAAGAGATGTTTTGTCACTGCCGATGAGAAGAAATGATCCACTTTATTCAGCGGTTGGACGAGCATCCCCCTAAGAATGGCGTCCGGCCCGCCGCCTTCGGCGTCGTAGATATGCGTTGCATTGAAGAAGGCTTCCTTCATCTGGACGTCGCTAAATACACGCTCCCAATCCTGATCAACCCGCCAGATGGCAGTCGGTATTTGGCTGTGCCCGAGCCGAAGCGCGGCCGTCGCGAACCCGTTGCGGATCGTGGCGTCCACGCTGTCGTCATACGCATACTCCGGTCTCCTCTCAAGATTCACATCCAGCCCGTTCAGTCTTGTGGCACGCCTGCCCAGCAGAAGCGGGAGGTACTCGTTGTAGACAATGTGCTGCCACTCGGCACCGACGATCTTCCGCGCCTCGTTAAAGATTCTATCCCCGCCCTAGTGCGGGTTGATGTCGGAGAGTTGCCTGGCGATTCGGTTGTGCTCCCGTAGCCATACCGTGTGCAGTGCGGTAAGGCCGATCTGCTCGGCTGCTCGTATGTCTCCTGCCTTTCCACAGGAGACGAGACCACTTCGACCGGCGCAGTGTGATATCTCGTTGTCCGGTGGAAGCAAGTCCATCTTCGAAGGGTCAGGGTTTGGTGTCACGCGTAGCAGACCTTGTGAATTCATGTCAAAACAAAAGTACTTGAGAATGCGTAAATATACCCTACAAATTGAACAATCATTGAAAGGTAGTATACACCATTTGCAAACATACAAAAACTACTGAATTATTATGAAATACCTTACTTGACTGTAAAACAGTCTTCAGCATCACACCTCACCGAGCCCCGTTGTTTCGAAAGTGGCGTGTGGAAGACATTACAATTTAGGATCACATCCAAGCATGGTCTATGTGCCGTTTTAGAAACCTATCTGACTTTGGCTCCGTTACCAATGGTGTATCCCACCTTTTACATCCACCCATTCCTGGTAATTCAAGCAATTACCAATGGTGTATCCTACCTTTACACCCACCCATTTCTGATAATTCAAGCAATTACCAATGGTGTATCCTACCTTTACATCCACCCATTCCTGATAATTCAAGCAATTACCAATGGTGTATCCTACCTTTACATCCACCCATTCCTGATAATTCAAGCAATTACCAATAGTGCATCCGACCTTTACATTCACCTAGTCTTCATAATTCAAGCAATTACCAATGATGTATCCTACCTTTACATCCATTTTGTGAATGAGCTATAGTCACTCTTTCGAGAGTACTTTATGGCAAACAAATAGTTATTATCACATAGCCACAGTTTGGTCAAATTAACGTTTTTGTGTGGGACACCATGTACAGTGTATAATTGGGCAGTTTTCTGACCTCCGGGTAACTTCAGGGAGTCCACCGTCTCGTCGCTGGATCCGTAAATGAACGACGCGTCCAAGTATGACGTGATCCTGTTGGGCTGCTGATAGGCCCATGGCTGGTCTCCTTGTAGAGATGGTGCTCCGAGGGAGCGTACAAAATTGATGCACTTTTGATCGACGAACACAGGATCACCAGGATAGATGGGGATTGGAAGGCAAATGTCTGATCTCTCGCAGTAAGAACATCTACCTGGAAAGAAAGATAATATGACGATTAACGGCTATAATGGACCTTTTCGAATCCCGTGGCTTCGTATCGGGCTTAATTAGGGCGAATTTAGGCACAACTGCGGGAACACCAGTTAATCTCGTCTAGTCAGACAGTGGTGGGTACGCATGCGCACCACGTACACAACATACATTTATTGGAGTTTGGGTTCCAGACACGATTTACTACATGTTGGCCACAAAAAAAGTACTGACTGTTGCAGCCCTTGGCAGTCTTCCTCTCCACAATTTGTCTTTGGAAACGATTGACACGTCTCGATTGTGGAGTGACAATTCCTGTTGTTTTCACACGTTTTATACGGAACTATACGACTGCCTTTTATAATTCGTCGCCCTTATAAATATTAACTGTTAGTACTGTGCATTTGTGGCTTTTTGAGTGAACTATTTTTGCAGTTTAGCAATACAATTTCAACAAAGTAGGTTCGTGTACATGTTTAAATGCCATTGTTTTGCAGTTATTACTTTTTACATTAAGAAAAAAACCGGAATCCGATGTTACCTGCAACTTGTGGAACAATGTCAAGATCATGGCTGAGAATCTGACCAAAATGGACGTTGAGGGCTGTGTATCGACTAGCCACCGATTCTCCATCTTCATTAGTCACAGTTGTGGAGACTTTCCTTGCGCTTGGTAGCTCGTAACCACTGGTGGACCTTCGTGGGGACTTCTTGCCTACACAAACAAATGACTTGTTATATTTAGCACGATATGAGCAGACCGAGGGGGCCCTCTTGTCCACTTGTATGTTGTTGATTGAGTTCCAGGTATCTCAGGAATTTGTATAGGAGATTTGTGGGTAATGTTATGCTAGCTAACATTATATTCTAGTTTGTTTAGTCAAGGAACGTCCAAAGCATGCCTCAAATCGTGCGGGGTACAGGCTTTGTCGGCATATGGTGAAGGCACGACGTACGGTGCTGGAATTATTTGAGAGTTTCGGCATGTCACGTATGTTTTCATGTACCGCCTGTGTATCCGCTTAGTTGTCAAACAGACTTACTTGCTGCGCCAGTCTCCGTGATGTTTCACCAACATTAGGCCGTGTCTTAAACGTAATTCCAGAGTTGCGGCAACGTCTATTGCCAGCGCATCACTGCGTATTTTCAACGGGTGCAGATCTAGACCTAGCTTTACCCCCTTTAATCAATACAATTGGCGTAACAGTGACATAAAAGTCCAACATTTGTATTATCGATTTTAATAGTTGGTATGCATGAGTTGAGTAGGTCTCGGTGGTGTCAGAAGTGGGATGACGTAGAATCTCTGCGGAATCATCGCTGATTGATTATGTATGTAGGCCTATGTATTTATTTCTTATTTATCCTGAGTGATCCATTCAGTGAGAGAAACTCACCTATCTCCCATGGGTCCCAGCTTACATATTACTTATATACAATAATACTGTTAAAATATTGAAATACAATTATGTAAAATAATTAACTTAAAATGTATTAAAAAAGACAAAACAAAAACGCAATAACGAATAGCAAATAACAAACATGTTAAAACACCACTAAATAATGGATCAATTAACTGAACTGTTTAAACTGTTTGACAAAGTGAATACAATTTGTTGAAAGTGGAGATTTGAAATGGCGTGGCAAGTTGTTCCAAGCCTGGGCACCCCTGAAGTCAAAAGTACATTATTTTGTTCACATTATGTTCTAGGGTGTGAAAGAACCACATTGCCAACTGTGTTATTTCTGGGCTCAGTCACATAGAAGACATCTCGCGACCCAACATCTTCCCAACTACACAAAACCACAATTTTGTTTTCAAAATCGGCTGCAGTCTCGTTCAAACTTGCACAAATTACATGTTGTATCCCGACCAGGGACATATGAAGCACGACATGTGGCAGATAAAACCCCCCTATTTTGTGTTGACCATTGTGTTTCCGGAATCTCAGGAATTCCTTTTAGGTTTCAAGGGGGGATGGGTTAGGTTACAATAGTGTTGAGTGCGTATAAAGTATATGGGTAAGAGGGGGGTACCCCTCTGCCACATATCGTGCTGGGTATAACCAGGGATTGCCAGGGATGATTAGTCTGCGATTTGTCCCGCCTTCAACAACACAAGAGATGCTGAATCGCCCACCAGTTGGCTTGCATCTTCTCCCCCGCTTGGAGCAGACTCATTGCCGACCACTTTCCAACTACACACAACCACTCATGATGCGCGCCAACTCATCGGCTACCGCTTCCAAACCGCTCGTGTCCATGCCAACCTACCCGATTCAAACAAACTGCCACGATTTGTTTAGGCTGCGAGAACAAATCGTGGCGGGTTTTTCAAATTTGCCACGTGCTCCGGACCACACAAGACTGCAGAAGACTGCACAGGACAGTCCCATACCTTGCCAAAACTACACATGGAAAAAGAAAACTGCTCACAATTTTTGAATAATGGCCAATCGTGACCAGTCTTGAGCAGTCTGGAAGTGATTTTCTAGCAAATAATCGGCTTAAGATGTCCGTTGTGGGATTTCAACATTACCATCGTCATAAGCCGAGGGCAGGAATCTCCTGAGTGGTAGGTCCGCCATGCCCCAGCTCGGATTCGCCTGGTTGTTGCAGCTGCCGTCTGGCGTTCTGTATCTAAGGGTGGACTTGTCACAGACCAGGGCGTCGGTAGCTGGGTAGAGCCGGTGAATAACCTGGTCAATCAGATCGTCTGCTAATGATGAGTTGATTCTGCAGAAATGACCGGTATATTAAAACAATCACATGGGAACAGAAATTGTTTTTGCTTGGAAATGACAGGTCCTATAAAGCTAATGAAAAAAACAGAGAGCATTATAGTGCCTGTAGCAAAACCAGTAAGCGTAAAGCGCGCCCTCAAGAAACGGTCCGATCGCAACTCGCACCTCGCATACGCGTTCGAGCCTGTTGCGGGGTTGGATCGGATGGTGAGTTTTGATAACTATTTGTTTTCATTTGTACGGTTTTGACATATATATATAATGAGATATTCAGCTTTAAAAACAAAAATTGGTTTTAAAATCTTCATCATGCAATTGTTGATTTATTTTGCAAACCTTGCAAAACGAGCATCTTTCATCAAAATGTTGATTTAGGTATTTTGTTTACCTAATTAATTATTGACTAGGTTCACGATTGCCCAGGTGTCGCAAATAGAGGGGCATACCTTTCTTCTTGTCCCGTAACGTTAACCCTTTAGTTTTTCACCAGAGACTGGTTCGAATGTATAACTTAATGTATCTTTATTCTTGTTTCTTGTATTATTACAGACCAAATCGGATAATTCCCAATCCATGTTTGGTTTGTCTACCAACCCCAGCAATCTGCATATGATATCAAGTCAGAGGAAAATAAAAGATGCACATTTAAAGACGCAACCCGAATATTGTTTCCTCAATATTCTTCAGTGTTAAGTACTTCTTTGAACATGTCTTTTCCGCTAAAAGAAATACCGCGTAAACGTTAACGTTAATTTACTCGTTAACTACCCTCACTAATTTACCTTCATTTCGGCCACTGCTTTTGGTATTTGTGGTATAGGTCGTATAAGTCGTACGTACGTACGAGATATAAGTCGTACGTACGAGATATAAGTCGTACGTACGATCTACAAGTCGTACGTACGAGTTAGCTAAAATTAGAGATAATTTTCATTTTCACCATATCCCTAGCGTCGTAACTTGGTGTCATACCTGGTGATGAAGTCAGACTCTGCAGTCTCCAAGAATTTGAGCAGGTTCCGTTCACCAATTGAGATGGGCTGGATACTCTTGAACTGACCAAGCACATCCAGGGGATCTCGGCTGTCCACCAACCTAACTTCACTTGTATCTGAAAGGCAAATGTATAATACATCATATTTACATAATATACATCAAATAATAAGCATCGTTCTGAACATTTGTGAATCGGAACGTAAGCTGATATTCATGACAAGAAATCTCAAAGGTAAGACCTTTCGCTGCACAGAAACGTTTGTTGTTTGATTAAAAGACACACCTGTTTTGATAATAGTCGGTTCTAGAAGTGTCCATTCATCACTCGTGATGAGATCTTCCAGGTAACACACCAGCTGCGTGTCATTCGACGTGTCCGCCTGACACGACGCCACGATAAGGACTATAAAGAAGAATATCCTGAAATAAAAATACAATGTTTTTATTTATTGTCGACTGCTATCTACACACAAACGAGCATACATACAAACATTACTATCACTGTGTGGACACCCTTTGTATTCGTGTAGATAAGAAACGTCGATCAAATTTCACCAAATATTAATATTGTTGTTAAGTTGTTTTCAATCGACAATTGTGACTGTTATACCCTAGGATAATCCTCTTCAATGTTTCTATATGTAACCCTAACCCGTTTTACCTCTAGCGTTCTTTATCCAAGAGGGGAAACCTTGGCCAAGTCCACAGGTTTCCGATTTGTGTAAAGTGTGGACATCTTTTGACTTTTGTTACAAAGTCCACACAACAATAGCAAGGTTCGACACATGCCTGTAGATGTATACCCGGCCATGCAAGCAAATATAATCCAAGTACAATGTAATGTCCACAGCCCTTGTGAAATGCCACTGACTGCCTGGAAATGTGTGTATGTAATTACCATTCATCATTATTTGGCCTATTATAGATATGTTTGACCGTACGGAATACGAGTAAAGATGACCCTGCCATGGCTTGTCCTTGGCCATTTACGTCAGATGAGTAATCTTGGAGTTGCAAAAAAGACTTCTTTCTTTGGAACGCTTTAACTGAATAGCTTGGTGTATTTGGGTTGGTGTATTTGGGTAACTGAGGTGCCAAGCATTACAACCTACGCAGATTCAACATTTAAAGATCGGATCAGATCAAATTATGCTCTTGTCTGAGTGCAGGGCTACCATGTCCAGATCTGTGCAAATGCCTAAATTGCAGCAACTTTAACGTTGCCGCCAACCCCCCCCCCCCCCCCCCCCCCCCCTTCCTGGCTGCCCCAGGTCGTTTTTTTAAAGTATAACATAACCCATTGCTCATTGACGACATAATAACCATTTTAAAACGCTTTACATTACAAAGCACTGTACACTGACTGAAAAAATACATACATTCTTAGAAAAGTTAAAATACATTCTTTGTGTCCTCATACATGTACATTGTTTTATTGTTTTATTTCAAATTTATTTATTCTTATTTGGTAGTTATCATGGAATCATTGAATTGAATTGATTATAATATAGTCTTCAATAATTTATCAATTAATTTAACAATTAATTGTACAAATATATTGTTTTCTTTAAACAAATCAGGTTGAGAATATTAAGCCGTAAACAATAATACATAATGCAAAGTGGAAAGAAAATGGGGGAAATTGTTCGCACTACTCATCCCGCCTTCCTATCAGTGAATCCATCACAGGAATCCATACACTAAAATCCTTATTTTAGTGAAGTGTCGTGGCCGAGCGGTTAAGAGCTGGGTTTTCTGTTCCGCAGAGCGTGAGTTCGAGTCCCGGTGTCGACACGTATGTCCCTAAGCAAGGCAATTAAACCACTATTGCTTCGTCCTTCAGATGGGACGTAAAGTTGTAGGTCCCGTGTGTTGTATAATGTATAATGTGTGTATATATCTTTCTCATTATACAATTGTATAATGCACGTAAAAGAACCCAGAACATTTATCGCTAAGAGAAGGGGTTTGCCCCGGTGTTCCTGGCTGACGTGCCTCTGTTTACGGGTTTTTTCTGGCTTACGAGCTACAGTGCCTTGAGCGCTTTTGAAGGATCCTTGGTTTCATTACCAGAAATAATATTAATAAGATTGTAAGCACTTTTAGGCATTTCCCCATAAATCTCATGAGTGGTGCTCTTAATCAGAGAATAAACTTAGCATGCTACCTATCATTTTACTAAAGAAAAAGTGTTTTAGCGGCTTTGCGCAACTGTGTTTTTACGTTGAGTGCATAATCAGAGCAAATCGGCTTTTTACCTTTCTACCGTGCGAGGCGTCCTTCCCCACCTGTGAACAAGTACTTCCTGTTTCACTTTTCATGCCGCTGTGCCACTGACCTCTACACCTGGACGGATCATTGCCCATATCCTGCCGTACTAACGCTTGAAGTCGGCGCGAACGAGAAGTGCAACATGGCGGAACCAAGACGTCACTTCTGTGAGCCAATGAAATGTCCAGGTGTAGAGGTCAGTGGATTTACTCTGTATATGTTTTATTTATAAACATTACGTCATACGTATCGTACCCACTGACCTCTACACCTGGACATTTCATTGGCTCACAGAGTGACGTCGTGGGTTTGCCATGTTGCACTTCTCGTTCGCGCCGACTTCAAGCGTGAATGGGCAATGATCGTCCACGTGTAGAGGTCAGTGCGCTGTGCCCTATCTCCACCTCTCTACTCTAGTATCTTTGGTAATAGTCTGGTTCCCGGACAAAATATTCGTGACTTTTTCTGATTAAATATTAGGTCCGGTAGCCGCCAATGTCACGTGACCAAAACTGGAGGAATGTTTCCAGTTTCCGAAAATGTCCGTTGTTTTCCGAACAAATTCTATTGACGGTTAACGTTCGAGATGTTCGGGTGTACGTTAAGGTCAGAGGTGAACAAAATGTCCGTCGATCCAGAACTTGCAGTTGCACTTGCCGACTGTTAAGTGGTTGTAAGGTGACGTTAATAAATTAATGTCCATTCTCTTTTCTGGTTTTTGTAAAATAAAACTTGCCTTAGTAAAAGTCAACACCGGACGAAATGCATAATACAACAGTCATTGAGTCATTGTGCAATTTAAATTGTTGCGTCGTCTAAAAATAGCTACGCTGCTTGTATTGCGTTATTATCTATTTTTGTCGCGGGTGGCTACCTGACCTACAATTTAGACGTCTAGGCCTAAACAAATTGTCTGGTCGGGAAGCCAGACTGTGATAATACGCAACAAAAATACCGGCATTCTCGTCACCATTGAAGGAATTAAAAACAAAAACTACTTTAACAATGACTGACGCAGATCTGCAGCGGGTTGAAAAAGAGTTGGTTGAGAGGAGGATAGCGTGCAAAAAACAAATTGACGCACACGAAGGACCGATGTCAAACGAGGAAAAACAAACACTGGTGCAGGAAATGTATGCAGACTGGATTAAGGATAACAACTACGAAAAGGTGAGTTAACAAAATATTGACGTGGTGAGGGCTCGACCATTTTCTGGGTCGAACGTGGGTGGATATAGTGCGCTGGAAAAGTCCTTATTTTTGCGAAATATCGATGCGCTATGATAAGTGAACCTGCATGCCAAGTTTGAGACCGAATGATTTTCATGACAAAAACAATAGCAAATCAGTAACTTTTGCGCACTAAACACGGTATGGCCTACAGTACACTCTAGTGCGGGGCCATAGACTAGGTAGGTCGGACCCTTTATCCAGCTCTAAACGTGTTCCAATCTCCCAATGTCATGAGCTTTTAGGCCAAATAACAAAATAAAACATGTTTAGCGTCATGCCTTTTTTTTCTTTTTCTTTCTTCAAAATGGCTGCCCGACCCATCTTAATTCGAGTTATGTAGTGAACATGTCACACCCTATCCTCCAATTTAAAATTAAAACATGGTTCACTCACGATTAAAAATCAAAATTCATTTGGGTCGATCATGTATGCATCGTACACGACCACACGTCATACCCTAGCCTTCCTATTAGACACAAATATATTTCCAGAGCATGTACACAGTGATGCTAAAGTCTAAAATACGATTTTAAAATTGCATTATCTTTAAAAAAATTATAAAAATGTTTACCCAAATGTTCAAATTTATCATTTTCTTCAAAAAAGAAAAAAAGAAAGAAAAAAAAGGAGGCGGCCCCCAAAAAGGAAGCGGGCGGTGACGCTAAACATGTTTTTGTGTGTATTTGGCCTAAGCGCAGACATCGCCATCGTCATATAACATCCCGTACAGCTTTTATGCCATGTGTTCTGAACCCACATGACCTCCATCCACAATACAAGCCACATTGAATGACACCTAATGAATAACACAGAAGGCTATGATGCCAACCCCCTCGCATGTGAATGCATTGCTACCTTGTGAATGTTTGGTCCCTTAGTCTATTTGATCCCTCTTGGAAACGTATTTATAACTCTGTCAAACATTGTCAGAATTGGACGTTTGATGTCTCATTTTAAAGTGGAAACCAGTATCTTTGAAACCATATATATCGATGTTAGTTATACATTCAACGTGTGGTATTCCCTTATATTTTTGTTGCATTTTGTGTATACACCTTTAGTGAAAGAAACAACAACCACACTAACGCCATCAAGACCAAGGTTTATTTCTTTAGTAATCGAACTTTCCTGACAAATGCATCGTAAACGAATTCAATGATATTATCAGTAACCACAGAGCTATATAGGCCTAACAAAGACTAGCATGAGTTGCGCTATGTACTCATGTGAAACTTATGGTGGCCCTGAAGGGACTACGCAGATCGTGAATATTGACGTCAATATTCACGACAAATGTCACGACTTTCCTCAAAGTCGCGAATAGTGACGTCAATATTGACGTCAATATTCACGACTTTCCCCAAAAGTCGCGAATATTTACGTCAAATTTGACGTCGATATTCGCGTCAAATTTCACGACTTTCCCCGAAAGTCGCGAATATTGACATCAATATTCGCGACAAAATTCACAACTTTCCTCAAAGTCGCGAATATTGACGTCAAATTTGACGTCAAATTTCACGACCGGACCTAAATTTTGACGCGAATTTGTTCAAGCAAGGTAGGTTGTCTTTCTATTCATCCATGGTTTTGGCTAGTCTTGCTCCAAGACTGATTTTTTTATTTGTTCCGGGGAGCGCCGTCCGTCTATGCAGTTCATCAATCATCAATACTCCGAAAACGGGCTTATTGAGGGCGCCCTCGATTGTCACGAGAGATCAGTGGATTTGTTTTAAAGGTATAGGTAGGATACGCCATTGGTAATTGCTTGAATTATCATGAATTGGTGGATTTTTGGGGGTTGTATTTTATAGTAAATCTCGTTTAACTGACCTTTACAATAATTTATTGATGGCGAGAAAATCACGATAAAAAACTGCGTTTGTTTTCAACCGCTGTCGGGCAGTTAAATATTCTTGTTATTACATGTATTCGGATTTTTTGCGATCGCCGTCCGGTGATCGCGAATTTAGTTTTATAAAGAAAAAAATTCGGAATAATTACAGGATATCTTGCGCGATCATTTTGCTGGATGCCTAAAATCATAATTTACCTTCAAATAAGTAAGATATTTCTTAATAATTCGGTAGTCAACAAATCCACTGATCTCTCGTGACAATCGAGGGCGCCCTTAATAAGTCCGTTTTCGGAGTATGGAGGATTAATGAACTGCATATACAGACGGACGGCGCGCCCCGGACAAATTAACAACTCAGTCTTGGAGCAAGACTAGCCAAATCCTAGCTTGCTGGAAAAAAATTCGCGTCAAAATATTCGCGACTTTGGGGCAAGTCGGGAAATTTGACGTCAAATTAAACGTCAAATTTGACGTCAATATTCGCGACTTTGGGAGAAAGTCGCGAATATTGACGTCAATATTGACGTCAATATTCGCGACTTTCAGGGAAAGTCGTGAAATTTGACGCGAATATCGACGTCAATTTGACGTCAATATTCGCGACTTTTGGGGAAAGTCGTGAATATTGACGTCAATATTGACGTCAATATTCGTGACTTTGAGGAAAGTCGTGAAATTTGTCGTGAATATTGACGTCAATATTCACAATCTGCGTATAGTCCCTTCAGGGCCACCATATAAACTAGAATGAAACAGTTGTTTGGAGACAGACAGGTAGACAGACACCCCAATAGCCCGACACCAAGACAGCCCGACGGACAGCCCGACACCCCGCCAGCCCGGCATACAGACAGACATCAGTTTTAATAATAGATTAGTCCATTGTATAATTATGTGGCTTGTAATTGTGTTTCCAGCAACAGTTTGTATCAAGTCAGCGTGAAAGCGAGAAATTAAAGTTCTGAAAACCTTTGCCAGGAAGTGGCTCTACTTGGTTTTGTTGCCCCGGATGAATTATCAAAGACTGTGTCACATTTCATCCAAGATAAGAGCAGTCTGCTGTTAGATTGTGCATCTGGGACGGGACTCACCGGGGTACAGGTATGTTTGTCCGTCTTCGAGTCTGTCTGTTTGATTAGTTTTTTCTATACAACATAAACCCTTGGTCACACCGACCCAAACTAATCGCGCGGTTGCACTTTGGTTGTCACGCGAGTGCACGCGTGTGTAACTGTGTTTGGGGAGACACAATTGTTTGTGTATGGTATGAGCATGTCAATAGATCTTCCCTGAACCCACGCACTAAATATTGAAGCATTCTGAAAATGTATACAGTGGTTCGCCAATGATTTGCAAAGTAAATAGTAGGCCTACATGTCTAATTCGTGGTTTACTGTATGGGATAATATTCCTTTGTCTGCTGTTATGGCCCCCCCAATAAAATGAAACGACAATCAAAAAGGGTGAACGAACTCTGTGTCAAACATGAATTTACAGCCTTTACAGGTGGGGTAAAAGGTTAGTAAGAAAAGCAAATTCAGGGGAATTGGCCCTAAGATGTCGTACGGTAATACAAACATTAAAAAATATGAGGGTTGGATTGAAGGGTGAACGAACTCTGTGTCAAACATGCTTTTACAGCCAATACGGGTGGGGTACAAGGATAGTTAAAAACACAATTCAACGGAGTTGGCCCAGAGCTTTTTAGTTATACACAAATGTATAAAAACTTGCCTCGCGGATGAAACCATGGCTTGACGGAGGGATAATTATTGGCTATGGGCTCCAGGCAATTGTTTAGCACAATGAGTGGTATTTTGTCTACTAGTAATTGCTTCTCATTTCTCAAGGTTGCTCCGTCCCAACCTTGAAATTTGAAGCATTTACTTCATTTTATTTATACCAAACGAAGCAATAACATTGAAGCAATAATATTCTAGCAAATGCTAACAAGTACAAAGTACATACTTTTACATGTAGTATTAAGAAAATACTTTTCAGTAAACACATCTGCTTCACTTGTAATCATATAGATGGTAATAAAAATTAAAAAAATTGATAGTAATATCAAATGCTAGTTTGTATTCATACGACCCATGTTCGTATGAGTAACACACATTGCAAATGCATTTGAAGTACAAGCAAAAATGAAAAGCATTTACCTTGAAGTAAAGCAAATGTTTGAATTCGTATAAATAAAAGTCGCGTCTAGTCAGGCTGATTTGTATGTACGACCCAATAGATTGATGTTATATACTCTTCAAATAATGGCACAAGTTTGTACTGCTTTGTAAAATGTTTAGTTCTTACAATAATTATTAAGTCATTTGCAAGCCAATCTCAATTTAATCACTCAACACTGCCTACGACGACCCCGTTCTGTGTTTAATCGCAGCTCAAGAAACGCGGTTTCCTTCGTATTGACGCTCTTGACACATCTAAGGAATCCTTAGATTACAGCCGGGAGAAACAAACAGGTGTACACCAACTACTTCTGGGAGCACCTAGGTTCTAATCGTCTGCCTATTGAAGATGGTGAGTAAACGGGGATTACATGTAGTATGTTCCTAGTCACTACTTCTGGGAGTACCTCGGTATAATCGTCTGCCCAATAAAGATGGTGAGTAAACGGTGCTTAGTATGTTCCTAGCCACTACTTCTGAAAGCACCTAGGGTATAATCGTCTGTCTATATTGAAGATGGTGAGTAAACGATGATTATTATGTTCCTAGCCACTACTTCTAGGAGCACCTGGGGTATAATCGTCTGCATATTGAAGATGGTGAGTAAACGATGATTAGTATGTTCCTAGCCACTACTTCTGAGGGCAACTGAGGTATAATCGTCTGCTTATTGAAGATGGTGAGTAAACGGTGATTAGTATGTTCCTAGCCACTACTTCTGGCAGCACCTATGGTCTAATAGTCTGCCTATTGAAAATGGTGAGTAAACGCTTATTAGTTTGTTCCTAGCCACTACTTATGAGTTAGTCTTGCATACGCACTGTGGACCTCCGAACAATATAGGTCCACACGATGCGGGAAGAGGTTACGGTGTGTGGACTTGCACACGTCCACAATCCGTTTTTCAGTTTCCGAAAAAGAGCGCTAGAGGAAAAACAGGTTAGGGTTATATATAGAAAAGATAGAAGGGACAGCTGAGAGGCCCATAATCCAAATTTGAGGGTAAATTTGTTTTGGGGAAGCGAGAAAAATGAGTATTTAGTCAAAGTTTGTTAACTACACGAAGACAAAGGAATGTCCACAGTGCGTATGTAAGGTAAAGCTGGGTGGGAGCACCTGGGGTATAACCTGGGGTATAACATATGGTCTAATAGTCTTCCTTCTGAAAATGGTGAGTAAACGCTTATTAGTTTGTTCTTAGCCACTACTTCTGGGAGCACCTGGGGTCTAATCGTCTGCATATTGAAGATGGTGAGTAAACAGTGATTAGTTTGTTCCTAGCCACTATACTTGTGGGAGAACCTGGAGTCTAATCGTCTGCTTAATGAAGATGGTGAGTAAGCAGTGATTAGTTGGTTCCTAGCCACTACTTCTGAGAGCACCTATGGTCAAATCGTATGCCTATTGAAGATGGTGAGTAAACAGTGATTAGTTTGTTCTTACTATACTGCTCATCAGACGAGCGTTTATATCGGATTTTCGTGATTTCCCCCTAAATGGGATACCAGTATACATGTAGTTCATCGCTGTTTATTGCTTAATTCCAAATTGCACCCATTCCATACCTGGTACATGGTGGGTAGACGCCGGTAGACCACACTGGAGATAAAATGAAATTATTGATTTTATATCTAACATTCAGGATGTATTGACGTGGATTTTGGATGTATGCCTTGAATTGTTGTTCTAATTCTGTTTGTTTGTATTATACAAAGTTGTAAGAAAAACACTATGGAATGGCCTGCGCCGATTTCCAGTACCCTCCGACCAGAAAAACTAGTTTGGATGGACGTAGTCTTGTGTGCAAGACGACCTAATCGCGGTATGCAGCGCGCGTAGGCCACCGATGCATGCGCTTTTTAACGTACGCCATGACCTTCAATAAGGTCTTCTGTGTCGCATTTGCATGCGCGTGTGACGTAGCCGGCAGAATTACGTGACGAAACAGAAATTGACCAATGAGTAAGCGAATATAAACGAGCCAACGGCGTACGTTAGAGAGCGCCCACATCGGCGGCCTACGCCCGCTGCACACCGCGATTAGGTCGTCATGCAAACGGCACTAGGATGGACGGGGAATCTTTCTTGGTAATAATACCACGATTTCCCAATTTGGTTCAGTAGTTTAGAGATTATTTTTCTGGAACAAAGTCTGTGGTAAATTGAACAGGCTTTATATTGCTACATGTCGCACATCTGCATGTTGATCAGCTGTCCAATTAACCCCCGACTTGGTTCCAGAAAAAGGCAACGAGAATACAAATAATTCCCCGGCTATCCAAACTAGTTGTTATTATTTGTGGGTCGGGACCACCCTGTATACATTGTTGGTTCTGCTATTCTTGATGTAGATACATATGGTGGCATCTCAATGTGTGGTGCTATGGGGAGCATCCTTGTTTCAATCGACTGTTTCTCGGAGCTGATTCGCATCACTAAACCTGGTTAGTGTTTATTGTCGTCAAAGAAATTGATCTCCCAGAGGAGCTGGTATAAATAATGTTTGCCACCCATAGATGAAAGAATTACAATCTATCGACGAATTCGCGGCGGTGGCACCAGACTCGCGCGTGACGCGCCCAGGTAGTATGCACACACTGCGGGCTCCTTCCAACAAGAGGGTTACCAAGATGTGCGCGCGCGTCGTCTGTTTAAATGCGTGCGGCGGGCACTAGACACCACTGCCGTTTTAGCTTTTAATTTTAGCTCTGCCGCGATCATTGCAATAACCAATAAGCCATTTGCGAGTAACCCCGAGTTAAATTTGAATATCATCTTGTACACTGACTTACTCATCCAGCTTGGCAACGTTAAACTTTAAATTCTCCAGACCAAAGACAATGTTGCCATATCACATTATTCAGGGCAAGCTCTTACATCGCGCCCGAGAAGCGCGCCAACTGAAGTGCGCCCTCTGCCGCTCGAGACTTAAAGTCGCAACAATGGGGGTTACACACGGAATACAACCGACTTTGAAAAAAAGTACGGTTAAGTACGGACGCGCGTTCGTGTAAAAACAAAATGGCCGCACCTCGCAAGGTTAAAGGGATCGTATACTTTTGGTAATTGGAACCCACTGTTTGTTTCAATCCTATTTAGTTATAGATATGTACAGGGTTGTAGTCGAGTCCCTGCAAGTCCTTTCACAAGTCCTTTTGTTAAGCCAGTCACAAGTCCCTTCATAAAGGCAGTCACAAGTAACTGGATGAACAATGACAAAGGAATGCCTTTGTCAAAGCTGATTTGAATAGCTTGTGATTTGAATTGGAACTGAAGGACTTGTGATGGACTTGCAGGGACTTACAGGGACTTGCAGGGACTTGTGATGGACTCGACTACATCCCTGGATATGTACGATAAAACTAATCTGTTAAAATTTCATATCAAAAGGTGGTAGCGATTTTGAGATATTGCCGACAATCTGGAGCAGTTATGTCCACGCAGGAATAATAATCTGCATTGAAATACACGCTCTGAAAAACGTCACTGCAGTAACGCTTCTCAGATTCAAATTTGTTGGGATAAAAGGTGATATCTTTTTCTATAACCGCAGTACTTCGAAGTGAAATGTTTCTAAAAATGCATTCTACTATCCAAAGCTGCTGTGGCATAAAAGTAAAAAAAATTATATTATCGGGGTTTCCTACAGTTACGCTCTGCAGATATATACTCAAAATAGGTTTCCAATAACACTCATCGTATAGTAAGTTTTTTTAAGAGTTATATATTTGACATGTTATGCTCAATTGCCATGAACATGAACGTGAATCATATTTGAACGTGAATTTTGTAAGGCAAAACAAAACAATTATTGAGACTCAGAAAATTACATATATATATATATATATTTTTTTAGGAGATATAGGCTAATGTACATTTTATTGACTTGAAATACGAAAATGAGTGTACAATTCAAAAATCGCCATTAATATTTTGAGGAAAAGTGTTCACTTATATTCTTCTCTCAACCAACTCCTTTTCAATCCGCTGCAGATCTGCGTCAGTCATTGTTGAAGTAGTTTTTGTTTTTAATGTTGACGATAATGCCGGTATTTTTGTTGCGTATTTACCAAAGATAGGACACGGCGGAATTCAAAGTAAAACAGGAAGTGATATTTCTGTTTGTATTCGCATGACCTCTGTGTATTTGTACATTGTACTGTGACCAGTTGACCTGGTTAGTCACCTCGTCCCTCCACTGTTTACAATTCTCAAGCACGGATAGTGAATTTTAGTTATCTGGGGCCGGTTGCACCCAACATATCCTACATGCTTGTCAAAAGATAAGACATTTATGACAACCCTAACATGTCGTAACTGCGGCTGCACCAACAAGTGTTAGGCCTGTTAAATGCATATCTTACGACAAGCCGTATAGGACATGTCCTAGTGCATAACTATAACTGTATTGGGACCGACGCGGGTCACAATCCTGAAATTAGATATACGAACTGTACGCAGCATGTTTTCAATCAAATATGTTTTATTTTTCTTAAAAAGAGAACAAATTTGATACACCAATCAAGCATGTCAATAAAGAGCATGTTCTCTCACTCATTAAAAAAAAAAAAATTACCGAAATTGACCCATGCTAACAGAAGTTATGCATGTGCATGGAATACTATTGGTATGATAAATGATATTTTAATAATTGAAATTAGGACTTAAAACCTTATTTGCATTGTCAGATTTTGTATTTAGAATCGGGAACAATTGGCGCGCCACCGCGTAAATATTTTTATTTGGTGCCTCGCAGGGCTCAATACATGATATGAACGTCCACTCCGGGTAAAATGACAATTTCTACCACCTATACTTAATTTTATTGGCGTTTACGAAGCTTTCAGTTGTTTTTTTCTTATTCTGTATAATATATAATAGCAAAGCTTTATTTCACGTTCTATACGTTAATTTCTACAATTTTTTCGATTAATTCCGTGGGAGGATGAACATTTGTAAAAACATCTCAAATTTCCAAGCGAATGGGCCATTAAAAATGTGCGTTGCGGAAGAACTTCGGGAGGATCGGGTGAAAAAGCCAATAATTGTCTGCTAGTACATCAGGGATTTACCGCTCCCAGTCTTAGAACACACTAGTGACATTCTTGCCTTCCTCATATCGCCCTCAGTGGTGCGTCTTTGTAGGTCATTTAGGCACGGAACTCGGAACTTTTCGCATAATGTTTTCCTTTAAAAAATCAAACTGAGAATTGAATTGAAACTAACAGACCGACAAATACGTCAATATTATCATGTATTCCGACCGGCATTACGTATTACGTTGTAAATTCTTACAGCGTAATTTTCCAAACACTAATTCAAGCATCGCTTGGGGGCGCCATAACTAGCCGTGGGCTCTACCCACAGACATATAAACCTATAGACCGCCAGTCGTGTGCATAAAACCGTGATTTGAAAAGTATGGGCAAAACGACGCGTATAGGCTGCACGGCATGCGCGTGTGGCTATAAAAATCCAAGCGCGTATAATTACGCGCATATCGTGCAACGCACTTTGCACGCGCGTTCATATAATCATCTACACTATCCTTCGTTCGACGGGCAACGCACCGCGCGCTCATTACGTTCTGTGCGCATAGCGGGCAACGCGCTTAACACAAACATGGGGCTAAAAGTCTTTATTTGAGGGTATCAAGATTGACACTGGATATGCCTAATCTAAATGGACTATGGTATACCCCTATGTAATTTTTTTTAAATCGATAAATGCTTTCCTGGTGTGTACACAATTTCTATACCGAGGGCTAAATTTGCCCATAGTTGGTATTTTAGTCGGGCGCCGCGAAATCACGAAATCACGAAATCATCATGTAGTTTTGAATAGGACCTGGCGGTCTATGTGTTTATTTGTCTGTGGCTCTACCGTAGCCGCGTCCGAATTCCATTTACCTTAGCGCCTACGTAGACGTAACTGTAGCTGTACGTACACGTAGATCGTAGCTCTAGATACTTGTTTCGGACACAGCCTAACAGTGGCCGCGTGAGGTCGTTGTTTGAGCTCCGATTACCGCCGCGCCGTACGTATATGGACGGGTAATGATGAACACCTTGACCAAGGCTAATTACGACCGTGATTGCGGTGTGATGTGCGTAATGGGCGGGGCTTTGAAAAGAACATCTCTGCCGAATAGGATACTCGTTTGTAATGAAGGCAGCACTGTAAAATGTTGCTGTGAAATGTACTGCGTTCTATGCTGTATTTTAGCCAATGCAATCCATAATGTGCGGTTCTTATATAGCGCTTGATCATTAAAGTCTTTTCCCTATCATCCCTATAGAAGCAGGTTTGCATTATTGTTTTGAATGATCAGGTTCTGCTTCTGATTCTGCTTCTTTAGGGATGATTGTCACTTTTGAAACTGGACCTACAATCATTGAAATGACAATAACTTCGCTCCGCAACATCGTATATCTCAACAATCGAGGTGTCAAAAATACGCAGAACAAAATTATGCACTGCGTTATTTGCTTCGCTTCATAACATACCCGCAGTGGACATGTACACACGCTAAACGTTGTCAAGCATGGTTTGTTGACGCGATGGACGTGTTTATACACGCTATATCGGAGTACCACGCTTCATTTATTAAGCCTTTTCAACACCCTGGTTCCATTGTCTTCATTGAATCTATACAACCAATAAGTATTAGCTTTGTCAAGTAATTTCTTTACATTCGAATTGTCCCACTGTTGTTTCTTAGTCTCCTTCGAAATTCTTGAAAGGGTACGGTGCTTTTCAGCTGTGCTTTTAAAATATATTACCGCGTTTTACCACGTACCATTGTCCCTGCCCTGCGTGTAGTTCCACGGCCGACGTCTGCAAACGCGTTAGATTTTATCGCGGGTAGCAAATAACTTGATATTACGCCTTGACTGAAGCGAAAAAGGTGCTCTGGGCAACATATTGTCGGCAAAAACATGTAAATAACGGTGCTAATAAAACAAGTGTTAGTAGTTGCGTTATCAAAACAAGAACATTTTACTAAACAAAACTATTAAAACAATTTTGATGAAAATCCCGCGCATGGGTCCGCGGTAAATTGAATAAGAAAAAAGCCACCGGCGCGAACTGGTAATGGCCCTGTCACACCAGAACATTTTAGGCCAACGCGTAAGTAACGTGTTGTAATTTTGGCAACACGCTGGCAAACGCTGACCAACGCTAGGCCAGCGTTAGCAACACGCTGAGCGCGTTACTCACACGCTGGGACATGCTGTCACACGCTGAGGAAAACATATTTTTTTCAACATACATACATTTCCAGCGTTTGCCAGCGTGTGACTGCACACGCTGGCGGAGCGTTGGAGGTTTGTTACTCACGCGTCGAACACGCTAGACGATCGTTATCAACCCGCTACTCACACGATGGCGCACGCTGGCGTACGCTGGCGTATTCTGGCGACACGCTGGTTATGGCCCTGTCACCCCAGAACGTTTTAGGCCAATGCATGAGTAGCGCGTAAAAAAATAGTTGATACGCTGGCAATCGCTGAACTTTCACAGAAAAAGTAAAGTGGAACCGTGATTTCAGCATGTCCATACAAATTGATAACGGGTTCATAGCGTATGCCAGCGCGTGAGTATCGTGTGAGGAACGCGCTCAGCGAGTGAGGAACGTATCACTGATTTATAGCAAAAATACGACAGCGGGTCGCCAGCGTGTGAGTAGTGGGTTGGTAACGATCGTCTAGCGCGTTCGACGCGTGAGTAACAACCATCATGCGCGCCGCCAGCGTGTGCAGTCACACGCTGGCAAACGCTGAAAATTTTAGGTATGTTGAAAAATGTATATTTGCCTCAGCGTGTAACAGCGTGTTCCAGCGTGTGGGTAACGCGCTTAGCGTGTTGCGAACGCTGGCCTAGCGTTGGTCAACGTTTACCCGCGTGTTACCGAAATTTCAAAACGTTGGCCTGAAACGTTCTGGTGTGACAGGGCCATTAGTGTAGTAGCGCGTCGGCTTTTTATACAAATAATCATGTGGTCGTTGCAGTACGCTGGCGCGCGTTGGAACGCGCTACTCACGCGCTGGGCAGTCGTTCATCAGTTGTCGAGCGCGTTACTAACGCGTTACTCACGCGCTGGCGAACGCTATGAACCCGTTAACAACGCGTTATGGACACGCTGAAATCACGGTTCCACTTGACTTTTTCTGTGGAAGTTCAGCGTTTGCCAGCGTATCAACTATTTTTAACGCGCTACTCACGCGTTGGCCTAAAACGTTCTGGTGTGACAGGGCCATAAAGAAAGGATGTTGGAACGTTTCACGTTGACATTTAATGACAAAAATAACTGTATATTTTAAATACTTGAACTTGTGGCAAAAACAATTAAAATAACGAAGTACGCTCGTCTTTAAAGTGACCCACTAACATAGATAATACGTTTTTATCAGCTTTTTATCAGCATTACATGCGATTACAATGTAGTTCTAACATCAACCCACTGTTTAATTTCAAACCACTTAAACGAAAACACTTTTATAGATTATTAAGCTATATCTTATTGAAAATTATAAACTACACTGTAAAAATATATTATATTTTACATCAAAAGTGATAGCAGCAGACGCCACACGATTTGCATTAAAAACAATTCACATCAATTGCTGCAGATAAGTTTTTCTTAACAAATTATGCACTATATTTGTAAAATTACATCTACCGTTTATATGAATGTCATTTACATAAACACAAATACATATTATCATTCAATTAAATTAGAACTGTAAATACACTTTTGTGTATTATTAGACTGTGCCTTTTAGAAAACAGGCAGAGTTTGGCGAACTACAATGTGTCACCTTAAGTATTGTAATTATATTTGTATATCTTTGGATAATATTTGAATATCCAATAAAAGAACAATTGTTCTGTTCAAGACAAAAGTTTATGAAAACATTACTTAAATAATTATCATTAGTTGCACGGTTTCAAATGTGCCTTATCCGATTAACATAATGGGGCCAATTTCATAAAACAGGCAAGCACAAAAATGTGATTAGCACAAAAAAGTCTTCCTTAGTAAAAACAAGGTACCAGCCCAAACTTTTTGTACTGTTCATGCTAAGCAAAAACCAGCTAAATACCAGTCACAAGACTATCACAAACAATAAACATCAACTAAAAATGTGGATTGTAACCGTGCTTTTGTTAAGAAAGAATGTTCATGCTCAGCACATTGTTGTTTACATTGTGCTTACATGTTTTATGAAAGTGGCCGTATAATCAGCTAAGTTAATCTGCCAAAATGGTTTACTATGTATTACTACAAATTACACTGGACATTTGAACGAAATTGTAATTTTGACATCAAAAGTGCTGTGAAAACTAATAACAGTAAAGCTGTTTAACATTCTCTAAAATTAGAGATTTGATTTACAGTGATGAGCTACTTGCAACTGCAATTGTGAAAAAAAGTGCATGTATTTTTTTTTAAATTCATTTTCTATTTTATTTAATGATAAAAAAAATTCATTTTAAATAACTATTACTATTTGTTTGTATCCATTCACATCTCAGTTATTATCTCAGTTAACAACATAAAGGGTCAGTCTATGATAATGGGTCAGTCCATGGATGTGGGGTCAATAGTGTTTTGTCATGTCCTGTTACGTCTGATGTAATATTTTGTAAACACAAATAAATGCCTCGTAAATTAAGATTGGTTTTGTAAAGCAAAATACCTACCAAAACAACAAATTATATAGGTTATGAGTATCAGGAATACCAAAATATCCCATGTCCCTGATTTTGGTTTGACTGGTTGTAGATTGTGTTCCTTATTGCAGAAGGTCCCGATCTTATTGTCATTATACCCGCAGAGCGCATAAGGAAACACGTACCTATCCAACCGGCGGGTAACCGGCTGTTACATTTCCTGATCTACAGGGTGTCCACATACAAAGTATACCCATTTTCAAATTCATATTATGGCAAAACTACTGAATGTTTCTGAAAATACAAACGTCTGTTGAAAGGGTAGAATGCCCTCTGTCCAATGGTATAGGTTCATTATGTCAGTGCCATGAATAACTGAACAAACAAGAGAGTTATGAAAGGTACGGACTTCAGCACAGTGGCAAGTTGTTTTTACTTGTGTGACAACGTTCAGGCAGGTGTTTGTAAGGACACATTATTTTACAGTTTAACATATTGAAAAAGAAATGAGTGGGTCGATGAATCATTTTTTCTCATCCTTTCTTTTTGTGGTACACTTACCTGACAAATTTAAGGTGATGTACCCTCCACATGACCACTATTCCTGTTAATGCAAAGCTGGCATCTTCGTCTGATGTCTCTCACTGCCTTATCATCCCAATCTTTCACAGTGCTGATTTCAGTACCTTTCATGAATTTCTTGTTTGTTCAGTCATTCATGGCAATGACATAATGAAACTTATACCACTGGACAGAGGGCATCCTACCCTTTCAACAGACATTTGTACTTTTCAGAAACATTCAGTAGTTTTGCAATAATATGAATTTAATAATGGGTATGCTTTTTATGTGGACACCCTGTAAAATGAGCTAACGGGTCACTGGACAATCAGCCCTACACCAGGGGGTTATGCATGACTCTGCCTGGCAGTAGGTTCTTGCAGGGCAAACAAAGTGACTAATTACTCCCGGCTTATCTCTCTGGTAGACACAATGAATGTATTGAGGTACAGTTTATGTTAAAGTTGTGGTTTCTATTGTACACCATGCTGGCTCTCTCTAGTTGACTTGATTTGTCATGAGCCTATGGGTCAGGCTAGATGACCTATTGCTTATACCAATATTCATGACGTAGGCTCATCCTTTTCAAAATGCTCAGACACTAGAAAACCGCCAGTAACCGCCGGTTGGATAGGTACATCTTCCCTAGTCCATGCGCGAGCGTGAGATATACTTCTAAGATGCTAGACAGCAATGGATTGACTGCACTTGTCATGGACTGACCAGCATAAGACTGCTCAAGTCGGGAGCTACATCTCGAAAAAGTAACAGTTCGGCAGTTTAGGAAACCGATCTTCTTTCACTTCGTGACGTGTTACGTTGTTCAGTTGGCACTGCATCTTCCCCGGGCCAATCTCAAGCAGGTTGAAGGAGCGGCATCGCGGCTCCGATCGGCAGGCCTTACCGCACGCCAGCACGCCAGTCACCGGTAGCTTCTTCATGATGTGATCGACAAGACACGGTGCGGAGGTCAGCCGGCCCTCGATGTCGGCCTGGAGGCAGAACGAGAGCGCGGTATCTGTCTCGGCCGGCAGCTGACAAGCTGAATGGAGTTTCTCTACACAGCGCCGATCCCCCCACCGACCATTGGCACCGTTTATCATCGCTGCGCAGTCTTGGTTGTTATAGTTATTTGGCTGGTCGTTCTTCCAGTTCTGGTAGGCGTCCGAGATGCTGCCCCGCAAAGGACAGGGGTGCCATTCCCCCTCGTCCTCAATGTCGCTACACCCGATCCAGATGTTTCCTCGGGGGTTTCCCTCAAAGATTGTTTTGAACATTCCCCAGATCGTATCTTGTTCCATTGGAGACTCGGGGAGGACCAGCCTGGCCCCCTTAATTCTACACGCTTGACTAGCATCCTGCCAAGCTAGTTGAGTAGTTACCGGTAAGTAACATTTCTCACCATATCGCAGCCAGCCCTTGGGGCATAGTGCTGCCTGAGTGGTAGACCAGCTCACTGCGACAAAAAAGACGACGACTTCAAATGAGAACATTTCAGATCTGTGTTTTTGCAGTAGCTACCTAATGGGAAAGATTCGTAACTGTATATTAATTGACTTGGTTTCGGGTACATTGCGACTTCCAAGCAGCGTTCAGTTGTATGGCTTTCTACGGCTATGTGGTCTACTCCAAAGACTCGTAACCTTTATTGGCAAACCGTAAATTTGCCTGAGTCGTATGTTCGTGGTGTTCAGTAACCAAAGTGCGCGTGCGCACCATTCGTGCAGAATTGAAACAACGTACGGCAGCGACAGGCAGCGCGCAGTGATTATTATGATTAGTGATAAAAAGGGTGGTTTTTTTTGTAGCGTTTATTATAATCTTCTACAACGAAAAAGGTCTACAAATGCCGTTTTGTTTTATTAGACGTTCTAAGACAAAACTTGTTTCTCGTAATTCGGTTGGTAAAGCACGCGTCTATGGTGGCCCTGAAGGGACTACGCAGATCGTGAATATTGACGTCAAATTTGACGTCAATATTCGCGACTTTTTGGGAAAGTCGTGAATATTGACGTCAAATTTGACGTCAATATTCGCGACTTTTGGGGAAAGTCGTGAATATTGACGTCAATATTGACGTCAATATTCGCGACTTTGAGGAAAGTCGTGAATTTTGTCGCGAATATTGACGTCAATATTCGCGACTTTCGGGGAAAGTCGTGAAATTTGACGCGAATATCGACGTCAAATTTGACGTCAATATTCGCGACTTTTTGGGAAAGTCGTGAATATTGACGTCAAATTTGACGTCAATATTCGCGACTTTGAGGGAAGTCGTGAAATTTGTCGTGAATATTGACGTCAATATTCACGATCTGCGTAGTCCCTTCAGGGCCACCATACGCGTCCCCCCGCGGTAAAGTCCCTCCCGCGGGCAAACTATCTTTATTTATTGTATTATTTTGGGTGATACCATTTTCATCGGGTGAAATAAATTTGAGAGGTAGGCTATTTTGATAGTCCTGTATTGCGTCTTGCGTAGCGTCTTTCCCCCCTGCGGCAACCGCATATGCACGAAATGAATGTCAACCCCGTCGTCCAACCCAGGATGTTGATACGATTACATCACTCGTTCGATACGAGCCAGGAATCTCTCTACCGTTAATCTACTCGTAATTTTTGTTTTTAAAAGCCATTGGATAAATCAAATAACCGGATTGAAACACCAATCTCACCGGGAGACCATCCATTAACTCATCTAAAATGCTTTTGAAATTAGAAACTAGGCGTGGTAAAAATTATCGTAATGATAAGTCTTCCAAGTTCCTGAACTGAACTCTATAGTCATATACGTCGTGGCTTGATATTACTTTACAAATTTCTCATTGACTTCTACAATCTCGTATTAATCTTGTGGTATCTCCACTCGAATCCTCTTCCACTGCGGCCGATTTTCCTCGTCCTCCTCGTCTAATAGTTCGTCATCGCCCGATCCGGCCCTCTTAAAAATCTTTCTCAAATTCTGCCCGCGGATCATCATCGGAGTCGCCGTCGTTACTACCGTTGATCCCGTGTTGGTACGGTGCGTCTTCTTCTTGGCTGCTCTATAAAGTTATTTCGTACAGCCTATTCAGAGCATGCCAGTTGATCATCGCTGAGTTCATAGTTTTCCAAAATGAAACCGAGTTCTTCGTAGGTTTGAACATTTGTTATTTCTCTGTAAATATCCATGGGTAATGTTAATCGGCTGGCTCAGTTTTACGCAGTATGCTGCATCTCTATTATTCGAGTTCGTAAACATGATTTGTAGATAGTAAACGTTGTTGCTTTTGTATCATGTACGAATGAGATGCACTCACAAAACTTGCAAAACACGGAGGTAACAAAATAGAGATCCCTAAAAATATATTGTCTCTAAAAAAATTGCTGAAGACTGAATAAAAAAAGAACTACATGTATCAATGCGCCGCCAGTTACAATATATATTGTCCGATGCATTATAGACACTTCCAGGGATTATCAATCACTTCTTGACCAAGCGTAAATTATACCTCAAATAGCGGCCGCCGACGTAAACTTACAGTCCATTGTCCTAAGGATTATCACCTCATTACCCATCGATTGCATCCGGGCCTCACGTGGAGTCATTTATAGTACACTCTCGGCACCAACCACAATCCATTGTCAAATTATTTCACACATATGAAGGGCGATATGTGGCAGAGAACCCACCCCGCCCCGCCCAACAGGTCCGGATGAAATTAGTGTTAAAATGATTAAAATTACTTCACCTTATATCATTAAATCTTTAACTCATATTTGTAACCTGTCTATAAGATGTGAACGATACCCTAAAGATTGGAAACATGCTTTAGTAACACCAATTCACAAGGGAGGCGATAAATGTAGTACAGGTAACTATCGGCCTATTTCTATACTGCCAATTATCTCTAAGATTTTAGAAAGATGGGTGCAGTCATCGGTATATAGATACCTTGATGAAAACAATCTGATTCCTAGTTGCCAGTCAGGATTTAGACCCCTGCACTCAACTTAAAGCACCCTACACGATTTAACGAACAAGTGTTTTGCGGCCATGGAGAATGGACAAGTTACAGGCAGTGTGTTTATATATATCAGTAAAGCATTTGATTGTGTTGATCATGAAATTTTACTAAAGAAACTAGAAAAGATTAACATGTCATCTTCTGTAATTAATTGGTTTAAGTCGTACCTAAGTGATCGTAGTCAGTCTGTGAATATTGGCGGCACCATATCAAAGGTCTGTCCGTAAACAGTGGTGTTCCGCAGGGGTCGATTTTAGGTCCACTTTTATTCATTGTTTATACTAGTGATCTTCCATTTTGTATTGCCCCAAACTGCAACTTATTTATGTACGCTGATGACTCCACATTAACGTGTAGCTCATCCAACATTAATATAGTAGAAAGGAGCTTAAATACAGCTCTTACTAGTTTTCACAACTGGTGCATTAAATGCCACCAAAACCAAATGCATGCTTATTGGTACAAGGCAGAAAATATGTAATGTTGATTTCAATGTATGCATTGCTGGTAGTCGTATTGAAAACGTGAAGTCTTATACATGTTTGGGTGTAGTTATTGATGAAGCATTCAGTTGGGGCTCACATGTCGAATACGTAAGAAAAACTGTTGTATCTAAATTAGGTATACTAAGAAGAATCCGTGATTGTGTTCCTCAACACAGCCTACACACTATTTGTAAGTTTAGTTATGCCAACGTTAGAGTATTGTTGTACGGTGTGGGGAGGAAGGTATACATACAGTCAATAAAGGCTATTCTTGTCTTCAAAAGTCTCAACAAAATGACTCCTTTGTACATGACTAATATTTTCACACCACTTACAGTTACTCGCGAAACAAGGCAATCAACCCACACGGCACTGAAAGTTCCTTTCGCCAAAAAAGAATGCTACCCTACAAGTTTCGCTGTGAGTGGTGCAAATATTTGAAATAATCTGCCCGAACAATTGCGAACATTAGACTCATTAAGCACATTTAAATCGGAGCTCCGACATGTCATCCGTTAGATATTATGCCAATTGCGCTGATCTACGGAGTTATAACTTGGTTGCCACTAATGTGGAGCCAGATGGAAATTTCCCCTTCTCCTTTTTCCCCCCCAATTTTTTTTTTTTTGGCGGGTTTTCGGCCATCTCGTAAATTAAAATTGATATCAATGTTTTGGATTCCTGTAAATATCATTGTACGTCTGTAAATATTATGTTTGTAACTTTCTGTAAATGTTGAATTTATATGTACTGTTATTTTATTTAACGATGTATGCAGGGCCCCAAAGGAAACCAGTTTTAAACTGTTTGGGCACACCCTGGGTAGAGAAATGGAATAAAATAAATAAGGACTGCCAGAACAAATACATACAGGCGCAAAAGAGGTCTAGCGCTTCATTGACAGCCTCACTATAGTGAGGCTGTCAATTAAGTGCTAGACCTCTACTGCGCCTATCTGTATGTGTTGGATGATGGGAATACATTTTCCGAGCAGTTGTAGAGCACCTTGAAACCATCGATAACTTAAATCATTTGACGTAAAATGCCTCGCTTATTAACGACGGTGAGTAGTCGGATCGGCTGAATTGTAAAGGACGCGTCCTTCGAATTGACCAAGATGTTGAATTGCACAGGGGATAACGTGTAAGCATTTAAACATTTTTTAAAACCTTTGATGAAAAAGACAGATATATTTTTATCTTCATGTCATGAAAACCTAATGCCTAGTATACACTGCAAGACAGTAGTGCACTATAACTGATAGAGCTCACAGTACAACTTGTAACAACATAAACAGACAATTAAGCGTGCAGTTACCCCATGGTGATACAAAGTCAGGTTGTTTATTGAGCGTCGATGTTTCCTAGGAAACAGCCGAACCCGTCACTAGTGCAATTACGCTCACCGACCGATTTTACTAGTTTGTCCATGTCGTCACGCCTCTTATATTAGACAATTATGTTGAATTGTAGCAAACCACACCGACATCAATAAGCGGGGAGAAATGAAGAATGGTCCTCTAATTAAAGCGGACGAGCATTCAACCAAATAATTTAGGCAATAAAACATAGACTATTGGCGATGTATATATAATGACGACTATCTCCTGATAAGATTTTACAAGACAGCACTTATAATATTAAATGCACAGCATTATTTAAGCCCGTAGTACAATAAAATGACACAGCACTACAACATGAAGGTCAAATGTCAACACATGGCTATAGCTGCATTTTGAATGTATACATGTACATGCACATGTACATGCTACAATCTGACAATACAATATTGAAATACCAGGTTACGAAAATGATCCAATTCTCTTACAAAAAAAGATCACAAAAATGACAACGTTACTCACTCAGAGTTTCCACGAAGCTAACCCTCCTACTTTAGAAAATCGAAAAATGTTAGAGAACAAATTATGTTGGTGTTCTCTCTGTTCGAAACCCACAGGAGGAAACTTGCTACAAGTTGCCTTTGCGCGGGAAGCACAAAGGTCATCTTGTGTGTTTTAGGAAAGCATGCACATCACCTTTACAACTTGTATGTTTAAATAAACAGAGGGCGCACTTATGGTCTCCCTACATGGATTTTGGTAATTTTTGTTTGTCCCAGATTTGCGCGTTCTGCGTCGAATTATACTTAATGCGATTGGACGGCACTCCAAAAGGTGTGATATGTTAGCATACCGTGTTAGTCTCGCGCATAAAGGTCACGATTGGACTTCCGGGCACCTTCAAGCCGTCGGTTATAGACTTTTACGTGTGGTGGATTTGTTTTTTATAATACTTTGTTTCTATGAAGTTCTGAACCCTGAAACGGTCATTTTATGATAATAAATTCAACATTAATTTTGGAATATGAAAACATTCATGGCTGTCTAAATTATTGAATTAAAGTTGGACAAATGTTTGACTTAAGCGTACATGTTGCAAAGCAATTGGCTCATTGTCGGGAAGAGAAAGACCGGCCCACAAAATTCATGCACTGCGTGCTCTGGCGCTGACGTGTGCGGACGTTAAATAACGTACATAATTACATAAAGACTAGCGCGTTACCAAGAGAACAATGGAATGGCGTGCGTACGACTTAACTATATATTTTCGTTTTCCTTTTCCCTAATTTGACATAACGTTTACATTTTGTAAATTGAAATAACAAATAGTATTTAAAAATAAAAAACCCATATCTACAGCGTGTCTCTAAAAGAACGCAACAGTTACTAAAACCGGAAAACTCAATGTCATAACCGTAAATATATTATATGGTATAGGTGCGCTGGGGCAACAGCTTTAGTTTAACCAGTTCGCGCCGGGATTATTTTAGCATCGCCGAGCCGACGTGCGGGATTATTTTTAACGAAACTCGATCCGAAGCCTGTTCAGGCCGATAGTGCTGGGTAGCACACCCACGCTGCTGACAAACATTTCCGAACTTGAACTTGGCGTGTTTATGCGTCATCCGTTTTGAATTTGGGGACATTTTTGCGTTTATATACGTCATCCGGCGCGAACTGGTTAAGACTAGTTTCAGGTCGTTCACTTTCCGGCTGGCTGAGCATTCAGCCAGTTGTCTAAATAGCTTGATGATCTTGTTTTGCTTTGCCTAATCCTTTGCAGGATGGGCTATGAGACACTGTTACATAATGTGACCAGTTGACCTGGTTAGTCACCTGGTCCCTCCACTTTATACAATTTTAGAACGCGGCTAGTAAATGTTAGTTATGTGGCCCCTTCATAAACTTTCTTCTCATACTAGTGCACTGTGAACCATAACAATGAATTTCTATTGTTAGTGCGATGAGTTTCTTTTGTTTCTTCTATATACCTGTGTACGTATTAAACATACTTTTGTATTGTTATCTTATATACCTGTGTACATACCAACCATACTTTTGTATTGTTATACCAGTATTGGAGATGCAGCGCCATCTTAGTTGTTATGCAACCTGTTTAGTACTTTGTGCATGCCTCTGCTTTTCTTTTTTATTATGCAGTGTGCTGAATTATATTCTTCGGATTAGATACAAGGTTTTGGGGGTGTTGGCTGGATGAATGTTTTTAGTCATTCCGTCAGCGAGCTCTCATCATAATGTTCTCTCACTATACATTTATAGCCAGTTTGCCTAACCACGTAATGATATAACTTGCTGTATAGGCTGGCACAAGTTGGGGGACGTCACCCGGTAAGTAAAATAACATTTACTATCAATGTATTGTGCAATTGTGCAATGTATTTTGGTAAACTTGTGGTTTAGTTGGATAGTGAAAACTGACCTTAACACACTTATATTAATAATATGAACACAAGTATTTATCAATTCCAAAAAATACTTGTGGAAGTTTAATATTTTGTTTCTATAGCCAATTGTTCAAACTATATAAATGTGTAGTAATGTTCTCTTTTGCTTACTTACAGACATCCTTGACTGTCGTTTTAAATATACGAAAGTCCGTGTACAGTTTACTGAAACTCTTAATAAACTGAACATACTGCGAGAGCGCTTCTGTTTCCTGATTGTTGTTCATATGTGTTGTGACCAAACCACCACTCGGTTACAATAACTTACACCAGGTTTGTCTGACATTGTCTGATATGCACTTCATTTGACAAGATGGCGCAGTTGATACATCAGCAGAGATCTGTTGTGGTATATTACGCACGTTTAGGAAGTCTTAAAATGGTTCTAAAAAAAAAATACATTTGCCAATCGCTATTCTGGTCTACCTGTTCTTGACCATTGTTTTAAATATTCAGTTTTGGTTTCTGTTGATAGAAGGTTGTTTTAAGAAAAGGCAAATGCTTTTGTTAAGTTTTGTTATTGAAGAACATGTAAAATTCCATTGGTATATTCTTTACTAAAGTTCTCTAACAGGTAACAAATGGCATTTTACCCCACCTCATTCAAACAATGATTGCTCAGCCAACCGGAGAGTGAACGACCTGAAACTGGTCTCAAAATAAAGCTTATAGCGCACCTATACAATATTATATGTGACCCGCTCTGCGAAAAGGGTATTAAGGGACGATATGCTATTTCACGTAAAGAGCTGTTCTATGTGGGGAGGGTAAAAACATTTTTCACAACGTGAATTTTTTTGTGGGGGGGGGGGGGGGTGGGGGAGGTTATTGGCTTCTTTAATATTAATAGGCCTATTTTCATAATTTATTTACACAAATATTAATAGTTTTGTTTAACCAATTTCTTTTTTACAAACTAGTGTGTTGTTTACTTGATAACCAACGGTTTATTAAAATTAGTAAATTTACCAAACGTTGGGTAAATGTTGATAAATTTAATCAACGTTGAGTAAAATGAATACATGTTACCAACTGTTGGTTACCAGGTGAACCACACAGCTGTTGGTAACCAACCAAATGTAAATACTGTACATGTTTTGAGAGTGTACCCGAGGGGCATCTGTAACAAATTATTGATATTCTACCTTTAAACCACCTTATATTGTTTTTGTTAAGCTAATTTCATGTATTGACGTTCTGGGCCCTGGTATAACTCTGCACTTTTTGCTTCTCACAACACATAAAGCTGAAGGTCGTGTGATTTTAACTCGAATCAGTGATTTATCTAATCGAGCCATCCGAGTGGTTTGCGGAAGACAGTTTGGAGTGCCGTGGTCTCGTGGTCTGTGGGCATTGAATTTGTAATCTGTAAGTAAAACTACAGGTTGTGGGTTCGAGTCCGGCTTTGGACTATGGTGCGTGTGCCCTTGGGCAAGGCACTTTGTCACCCATATCAGGTATGGGTTGGGGTGGTCTAATTTCGTTCAATTTCAAGTCAAGAATCTGACCTACAACTGGCTACAACTCTACCGTATTATATTATATAAAGAGGGTGGGTCCGAAGTCCTTTGGTCTGAAATGAAGAAGAAAAAGAATTGCGGAAAGGGTGGGTCCAGCATTATAATTTTATTTTCGGAATTTTTTTTAAAGGGTGGGGGGGGGGGGGGGGGGGTCAACACTTTGATTTTTGGTTGGAATGTTCAGACCCGATATCAAGATTTTGTTATTGATGCCCTCTGGTGTACATGTACTTTAAACATTTTTGTATTCAAATTCACTAACTCTCACATTTAATTTCGTTACGCTTTTACCAAACCGATTTAGTCATTTTCCATTCAATGTCAACATTTGGTCACCCTTTTTAAACACCGGGTCGAGAACATTCATTACAGACGTTTTCCTAGTTCCGGATCGCAAACAAATATTCGGGCAGTTTTCGGCAAGTCTAATCCTCGAAATTTAAATGAAATATGTTTTTGTAGCTTACCTTGAGTGATGGAGAAACTACAGTTTTTGTTTCAATAATTATGCTCTTCTTAATTTGAAAAAACGACGTCAAATATACCGACATCACTTTTTTTCTAGTTGCGGATCGGTTTAACCAATTCCGGATTGGGTAAAAAACTGCTTCGTACATACAAAATAATCACGCTAGAACCAACCCGAACCAAGCCTATATTTCTGATAAAGTATTCATTAATTTATATAAATACAGTTTAAAATACATTTCAAATTCGTCCACTTCAAATAAAGTTTAAAAAGAGGACTTGCAAGAAAATGTTTTGAAATGTTTTGTCCATGTACGTGTGTGGCGCGCGGCAATGAGCCGATAAACGTTGACCCATATAACACGTCATATGAAATCGCTTGCGCGCGTGTAGTTGATGCATGTATTTTATGCGCGTTCCGGAACTAGAAAAAACCCATAAACGTTCAGTCGTTGGCAGATGTTTTAATACTGGAGACTTTTAGACTTATTTGTACTCAACAAATAATCGATGCATAAGCCATATACAACTGTAGAAAGGCATAAATGAAATCAAACGCTTTGAGTGACATGTAGAATATTTGTTCGTGGTTTTGCGGCTCCCGTGATTTCTACAAACCGTCCAAACATGTCAAAGTACGAGTAAAAAATCTAGCAAACATTTCTTCTAGAAATATTTTATTGAACAAATATCTATGTATCAAGAAGCTTGTATGCTTCTTTTCAAAATGCATTTCATCTAAAAAATATAGTATTTGAGACTAAGCCATAAGAGGTAGATTTTTATTTGAAGCGATCTGTAACTAGGAACAATCCGGAACTAGGAAAACAACTGTATAAATACAGATCAAATTTGTCTGAGCTGTTGCCAAGAGACAGCATTCAGCTATCGAAGTATTGTCTTTGAAATTGATTGATAACAGACGAATTCGATCTCTCAATGCTGTCTTTTGGCGACAGCGTAGACGAATTCGATGTATATAATTAAAGCCTGCCATGAACCAATTATATAGCTCATCAGGCCGGTGTTTAAAGGTAGGATAAACTATTTGCAGATATCGAAACATTTTACTACCGAATTATTAAGAAATATATTACTCATTTAAAAGTAACTAATGATTCTAGGCATCCAGCAAAATGATTGCGCTAGATATCCTGTAATTATTCTGAAAAATATAATTTTATAAAGACAAATTCGCGATCCCCGGACGGCGATCGCAACAAAAAAAGATAACATAAGAATAACTGTTCGACGCCGGTCGAAAACAAACGCTGTTTTTCGTGCTTTTCTCAGCATCCATTGCAAAACTTTGGACAGGTCAGGTAACGCTATCAGTACCGAGCGCGCCACCTGGGCTCAAGTTGCATGGATGTTCGCCACCAAAGAGCTTGAATGTCCCCCGTTATAATAGTCGTTACGTGACCAGCGTTCTTTATTGGGACAAGCCCGATATTGCTTGCAACTGAAATGTCAACAGCGCCCTCACTTTTGGCAGCTGTGTGGTTTATTATTGCTATTGGTTTCAAACTGGTTCAAAAGGAAGCGCGTGCATGCGATCACTAGCAGTTTGTCCAACGCCACTTAGCTGCCATCATGGCCGAAAACGCTTCCAATATTTTGGAGGAATTCTTCGCAGATAGCGGTTCAGATATGTCCGATGATGAATCTTCTGTAGCAACATCTGACGAAAGTGATGAAGAGGCAAGACAAGCCTCTTCAACTTCGTCTGAAAAGCCAAATTACAGGTAGGGTCGGGAGGTTACTAAAAACACACCGTTCAACTTGGCTATTCTCGAAATGTTTCGCATGTCACAATCATAGGCTACTGTAATGTAACCTTTGCTTTTTTATGACGTTTCAGTTTGCATTGCATAATCCGATGGAATCCAATTAGAAATTGATGCAAATTTTGATTTGTTATTAGATTGAAAACAAAAATGTTTTGTTTTTGTGTTTTTCAACATGTTTTTTTGTTTAGATATTCTTAACTTTCTATTGATTGTAAATTTGTATCTACTTTTATAAATAATCTTAAAAAAAAGAGATTTAATTTCATGAGAATTTATTTTATTAAAAAAGGAGACTTATTTCAGTGGGAACACTAGATACGAGCATCCACAAACAGCATTGTAAGGATGGTTTGTCATTAAAGGTAATACAACATTTGCGACCATATACAAACATACAAACAAACTCAACAATAACAACAAAACAAGAACAAACTAATTCATTTAATGAATGACCATATTTGACAGTCACGAATGGTCTCGAGCATCCTGTGAAATCAGGGCACCAGGGACCATATTCACGAAGCATCCGCATTTACCGGGTCCGTAACAGCCTTTGCGGATGGCCTAACGGATACGTTAAAATTGCGCTACGCCGTATTCACGAAAGGTTCCGTTAGGTATCGGTAGAATTGCGGAGCTCCGCTAATAATGGGGGTGTCGTTCAACGAGCTGTACAGGTGAATGAAGCGCCTGCGTGATTATGTAACAATAATCATAAGAGCGTAAAATAGAAACGTAGTCAAATTGTTATAAATCCAAAATACATATGGTAGATGATTGCGGCCTACCTTTCAAATTATTGGCGAAAAAAAGATGAATTTCCACAGTGCACTGGTTATTTTCCAAACTAAGGAACAATTTCGTGAACTTCTTCTGTGAAAGGCATCATACCAATATATTCCTTTTTTTTGTTAAAAAACATAGGAATTAAGAAGTTGACTCGAATCACCCAAAAAAAAAATCTGATGACAAACGTCATTTTATGGGAAGGGCGTCATAATGAACAACAAATTATTAGCAAAACCACTCAATTGATTTCTTGCGAAGCAATTCATATTTCACCCAGACTGTTTATACCATGGCCTATTGTCAAACAGATTTCAAAGGCAGTTTTTTCAAGGGTGGTGTACATCTTACACTATCGGAAACAGTCTTCGATTAACACAATCCGGCATCCAAACGACTGTACAGTCATCACAAACAAATTTTCGTGCAATAGTTAATAACCGTGAGTTTTATTTGTTACGATACTTTCACTGACGTCGACCACATTATTTTGTAATGTGCATTATAGAAGGTGGTTGTCAGTGAATTCTAAAGTACTTGAAAATCATCTGTCAAGAGAAAATGCTACTTTCTGGTTTAGAGTTGCATCCAGAAAGATGCGATGGATCCTGGATGGCAGAGTTTACATACACTTGTAGGCCTTCTATACTGACACCGTAAACACCTACCTTCGCTATGCAGGCACTGCCACCTCATTTTCCGTCTGTCAAATTGTAAAGTTCCTTCGATGTTCTGTCGGGTTCTTCGGTGATGAATATTGTGTCGACGTTCTGCATCGTCATCATCAGGTTGTGGTACTGGTGTTAGCAGGCAAGATCGAAGGGGGTACGCAGAATCGCCTAGAAGGTGACCACCGTTTGCAAGACCATTGGCTAGTTGGTGGTTGAGGCTGGATTGAGTCCACATAAACGAATTTTGGGTCGAGCCTGGCCACTTTGCAACAATATTGGTGAACTTCTTCTGGTGGTCGCAAACCCCCTGGACATTTATATCGTGGTAGTTATGTCTCCATATATGTATAGGCACCTTCGTCACGTGCAGGACATTTAATCTGGATAAGTGATCCATCAAGGCATCCCAAAACATTTGGAATCCGACGATGACGTTCATCGTAGAAACCTTCTTTGGTCAGATTCTGACTGGCTATATGTTCCTCGGAAATCGAATTATTTGTGGCGAAATTCTTTGAAGGACAGTTGCGACCCGGGTAACAATTCGAGAAGTTAGACGGCTGACTAATTCCACTTAAATCTCCATTTGTTAACCCTCGGCTGCACCAACTAACATTTTTTTAAGGGATGCACAACGGGGATCCATCGGTAGGCATTTTATGTTGGGGGGTAAATAACTGTGTTGGGGGGGCCCAAATCTTGTTCTAATGGTTTGAACAGATGGATATAAGGACCCTGGACACACATATCAAAGATTTAAACATTCTGGCTATTTTATGTATTTTTTTAAGGACATCCATTGCAAGCATGTAAACATTGAAATCAGTATTGCGCAATACAGACATGAAACAGCAATAAGATACACACTGTACAAATAACAACGACCAACAGCTCTAACTACCCCCCAGGGGATGTCTGGGTCACGATTGATAACAGCTGTGTTTGTTATCTACCCCAAGGCCGCTCAAAGAGATGTCAGAGACTTTTTTTGACAGCGGCTATACACAATGGGATCAGATTTCGATTTGTTTGCACAACTCTATGGCTTTTGGCCAAAACCATTATTTTGAAGGGATGTTTCACCCCCTGAATGACCTCCTGGGTTAGAATTTTTTTCCCAGTCCATTCAGCAGGGTCTAGGGATAGATGAAAAAAAAGAACAGCTCCATTGACTGAAAAAAAATAAAAATATAAACAAACACATAGTTTTTGTCCACCCTTTGGAGGCACGTTGCTGGACTGAGGGTTAATTAGAAAGAATCTTCAGCAACAAAATCGGAGGGCTGTTATGATCTGCGTGGCGGGTATTGCATGCGACCTCTGTGTCGGATGTTCAACCTGATCACGGATTAAATTGTTCACCTCCAACAGTACATGCCTTGGCATTTGATACCTATTTATCAGTTCCACACCGTCGTAAATGTCCAGTGGCTGTAACCTATCACGAAATACTCGCTGGCGGCGAAGAGTACGCCTGTTTTCATCCTCCAGCAGAAGCACAAACACTGCAGCCATTTCATTTTAGCGCTATGCGGAGATCCGTAAGCTTTTACGGGAACGCTGGAGTTCCCGCAAAACAATTGCTCTTTTACGGACGTGTTCTGCGGATTCGCTATTATGCGGATACTTCGTGAATATGGCGCAAACCATAACGGAGGCTTAACGGATCCGTTAAAGCGTGCGGATGCTTTGTGAATAAGGTCCCTGGTGTGCTGTTCTGTTTTAACAAAACTGATATTGTTTAGCAATTTCCAAAGATGGTTGGCCAAACGTCGTCCCAAAAAATACTAAACCCCGGATAAATCCGTTTGACCCGACAAAAAACTAATGTTGTATACTACTCTTAAAAGAAAATGTGCCGTGAATTGAATAGTGTCTCATTAACCTTTCTGAATGATCCTATTTCAGGGGTGGATGGAAGAAGGCAAGCACCTCTTATAGCAAGAGCCCACCGATGAAATTCAGTGAAGAGACTGGCTGTATGGGAGATTTCAGTCACATGTCGCCCATGCAAATATTTCAGCTCTTCTTCTGCCAAGCAGTGTGGGAGTTGATGGTGGATGAGACCAATCGCTATGCTGAACAGACAATGTGTGCAGATGTGGGCAATCATCAGCCTGCCTAGAATCCCACTACTGTTCCTGAAATTATGGCGTTCGTGGCCTTGCTTCTGGGCATGGGTATCAACAAAATGCATCGCTACAGCATGCACTGGTCCAGGTCCGAAGTTCTGCGAAGCCCCCTGTATTCGGCGACCATGTCTCGCAATCGATTCACTGCGATCCTTCGATTTTCCACCTTGCCAACAACATAGCTCAACCAGGTGATGCTCCCCCTGACAAACTCTCCAAGGTCCACCCGCTGCTCGACATTGTACTGCCATCCTTTCCTCGCATTTACAAGCCAGGCCGAAACCTCTCACCAGATGAGACAAGTTCAAAGGCCGACTTGGTTTCAAACAGTACATGCCACGAAAGTCCGCCAAATGGGGATTGAAATGTTTTTCATTGAACGAGTCGGAAACCGGTTATACATGTGCTTGGAAGGTGTTCACCGGCTCTCAGCCCACATCAAAGGAGTCTAGTCGACCCTTCGTTGGCTATGTTTCTATTATGTTGTTACTTGGGGAGGCACCAGGGATAACGAAATAAAGTTAACTAAGTAACTCAGAACTTGGATCCAAAGTATTTTACTAATTACATCGAATATAAACAATACAGCGTAAAAGAATATGTGAGGTAAAGAGAACCAACTGCAACTATACAAAGGCACAGGGCCTTCTTATATAGCGAACAGGGTTCCTAGAGGTGTACATCAAGTGAGTATACACCAGGTGAGTAATTAACGTACGTTGCGTAACTCAAAACAATGTACATCATCCGGCGAGTGTACTGGTAAGTATAATTAACATATTAACTACACAACACTTCAACACACCACCCACCTAATATTACATCTGCTGGGCATGTAGTCCTCGACCTAATTACAGGACTCGAACATAAAGGACATTTCAGTTAAAGTTTGGAGCTTGTGGAACTGCACGCTACACCACAATGGGGATTCCAGATTGTGCAAACCCCCAAAAGTTACACATGATAAGAGATGCTGACCCCCAGTTTTACACCAAAGCCGGCCAACTGTGCGTCGTTTGGCAGGATGCCAAGCGTGTAACTCTCCTCACAAATGTTGGAAACTGCAATATTGACACGAAAGACATTCGGAGCAAAAACAGTTTGAGTGGACTTCGTACGATCAAAAAAACCTTCTGTCGTTAATGATTATAATAAATACATGGGAGGAAGTCATCTCGCAGTACAAATGTGTCAGTACTACTCGCACCATCACAAATCGATGAAATGGTGGAAAAGAGTTTCCGTGGCTATTCTTTACATCTGCTTGGTGAATGCTATCATTTCCGCCGGCAAAACGCGCAACTGTGCTGTTTGCAGTATCGGAGCAAAGTGGAAACAAACTCGCACGATGTGTAAACAGTGTTACAAACCAATGTGTGTACTACCATGCTTTGAGAAGTTTCATAGTCTGTAATGAGCATTCACCTGAGCAAGTTTTATTGCGTTCCCCTTCCCCCATTTCAATGTTGGAGTGATGGTGCACAAAACGCCAACCCAACATTGAGTGGGAGGGGGGAGGGGGGGGGGGGGGGGAGTACGTGGCCGCCTTCATTTAAAGTTTTAACTGCATCCGTAGTGTACCCATTTTGTATGTTTGTGCAATTACCTTCATAGTCCGGATTTCCTTCATTTTGAATAAAATCTAAGTAACTAAGTAACATTTTAGTATTTTCAAAGAAAAATCTTGAAATTTTCTCACTTCTAAATTAGTGTTTCTTCATCAGATTTACACTTTTTGGTGGTTGTCAAATCATATTAATGTTGGAGTGATAGTGCACACACCGCCAACTCATGCAAACGCAACATTGAGTTGGGGGGGGGGGGGGGGGGGGGGGGGTACGTGGCCGCCTGCATTTGAATGTTTAACTGCATCCATAGTGTACCCATTTTGTATGTTTGTGCAATTACCTTCATAGTCCGGATTTCCTTCATTTTGAATAAAATCCAAGTCTCGAAGTAAAAGTTACTCACTCCTAAAATAGTGTTTCTTCATCAGATTTAAACTTCTTGGTAGTTGTCAAGTCATAATAAGGGCAAAAAAGTGGGGGTGAGATATGGAATTCTTCCACCCCATTCAAACAAACTTCTCACAGGCCAATAATATTTAATATAATAGTCATTGCTTTAGGGGTACTGTCAATCCATTATGATTCAACACCACTTCAAAGAAGAGTGGCCTTTCATTACTTTGCCTTGCGAGGGCGCTATACACTAAAACTTGGCAAAAGTACTTGGTCACTAACTGGTCATATCATGTATATTACTGTGGTAACCTAAGCATAGTGACAAGATATGCCTTGGTACTGAAAGGGATATGAGTAGGAGATGTAATGAAATTCTGTGCCTTCAATATTTACTGAGTATGATAAAGAAGGTGCGTTTTTGGACTAAAAACCACAATTCAACATGAATTTTGTGAATACAAATTGAATCAGTTCTGATTGTTTTGTTGCTGCGTAATGAGATTCGTGTAAAATGACGGTAGGATACTGTAAACAAAAAATAACTCCAAAATACTGTATGTCATATTTAAGATGGATTTGCTTCTCTTCACACAGGAGTAGTGGGTACCTGTGAAAGCAGATATGGTTATTGTGGTTGCGCCGAAATGGCAGCATCGAGCTATATACTCTCTAGGGAACTGAGATGGTATTTGGAATGTTTTATGGGCCCGATGGCCGGGGTAATAATGTTAAGCGCTTTGAGACTTTAGTGATAAAGCGCTATATAAGAACCGCACATTATGGATTGAATTGGCTAAAATACAGCATAACGCAGTACATTTCACAGCAACGTTTTACAGTGCTGTCTTTATTGAAAACGAGTATCCTATTCGGCAGAAATGTTATTTTCAACAGGCACAACACAATATTGAATATAATACATCGAGTAATAAGAGTCGCCACGTTGCTCCCTGTGTCTGACTGTAATATGTCTGCATAGACTACAGTACACGATTTGTTCACTATGTCCTTGAATCGGTAAATTGGTCTACAAAATGCGTTTGGAACTAAATTATGTTTATCGGAAAGAGCAATCATATATAACATTCGCACAACCACCCTTTAAAAACTGGGCGTTTTGCCTTGTTTAACGAAATGGGCATTTAACCGTTAATGAAATTGAACAAAAACAAGTTTTAGAATGTGCGGGAAAACCTATTGAACTAATTTTCCTATGCATTACCTAAGCAGGTATCATAATCATCCAATATGAAGATTGTGCTTACACTTTAACCATCAAGAGACGATTCTATTGTAACCGATGCTAATTGATCGTGTGTCCTGTGTGGTCTTTGTGTATGCCGTTCCCGATACAGACAGTCTGCATGGCCGGTGTGGACGGTAATTCTGTCCCCCGGTAAAATTGTCCCGGGGGACAGAATTACCTAGGTAAAAGTGTCCCCCTATAGCCGTTAATTCTGTCCCCCTTTAGTTTATTCTTTCCCCTTTCTAGGTAATTTTGTCCCCCAATGTTTTGATATTTTGATGTTATTTCAATGAAAAGCCCACATGGTATTTATTATTTGGATTTCTGTTCCCTTCATCGATTTATCAAAATAAAAATAAAAATATAAATAACTGTATTAATTAAATCAATCGATCTACGTTTCTGGGCGAAAGGGAAAACAGCAGTAATCAGTATTTTCAGACTTCTTGCACGCGTACAAATTATGTATCCCCAGCACGAATGTGGCAGCACTTTTGACCACCTGTAATTTGTAGTACGCTACACATCCTACAGTCTGCCACAAATGATGAACCACGTATACCATGAAGGGGTAAACCTGTACTACATTGGTTGTTGCGTCTAGTGGGTGCTAGACTTGTGACGTTGGACGGGACAATTTTACCAGGGGGACACGTTTAACGTTGGGCAGGGAGTCAGAATTACCTGGAGGGGGACAGAAATACCTATGTAAATTTTCCCCCGGACAGATTTACCGGGTCACGGCCTGGTTAGTCTGTCCGGGGGAACACATTTACCAGGGGGGACAGAATTACCTTTCACACCGGCAATAAAACATTCTCAACCTCGTAGGCTGAGCAAGGCCATACAAACCAACGGCGAATCTTCAATTTCTAAAATACAAATTTGTAATTGACAGATAATTTGATGTTACATCATTTTGACACGTAATGTACGTGATGTTACGCAGACACAAGCTGCCGGTACAGCGTCAATTAAAGGGCCATGTAATGTAATTTGTATTGTTATACCTCGGTCTTGGATATTGTATTTGTATTGGTCTAGAACGATCACGTATCCGTTGTAAACTCTTCACAAAAAGTATCGAGACACTTAACAATGAGCCAATAATTAACGGCCCAAAAAGGTATGAATTAATCAAAGCAAATAACCCAGTCCTTAATTTTGTTCTGCGTAAATTAGGTCCAGTTTCAAAAGTGATAATCATCCCTATTGAAGCAGGTTTGCATTATTGTTTTGAATGATCAGGTTCTGCTTCTGATTCTGCTTCAATAGGGATGATTGTCACTTTTGAAACTGGACATACGACCATTGAAATGACAATAACTTCGCTCCGCAACATCATATATCTCAACAATCGAGGTGTCAAAAATACGCAGAACAAAATTATGCACTGGGTTATTTGCTTCGATTAATTCATACCCTTTCGGGCCGTTAATCATTTTAAGTGACTCGATACTTTGTGTGATGAGTATATAACAACGCATATCCCACCCCGTGTAATATCACACGACAGCCGCAGTTAGCACGCTGTGAGCTTTATTCTATTGGTACCCGCACAAGGTTCACATGCACACTATTAACGATCATAGTAAATTGTGGTGGAGCAGCGAACAAGCAGACGAAGTTGTGAGTTCATTACGTTTGCATGATTAACGTTACTACAGTAAATTGCATGTTTACTATATAGTGTTTAGTATCTTCAGTCCAAAGAAATGTTTGCTGTTTCAAGACAGAGCTATAACAAAATATATAAATAAAATTAGGTAACAGTTTCAAGAAAAAAATGCACAGTACTATTCGAACGATTCGCACGATTCACAAGTCGGATAGAGATTTTTTGACCACACATGATGGTCATTTGAGATAGGATTCAGGCCAAAGACGATGCTGTCAAAATTTGGCTGAAATTGGCCAAGGAATTCGGCAGATATCAATTTTTTTGGCGAGTGTTTGCCAAAAGTAACAGAAATATTTGAATAGTAGCAGAAATCTTTAAATAGCGAGATGGGAGTAAGCGAGGTGAGATTCGCGACGGGGGGATATAACACTCTATATCCTAACAACCCTGACTAGAATGCATGTCTTTTCATGTCCACTCAACTGGGTGACTGACTATAGTGCCATGGCTTATTAAAGTCAGGGAATGTTCTCGCAAGTGTGGGTTCATGTATGTCCTTAGATGTGTATAGTAACTTAATTAACTCATTGTGTACGATTATTAATGTCATACTTGAACATTTACAATTTAAAGGTCATTAAGTACACCTCAGGGGATCTCCGGTTTACAAGCTTTGCTTTTTGGAGACCTCCTCCTCTTATAGATGTTGTAACTAGCTTGTCAATTCTTATGAATTGAATAGGTGGAAATGAATGAACTGAACTGAGCTAAACTGAAATCAATCGGCGCTTTGCGCCTCGTGAATTAAGTGAAGGTTAACTCATAACTCAGGGCCGCCATAATTTGCACAAATCTGTAATACCTGTCGCTTAATATATTTATTCTCATATTTGGGTATATTTGTAAAATTTAATAAAAACAGGTTTATTTATTACTTACACATCCTTACCTAAATAATGTTTTCTAAAGCATGTAGCCTAAGTGACTGAATAATTATGAGAACATAATAAATGGCTATTATTATTTCCAACAATTGCGCGCATTTACCCTCTACTCGTCTAACGTCAGGATTACTTACTGGCACAGTTGCCAACACAAATTATTGGAAATCATTAAAGCCAATACAAATATCCTGATATTTAGCAAAACACACTTAACGGGAACAAAATAAAGTGTCTGTAATCTGGGTTTAAATTAAGCAGTTACCTAACGTGGAAAAATTAAACAAGTTCATGGAAATCCCAGAATAAATTATTATTGTTGCTTACAGTAATTATGTCAACGTCACAATGTTTCATTACCACCAATACAAAACAAACTGGTTCAAGTCTTCCACGTTAGGCAACCCTTCTCCCTCTTTTTAGTCCAATTTACAGACACCCCGTTTTTCGCCGTTTTTGTTTGCTGGGCTAAATAACAACGAATTGTCATAAGGTTTTAATATACTACTAGGCGATATCTGAAGATAAGATAAATATAAATGCGCGCAGCCTTAGGGTATAATATTAGCCATTTTGGATCGTTACTATGTTCTCAATATCACGAGAGGCGAGATGGCAGATATAGAACCCCATACTAACAACCCTGACTAAATGCATGTATTTTCATGTCCCCTCAACTGGATGACTGTTAGCGCCATGTTTGTATTACAGTCAGACAATACATTCGCAAGGGTGGGTTAATTCGTTCACAATTGTAACGTACGGCAGCAACAGGAAGCGTGGCTCTGACTTTAAACCATTGCTATGACGTCACGCTATTGATAAAAGTGTGGATTCGTATCTAAGAATCAACGCCTTGGACAAAAAGTGTGGATTCGTATCTACGAATCTTTAGTAAAGTGTGGATTCGGAACTACGAATCCACACTTTTAACAATGTACTTAACAAAATATAATATATATAACTGTGCAGACCTTATAAAACTGATCACGCGTAAATAATGTTCTTTTCTTAACGCATTATAAATTCATTTTAAACATTTTCCCTTTTTTTACTTTTTTCATGTTATTATTGCAAGTTTGACCTAAAACTGCAACCTTATAGTTTACGCTAAAGTTATACTTTTTCCTCACATTTAAAAAGTAATTCTTTTTGTCTACAAATTTCTACTGGTTTTTCGCCTTTTTGATCAGAATAATTCACTTTTAGTTTTACTGCATGTTTAACCATTTAAAGCAAAAATTAATGAAAATAAAAGATGCGTTTAGTTTTTAGTTTTAGCAGCATTTCAAACTATTATAGGCTTTTTCCAGTGTTTATGATTGACCGGTGTGTAGCCATTTTTCTATTTTACAACGAATCAAAATTTGATATTAAAAGTGACATTCATGTCACGACCGTCTGTTTTCTTTGCAGTGCTGGTCGAATGCCCGGACTCAGTGACCGTTGTGTTTCTTTCTTGGCCATACAGTACTTTACTAATATTCTTTTTCTGACCGTCACTAGTTCTTTTGTATGCGCGGACAGCAGTGGATCTGTGCCCTGTAGTTTCACAGATCAGTTGTTCGTCGAAGTTTGTATTAAACAGTCTGGATGCTGCTGTTGCTCACAGGGAATGATTGGTTCGAAAGCCAGTCAACTTGGCGTTTTTACACAAGCGTGCGACAGTTCCAGAGATTTGGTTTATACCAAGAGGCTGGCAAGAATACCATGTATCTGACTTGGGTTTCGCCAATGGACGCAAATAAAATGCCGAACTACATTGTGGGTCGGATGGTCTATGAGCCAGGTATTTTATGTACAACTCAACGATGCATCTGTTAGGGTTGTCTGTGTTTTCATATGCACGCACGCATTTCGGTGTCACCTTTCAGTGCTTCAGTCCACCTTGTCTGGTTTTTGAAACATCCTCCGTGTAGAGCAAGTAGCGACATCTAGCACTGTCAGTTTCAACTGAGAGCTGCGACTTCTCAAATCTCAACTGACGGTGTTCATTTCCTGCTCGCATGGCAAAGTGAATTCCCAAAAGATACAACACCGTGTCTTCAAGTTTCTGCGGAGTGTCATCCCCAGTACCCCAGTCTCCCACAACGTCTCCTCCTCGTCCTCTGTTATCACCTCAGCCTGTCGCCGACGAACCCGGTGTCCTTGTGAAGTCAGCTCTTTCATACGCGTGTCCAGGGTATTCTTTAAAACAGTAAATTCCCCATCGTTCAAAAATTTCATGTCCCGGCCATGCATGGAAATATACGTCTGGATAGCTAATACGATTTCATATAGTGTTTCCGCAGGATAAGGATCCCCGTTCAGCTTGTTGGCCTCCAAAACAAATCTTGTAAGAGAAAAGCAAGGTTCATCTTTTGTCATATCCAGTAATTCCACTCGAATAGGGCTCATGTCCATCCCGGAGGTGGAGTCTTGGATTGCACGTTCGTTGCGCCAGGCTTTCCAGTCGTTGAATATTTTCACGGCCCAGGTACTTTTTTTTGAGTTGCCTTGGAGAAGCTGGAATTGAAAGAGAATAATGGATAGTGGTTATAACATCACTCAAGAACGATAATCAAATGGAGAAAATAGGTTCTTAAGGAGAAAACACGTGACGACCGAATCTTACTATGTGCATTTGCAAGTGGTGGTCTTGTTTTAATGAGCATTGGTTTTACAGTTGTAAAGATCAAGTTTATGAAGAAAAAAAAATTAAACAAAATGACCAGACCAGCGTTTAGATTACCTTTTTCGTGATTTTGATGCCACATCGGCTTCAGGTACTGGTATTCCAAAGCGCTCTTTAGAGTATTGATTTTCTGCTACCTGACAGGACGATATTATTTCCTCTGCATCCGAAATGTCGGAGAATTGTACTCCATAAGGAGCATTAGAAGGACCACCTGTATCAAAACTTTCCTTCAGAAAATTATCCAATCCATAATAATCACTATCAGATTTGTCGCTGTCACTACGAAAACTAGTTTGCGTCAAAAACAAATCGTCGTCTGAACTATCCATGTTGACGTGAAGGTGTCTGCGTACAAAATGGCTTGGTTGTACTGGTGAGCGATACAAGTTATTTACAGAAACACGCCACAGTGCAAATTTCCTTTACACAAATAATGAACTCAAGAATGAACGGTTTTTATCTTGGCTACATTTTTAACAATTACGAATCCACGGTTATTTATTTTCTCAACCCTAATCCAGAGCTTGATTACGTAAGAGCCTCGAGAACCTCCATTTATGTAAATTATATACTGGCCAAGATACGATACATGCATGCCTTTTCATCTCCACTCAACTGGGTAGTTAATAACAATACTTCTTTTGACGCAATGGTTTAAGTCGCAGAATACACTCGCAAGTGTGGATTCGTATTTAAGAATCCACTCGGCGCTTCGCGCCTCGTGAATTCGTAATTACGAATCCACACTTTCTCGTGTATTCTCCTATACAGAATACATGTCTTTTCATGTCCACTCAACTGGATGACTATTGGCGCCATGGTTTATTAAAATTAGAGAATATATTTACTGAGTATGATAAAGAAAGTGCGTTTTTGGACTAAAAAACACAATTCAACATGACTTGTGTGAATACAAATGTCATCAGTTCTGATTGTTTTGTTGCTGCGTAATGAGATTCGTGTAAAATGACGGTAGGATACTGTAAACAAAAAATAACTCCAAATTACTGTATGTCATATTTAAGATGGATTGCTTAACTTTACCCAGGAGTAGTGGGTACCTGTGAAAGCAGATATGGTTATTGTGGTTGAATTTAACTACTTTGCGCCGAAATGGCAGCATCGAGATATATACTCTCCAGGGAGCTGAGATGGTATTTATAATGTTTCATGGGCCCAATGACCGGGGTAATAATGTTAAGCGCTTTGAGACTTTGATGAAAAAACGCTATATAAGAACCGCACAATATGAATTGCATTGGCTAAAATACAGCATAGAACGCAGTACATTTCACAGCAACATTTTACAGTGCTGCCTTCATTAAAAACGAGTATCCTATTCGGCAGAGATGTTCTTTTCAACAGGCACAACACGATATTGAATACATGTATAATACATTGAGTAATAAGAGTCGCCACGTTGCTCCCTGTGCCTGACTGTAATATGTCTGTATAGACGAATCGACCAATTGGGCTACAAAACGCGTTTGGAACTAAATTATGTTAATCGGAACGAGCAATCAAAAGTGGTATATAGCATACACACAACCACCCTTTAATTTAACCAGTTCGCGCCGGATGACGTATATAAACGGATGACGCATAAACACGCCAAGTTCAAGTTCGGAAATGTATGTCAGCAGCGCGCAAGGCCGGAAATGCGTGGGTGTGCTACCCAGCACTATCGGCCTGAATACGCTTCGGATCGAGTTTCGTTAAAAATAATCCCGCCCGTCGGCTCGGCGATGTTAAAATAATCCCGGCGCGAACTGGTTAAGAACTGGTCTTTTTTGCCTTATTTTTGTTTAACGAAATTGAAATTTAACAGTTTATAAAATTGAACAAAAACAAGTTTTAGAATGTGCGAGAAAACCTATTGAACTAATTTCCCTATGCATTACCTGAGCAAGTATCACAATCATGCAATATGAAGATTGTGCTTACATTTTAACCAACAAAAGACGATTCTATTGTAACCGATGCTAATTCGAGCGATTCACAATACATAGAAGCTGCCGTTGGAGGCGCAAATCTTGCTATACCCGCAGTGCATCATGGGAAAAAGTCGACATCAGTTTGAAAAACTGTATTCATTTTGCATGAACTCATCAGTTTTTAAGTCTTTTTGGACGCGCACGACTAAAGTTCCAATTTTTTTCTGCAAATAACAATGTTTTAATCAACGACGCTTCCGGATACATTTATGTTTGTGTTGTACCTCGCGTGAACAATGAAGAATAGATATTTCACTACAGTATGATGTACGGAAGAAGTCGACCGTAAAGTTTAAAAGTGGCTCTTTTGAGTCAAACGCTTGGTGGCGCACTGCATTGTGAATCGCCCGAATTGATCGTGTGTCCTTTGTGGTCTTTGTTGTATGCCGTTTCCGATACAGGCAGTCTGCATGGCCGGTAATAAAACATCCACAACCTCGGAGGCTGAGCAACCCAGCTAACAATCGGACGTTTTCTGAACGTTTTTTTAACGTTTTAAATTGGTTTTTTAAACGTTCAAAAAAAACGTTTTTTAAACGTTTTTTTGTGGTAGGTTTTGGACGTTTAAAAAACGTTTTTATTGAACGTTTAAAAAACCAATTTAAAACGTTTAAAAAACCAATTTAAAACCTTGTCTCGTATTCGTTTTCCAGACCAGCTCTCCAGAAAACATTTAGACGTTTAGAAAACCTTTTAAGAACGTTTAGAAAACCTTTAAGAACGTCTAGAAAACCTTTTTAGAACGTTTAGAAAACCCTTTAAGAACGTCTACACTGCAAAAAAATTGGGTGTTGAATAACACCAGTTTGAGGATCATACCGTTTTAACACTATAATTTTGTACATATTAACTGCATGGACAAATTACGTAATGAAATATTACAAAGAACTGACTTATTACACATTACACATCCATATACAATAATAATCTATTCCTACTGAATACGTACTACACACATAGCCATTGCCGTTGTTAGTTTTATACTACGCTTTTTTGTCCACGACGAAGTCGCAGCTAGTTTTTATGAATAATGTCAAAATTTGAAAACGAATAAAATGTAACGCGAATTTTTAACTATGTTTGCACAAAAATCAAAATTCAATCATGGAATCGTTTAAATAATTACATATTATGGTAAAATAAATGGGTTTTTGGACTAAATACAACAATTTAACATCGACTATTGTTAACATATACCATAATTCCTTATCGACCAATCAGAGGGCTTTATTTCACACACGCATGCGCACTAGGTCAAATTTAACACCAAAAGTACGTAACACCAGTACTTGATTTGAAACTAATACTTCAAGAATCATTTTACTTCATTTTAACACCAATGTTCATTCCAAAAGATTAAAAAAACATTGGTGTTAAAATTTTAACACCACAGTTTTTGCAGTGCCTTTTTAGGACGTCTAGAAAACCTTTAGACGTTTAAAAAACCTTTTAAGAACGTCTAGAAAACCTTTTAAAAACGTTCAAAAAACCTTTTAAGAACGTTCAGAAAACCTTTTAAGAACGTCTAGAAAACCTTTTAAGAACGTTCAGAAAACCTATTCAGAACGTTCAGAAAACCTTTCAAGAACATCCAACATAGCGTTTGAATATAAACGATGGCATGCACGCTGTACGTAGGCGGCCAGCCAGGCCGCGCCGGCGCACCGCATGATATCGATGTCACAACATATAACAATTACGTACATCAACGACGTCGACGACGACCATATGGGCCACACGATGAGGATGACGATCATGATCATCATCATAATCATAATCATCATCGATCATCATAATCATAATCATCATCATAATCACCATCATTAGGCTACTCAATTTAATCATCAAAATAATAATCATATTAAATCATAATATTAAAAAACAATAATTAATTACAGTTAGTTTTTATTTGACTTGGACGTAAAGAAAACGTTTTTTTAACGTCCAGAAAAAAAATCGTCTTTTTCAAACGTTTCGTAAACGTTTTGTAAACGTTTTAAAAAAACCTTTGCTTTGGGGCAAATATTAGGTCAAAATTAGATGTTCTCCAAACGTTTTTTAAACGTTTGTTAAAAATCAAGACGTAGCGGACGTTTAAAAAACGTTTTTTAAACGTTTTGTGTTTGCTGGGAAGGCCATACAAACCAACGGCGAATCTTTAATTTCTAAAATTTGTAATTGACAGATAATTTGATGTTAATGTATACGAGATGTTTTTTAGAGGGCTTCTTTGGAAAGCAGTTTGTTCAAAATTATGTTATGTTATTAATTATTGTTATGAATTAATCGAAGCAAATAACCCAGTGTATAACTGTTTTCTGCGTATTTTGACACCTCGATTTTTGAGATATACGATGTTGCGGAGCGAAGTTATTGTAATTTCAATGGTCGTATATAGGTCCGGTTTAAAAAGTGAAACAGGTTTGCATTATTGTTTTGAATGATCAGGTTCTGCTTCTGATTCTGCTTCAATAGGGATGATTGTCACTTTTGAAACTGGACATACGACCATTGAAATGACAATAACTTCGCTCCGCAACATCATATATCTCAACAATCGAGGTGTCAAAAATACGCAGAACAAAATTATGCACTGGGTTATTTGCTTCGATTAATTCATACCCTTTCGGGCCGTTAATCATTTTAAGTGACTCGATACTTTGTGTGATGAGTATATTACAACGCATATCCCACCCTCGTGTAATATCACACGACAGCCGCAGTTAGCACGCTGTGAGCTGTATATTATTGGTACCCGCACAAGGTTCACATGCACACTATTAACGATAGTTATTGTGGTGGAGCAGCGAACGAGCAGAAGAAGTTGTGAGTTCATTCCGTTTGCATGATTAACGTTACTACAGTAAATTGCATGTTTACTAGAGTGTTTATAGTATCTTCAGTCCAAAGAAATGTTTGCTGAGTTTCAAGACAGAGCTATAACAAAACATATAAATGAAATTAGGTAACAGTTTCAAGAAAAAAATGCACAGTACTATTCGAACGATTCACACGATTCACAAGTCGGATAGAGATTTTTTGACCAAACATGATGGTCATTTGAGATAGGATTCAGGCCAAAGACGATGCTGTCAAAATTTGGCTGAAATTGGCCAAGGAATTCGGCAGATATCAATTTTTTGGCGAGTGTTTGCCAAAAGTAACAGAAATATTTGAATAGTAGCAGCAATCTTTAAATAGCGAGATGGGAGTAAGCGAGGTGAGATTCGCGACGGGGGGATATAACACTCTATATCCTAACAACCCTGACTAGAATGCATGTCTTTTCATGTCCACTCAACTGGGTGACTGACTATAGTGCCATGGCTTATTAAAGTCAGGGAATGTTCTCGCAAGTGTGGGTTCATGTATGTCCTTAGATGTGTATAGTAACTTAATTAACTCATTGTGTACGATTATTAATGTCATACTTGAACATTTACAATTTAAAGGTCATTAAGTACACCTCAGGGGATCTCCGGTTTACAAGCTTTGCTTTTTGGAGACCTCCTCCTCTTATAGATGTTGTAACTAGCTTGTCAATTCTTATGAATTGAATAGGTGGAAATGAATGAACTGAACTGAGCTAAACTGAAATCAATCGGCGCTTTGCGCCTCGTGAATTAAGTGAAGGTTAACTCATAACTCAGGGCCGCCATAATTTGCACAAATCTGTAATACCTGTCGCTTAATATATTTATTCTCATATTTGGGTATATTTGTAAAATTTAATAAAAACAGGTTTATTTATTACTTACACATCCTTATACCTAAATAATGTTTTCTAAAGCATGTAGCCTAAGTGACTGGATAATTATGAGAACATAATAAATGGCTATTATTATTTCCAACAATTGCGCGCATTTACCCTCTACTCGTCTAACGTCAGGATTACTTACTGGCACAGTTGCCAACACAAATTATTGGAAATCATTAAAGCCAATACAAATATCCTGATATTTAGCAAAACACACTTAACGGGAACAAAATAAAGTGTCTGTAATCTGGGTTTAAATTAAGCAGTTACCTAACGTGGAAAAATTTAACAAGTTCATGGAAATCCCAGAATAAATTATTATTGTTGCTTACAGTAATTATGTCAACGTCACAATGTTTCATTACCACCAATACAAAACAAACTGGTTCAAGTCTTCCACGTTAGGCAACCCTTCTCCCTCTTTTTAGTCCAATTTACAGACACCCCGTTTTTCGCCGTTTTTGTTTGCTGGGCTAAATAACAACGAATTGTCATAAGGTTTTAATATACTACTAGGCGATATCTGAAGATAAGATAAATATAAATGCGCGCAGCCTTAGGGTATAATATTAGCCATTTTGGATCGTTACTATGTTCTCAATATCACGAGAGGCGAGATGGCAGATATAGAACCCCATACTAACAACCCTGACTAAATGCATGTATTTTCATGTCCCCTCAACTGGATGACTGTTAGCGCCATGTTTGTATTACAGTCAGACAATACATTCGCAAGGGTGGGTTAATTCGTTCACAATTGTAACGTACGGCAGCAACAGGAAGCGTGGCTCTGACTAGAATACATGTCTTTTCATGTCCACTCAACTGGATGACTATTGGCGCCATGGTTTATTAAAATTAGAGAATATATTTACTGAGTATGATAAAGAAAGTGCGTTTTTGGACTAAAAAACACAATTCAACATGACTTGTGTGAATACAAATGTCATCAGTTCTGATTGTTTTGTTGCTGCGTAATGAGATTCGTGTAAAATGACGGTAGGATACTGTAAACAAAAAATAACTCCGAATTACTGTGTGTCATATTTAAGATGGATTTGCTTCTCTTCACACAGGAGTAGTGGGTACCCGTGAAGGCAGATTTGGTTATTGTGGTTGAATTTAACTACTTTGCGCCGAAATGGCAGCATCGAGATATATACTCTCCAGGGAGCTGAGATGGTATTTATAATGTTTCATGGGCCCAATGACCGGGGTAATAATGTTAAGCGCTTTGAGACTTTGATGAAAAAACGCTATATAAGAACCGCACAATATGAATTGCATTGGCTAAAATACAGCATAGAACGCAGTACATTTTACAGCAACATTTTACAGTGCTGCCTTCATTAAAAACGAGTATCCTATTCGGCAGAGATGTTCTTTTCAACAGGCACAACACGATATTGAATACATGTATAATACATTGAGTAATAAGAGTCGCCACGTTGCTCCCTGTGCCTGACTGTAATATGTCTGTATAGACGAATCGACCAATTGGGCTACAAAACGCGTTTGGAACTAAATTATGTTAATCGGAACGAGCAATCAAAAGTGGTATATAGCATACACACAACCACCCTTTAATTTAACCAGTTCGCGCCGGATGACGTATATAAACGGATGACGCATAAACACGCCAAGTTCAAGTTCGGAAATGTATGTCAGCAGCGCGCAAGGCCGGAAATGCGTGGGTGTGCTACCCAGCACTATCGGCCTGAACACGCTTCGGATCGAGTTTCGTTAAAAATAATCCCGCCCGTCGGCTCGGCGATGTTAAAATAATCCCGGCGCGAACTGGTTAAGAACTGGTCTTTTTTGCCTTATTTTTGTTTAACGAAATTGAAATTTAACAGTTTATAAAATTGAACAAAAACAAGTTTTAGAATGTGCGAGAAAACCTATTGAACTAATTTCCCTATGCATTACCTGAGCAAGTATCACAATCATGCAATATGAAGATTGTGCTTACATTTTAACCAACAAAAGACGATTCTATTGTAACCGATGCTAATTCGAGCGATTCACAATACATAGAAGCTGCCGTTGGAGGCGCAAATCCTGCTATACCCGCAGTGCATCATGGGAAAAAGTTGACATCAGTTTGAAAAACTGTATTCATTTTGCATGAACTCATCAGTTTTTAAGTCTTTTTGGACGCGCACGACTAAAGTTCCAATTTTTTTCTGCAAATAACAATGTTTTAATCAACGACGCTTCCGGATACATTTATGTTTGTGTTGTACCTCGCGTGAACAATGAAGAATAGATATTTCACTACAGTATGATGTACGGAAGAAGTCGACCGTAAAGTTTAAAAGTGGCTCTTTTGAGTCAAACGCTTGGTGGCGCACTGCATTGTGAATCGCCCGAATTGATCGTGTGTCCTTTGTGGTCTTTGTTGTATGCCGTTTCCGATACAGGCAGTCTGCATGGCCGGTAATAAAACATCCACAACCTCGGAGGCTGAGCAAGGCCATACAAACCAACGGCGAATCTTTAATTTCTAAAATTTGTAATTGACAGATAATTTGATGTTAATGTATACGAGATGTTTTTTAGAGGGCTTCTTTGGAAAGCAGTTTGTTAAAAATTATGTTATGTTATTAATTATTGTTATGAATTAATCGAAGCAAATAACCCAGTGTATAACTGTTTTCTGCGTATTTTGACACCTCGATTTTTGAGATATACGATGTTGCGGAGCGAAGTTATTGTAATTTCAATGGTCGTATATAGGTCCGGTTTAAAAAGTGAAACAGGTTTGCATTATTGTTTTGAATGATCAGGTTCTGCTTCTGATTCTGCTTCAATAGGGATGATTGTCACTTTTGAAACTGGACATACGACCATTGAAATGACAATAACTTCGCTCCGCAACATCATATATCTCAACAATCGAGGTGTCAAAAATACGCAGAACAAAATTATGCACTGGGTTATTTGCTTCGATTAATTCATACCCTTTCGGGCCGTTAATCATTTTAAGTGACTCGATACTTTGTGTGATGAGTATATAACAACGCATATCCCACCCTCGTGTAATATCACACGACAGCCGCAGTTAGCACGCTGTGAGCTGTATATTATTGGTACCCGCACAAGGTTCACATGCACACTATTAACGATAGTTATTGTGGTGGAGCAGCGAACGAGCAGAAGAAGTTGTGAGTTCATTCCGTTTGCATGATTAACGTTACTACAGTAAATTGCATGTTTACTAGAGTGTTTATAGTATCTTCAGTCCAAAGAAATGTTTGCTGAGTTTCAAGACAGAGCTATAACAAAACATATAAATGAAATTAGGTAACAGTTTCAAGAAAAAAATGCACAGTACTATTCGAACGATTCACACGATTCACAAGTCGGATAGAGATTTTTTGACCAAACATGATGGTCATTTGAGATAGGATTCAGGCCAAAGACGATGCTGTCAAAATTTGGCTGAAATTGGCCAAGGAATTCGGCAGATATCAATTTTTTGGCGAGTGTTTGCCAAAAGTAACAGAAATATTTGAATAGTAGCAGCAATCTTTAAATAGCGAGATGGGAGTAAGCGAGGTGAGATTCGCGACGGGGGGATATAACACTCTATATCCTAACAACCCTGACTAGAATGCATGTCTTTTCATGTCCACTCAACTGGGTGACTGACTATTAGTGCCATGGCTTATTAAAGTCAGGGAATGCTCTCGCAAGTGTGGGTTCATGTATGTCCTTAGATGTGTATAGTAACTTAATTAACTCATTGTGTACGTTTATTAATGTCATACTTGAACATTTACAATTTAAAGGTCATTAAGTACACCTAAGGGGATCTCCGGTTTACAAGCTTTGCTTTTTGGAGACCTCCTCCTCTTATAGATGTTGTAACTAGCTTGTCAATTCTTATGAATTGAATAGGTGGAAATGAATGAACTGAACTGAACTAAACTGAAATCAATCGGCGCTTTGTGCCTCGTGAATTAAGTGAAGGTTAACTCATAACTCAGGGCCGCCATAATTTGCACAAATCCCTAATACCTGTCGCTTAATATATTTATTCTCATATTTGGGTATATTTGTAAAATTTAATAAAAGCATGTTTTTTTATTACTTACACATCCTTACCTAAATAATGTTTTCTAAAGCATATAGCCTAAGTGACTGAATAATTATGAGAACATAATAAATGGCTATTATTATTTCCAACAATTGCGCGCATTTACCCTCTACTCGTCTAACGTCAGGATTACTTACTGGCACAGTTGCCAACACAAATAAATTGGAAATCATTAAAGCCAATACAAATATCCTGATATTTAGCCAAAAACAATTAACGGGAACAAAATAAAGTGTCTGTAATCTGGGTTTAAATTAAGCAGTTACCTAACGTGGAAAAATTAAACAAGTTCATGGAAATCCCAGAATAAATTATTATTTTTGCTTACAGTAATTACGTCAACGTTACAATGTTTCATTACCAATAATTAAACAACAAACTTGTTCAAGTCTTCCACGTCAGGCAACTGTTCACCCTCTTTTTAGTCCAATTTACAGACACCTCGTTTTCCGCCGTTTTTGTTTGCTGGGCTAAATAACCACCAATTGCCATAAGGTTTTAATATACTACTTGGATATCTGGATATAAGATAATTAGAAATGCGCGCAACCTTAGGGTAAAATATTAGCCTTTTTGGCTAATAAAGTGTATGTAATCTGGGTTTAAATTAGGCGGTTACCTAACGTGGAAAAATTAAACAAGTTCGTGGAAATCCCAGAATAAATTAGTATTGTTGCTTACAGTAATTACGTCAACGTTACAATGTTTCATTACCAATAATTAGAATTTCCATAAGGTTTTAATATACTACTTGGCGATATCTGGGGATAAGATAAATATAAATGCGCGCAACCTTAGGGTATAATATTAGCCTTTTTGCGAGATGGCAGATATAGAACTCCATATACTAACAACCCTGACTAAATGCATGTCTTTTCATGTCCACTCAACTGGATGACTGTTGGCGACTGGATGACTGTTGTTTTTATTACAATCATAGAATACGTTCGCAAGGGTGGGTTCATTCGTGCAGAATTGTAACGTACGACAGCAACAGGCAGCGTGACTCTGTCTTTTCATGTCCACTCAACTGGATGACTGTTGGCGCCATGGTTTATTAAAATTAGAGAATGCATTCACAAGGGTGGGTTCATAATTTTGGCTTCGCGCCTCGTGAATTATGTATATTTAATTTAGAAAAATTACTTTTGGTTCATATCGTTTGTGTATTGTGCGATTTTTCACGCTTACGGCTGGTGGTCTCACTTAATTGAAATTCGTCAACGTTTTTAATAAAGTTAAAATACTGATAAAGGGTTTTAAATAGTAACAATTATTGTATGGATGCCTATGTTTAACCAGTTTGCGCCGGAGGTTGTGTATTCACGCAAGCATTTTTCGAAATTAAAAACGAATGACGGATAAACACGTCACGAGCAAGGCAGAACATATTACAGATCACGGATTACATGTGAACCCGTTAAACATGGCGGTTTTATCAAGCGGAGGACGTGTTTAAACGCTGCGGAAATGTCCTTGATTGTTGTGGTTGACATGTTTACACGTCTGACGTTACTAGCACACATTGCGGTGAACGTCTATACACGCCTTACGTTACTAGCATACCTACGGTGGACGTGTACACACGCTAAACGTTGACAAGCACGGTTCGTTGACGGGATGGACGTGTTTATACACGCTATATTGGAGTACTACGCTTCAGTCAATAAGCCTGTTCAACACCATAGTTCCATTGTTTCCATTGAATCCATACAACCAAGGATTAATATTATCTTCGTCAAGTAATTTCTTTAAATTCGAATTGTTCCACTATTGTTTCTTAGTCTCCTTTAAAATGATTTGCAGCTGTGCTTGCAAATTATGTTACCGCTTTTTACCACGTACCATTGCACATGCCCTGTGTGTAGTTCCACGGCCGACGTCCACACACGCGTTAGATTTTATGGCGGGTAGCAAATGACTTGATATTACGCCCTGACTGCACAGAAAAAGGTGCCCTAGGCAACAGAATGTCGGCAAAAACATGTAAATAACGGTGCTAATAAACTAAGGGTTGGTATCTTGTTGGTAGTTGCGTTATCAAAACAGGAATATGTTACTAAACAAAAATAATACACCAATGTTGATGAAAACCCCGCGCCTGGGTCCGCGGTAAATTGAATGAGAAAAAAACAACCGGCGCGAACGTGTAAAGAAAGGATGTTGGAACGTGTCACGTTGACATTTAATGACAACAATAACTGTATATTTTAAATACTTGAACTTGTGGCAAAAACAAATAAAATAACGAAGTACGCTCGTCTTTAAAGTGACCCACTAACAAAGATAATGTGTTTTTATCAGCTTTTTATTAGCATCACATGCGATTACAATGTAGCATTAACATCAACCAATTGTTTAATTTTAAACCACTTACACGAAAACACATTAATAGATTATTAAGCTATATCTTATTGAAAATTACAAACTACACTGTACAAATATCTTATATTTTTCATCAAAGGTGATAGCAGCAGACGCCACACGTTTTGCATTAAACAGAATTCACATCAAATGCTGCAGATAAGTTTTTCTTAACAAATTGTGCACTAATTTTGTAAAATTGCATCTACCGTTTATATGAATGTCATTTACATAAACACTAAATTCAATTAAATTAGAACTGTAAATACACTTTTGTGTATTTTTAAACTGTGCCTTTTAGAAAATTGGCAGAGTCTGGCAAACTACAATGTGTCACCTTAAGTATTGTAATTTTGTTTGTATATCTTTGTACAATATTTAAAAATCCAATAAAAGAACAATTGTTCTGTTCAAGACAAAAGTTTATGAAAACATTACTTAAACAATTATCATTAGTTGCACGGTTTCAAATGTGCCTTATTTGATTAACATAATGGGGCCAATTTCATAAAACAGGCAAGCACAAAAATGTGATTAGCACAACAAAAGTCTTCCTTAGTAAAAACAAGGTACCAGCTCAAACTTCATGTACTGTTCATGCTAAGCAAAAATCAGCTGAATACCAGTCACAAAACTACCACAAACAATAAACATCAACTACAACTTTGGATTGTAACCCTGTTTTTGCTATGGAAAAATGTTCATGCTCAGCACATTTTTGTTTACACTGTGCTTACATGTTTTATGAAAGTGGCCGTATAATCAGCTAAGTTAGAAATGAAGGTAAATGGTATATTATTTGCATTGGCTGTACCCCCATCCTACAATCACGGTTTTTGATACATACGAAAATATATAACGTCTATTTTTAGTTTAGTTCAAAAGTTACCACAGCAACATTAAACCCTTACACTGAGAAATAAACATGGTACAATTTTTGGTCGTCAAGAGCACGTCATGCTCATTTGGAGTCAAAATGCAAATGAAGTGTCAACGTGCACGTGACTCTTTTTTCCCATTGTTTATAATGGACACTATAAGTATACAGAATATACACTAGTGTTGTACAAAAAACACAAGTACAGTGTACATAAAATACCCTTTTTTTAGGTAAACCGTAAATATTTTGTAAATTTAAGGCAAACCCACGTCTTTTTGCTTTTAAATTTCCAAAAATGGATGGGTTACGGATTATTATTAGTAAAATATTGTGACGCTAACTTGTTTCAAGTGTTGTGTTAATATATGCTAGAAGAAAAAAACACACGAAAAAACAAAACAAATGACGTTCTTGTAGCCTGGCACTTGTTTGCTTTCGGATCGAAACACAAAAGGAAACAAAAGGAAACAAATAGCCTAGGGGATCCTCGGTCGTAATGGCAATTCACGAACTATAGTTTATTCAATTCATACAAACAAAGCAGAGCAATTTATAGACGTCAGGAAACCAGACAAGTTAAATGTAGATTAAAATGGGGGCAGGCCTTGTGTTTAAACACGATCGGGTGTTTCCCACGATTTCCGGCCGGCAATCGTTTTAAATTGATACAAAACCCGCAGCACACCAAGTGCCGTGATTTTGCTAGATGCTGGAGATGTTATTCTCTATAGGTAAGGCATTTCATAATAATTCAGTAGTTTTGTAACGTTTGCAAATGGTGTTTACTACCTTTAACAAAATGGTTTACTATGTATTACTACAAATTGCACTGGACATTTTAACAACATTGTAATTTTAACATCAAAAGTGCTGTGAAAACTAATAACAGTAAAGGTGTTCAACAATCTGTTAAATTAGAGATTTGTTTTACAGTGATGAGCTACTTGCAACTGCGATTGAGCAAAAAAGTGCATGTATTTATTTATTTTTAATTCATTTTCTATTTCGATTTAGAGATCCAAAAATTCATTCAGATAACTATTGCTATTTGTTTATATCTATTTATATATCAGTTATTATGGTAACAATATAAAGGGTCAGCCTATGATAGTGGGCCAGTCCATGGATTTGGGGTCAATAGTGTTTTGTCATGTTCCTGATTTGGGTTTTAGACTGGTTGTAGATTTTGTTCCTTATTGCAGAAGGTCCAGATCCTACTGTCATTATACCCGCGAGCGCATGGGAACACGTACATATCCAACCGGCGGGTAACCGGCTGTTACCTGCTGGTTCATTTCCTGATCTACAATGAGCTCACGGGTCACTGGACAATCAGCCCTACACCAGGGGGTTATGCATGACTCTGTCTGGCAGTAGGGGTTCTTGCAGGGCAAACAAAGAGACTAATTACTCCCGGCTTATCTCTCTGGTAGACACAATTAATGGATGCAATAGATGTTTACATCAAAGTTGTGGTTTACATCAAAGTTGTGGTTTATATTGTACACCGTGCGCACCATTCGTGCAGAATTGTAAAAACGTACGGCAGCAACAGGCAGCGCGCAGTGAATATTATAATTAGTGATAAAAAGGTGGGGCTTTTTTTTAAGCGTTTATTATAATCTTCTACAACGAAAAATGTCTACAAATGCTGTTGTTTTTTGTTTAGACGTTCTTATTAGGCAAAACTTGTTGTTCTTTCTCGTAATTCGGTCGGTAAACACGTAAATACAACTGCTCCCTCCCGCGGGCAAACCACCTTTATTTATTGTATTATTTTGGGTGATTTTCATAACTGAATTAAAACACCAATCTTACTCACCCGGGAGACCATCCATTAACCCATCTAATATGGTTTTTGCCAGGGAAGTGCTGTTGTCTTGCCAAATCAATAGGAATATGGTATCTCAACCGACCTGTTGCATTACGTTCCAAACCCTATAGCAAGCCTTGTACAATCCCTATACGAAAATCAAAGTTACTGACATTGTTGCTCTCGGCAATGCTGTTAAATATTACTCTGCTGTTGACAATACATATATTGAGAAGATGGTAAAACACTCGTTTCCACCATTTCAAGCTTCTGTGGGTATGATTGTTGTACTGAAAACATTGGTCTGCTAAATCTGTGCCGCCCATATTTAAATTGTAAGATAAAATACATTCAGGCTTCATAACTTCAGAAATCCACAAGACAGTGCTATTTTTACACCAAGTTTGCTTTTTTGACTCGTCAGTGTTCCCTACATTAGTTATAAGTGTTACAGATTAGTTGCCTTGCCAAACCATGCACAGATGCCCACCTTTCAATAAAATGAGTGGGTTATTACCTTTCTTCATTTTATGATTTTTTTGGATTTGTGATTTCGGGTATTCCCTTAGTAGTATATCGAACAGTTCCGCAACATCCAAAGCCATGTTCATACAGTTTTGCTATCAGCGACGGACTCTTATAGTAATTATCACAGTATATGGTGTGTCCCTTATTCTGAAGTGGTTTGAATAGTTTTATGACCACTTTACTGGCAACTGTCAGGTTTGGTGGATGGCAGTCTGATGACTCGGAATTTACATGTACCTTATCTTTTACTTCAGTTTTGGTGTTGTCAGCGCCCGTGTACAGTTCCTAATTACACGTGTATCCGGACTTACTACAATTTAATGAAAATGCTTTAATTCCACGTGTTACTGTTTGTTTAGAATGTAATGAATAAAACTTAAGCGTCCCTAGTCTTGATCCAAGACCAAACTAGCCGTTCGTTTGTTCCGCGGCGCGCTGTCCGTATATATCCGGGCTTATTGAGGGCGCCCTTAATTATCGCCAGATTCGTTCCACTAACTTGGTATTGGCGCTAGTGTCACGTGAACCCGTACAATTCCGAGGACATTCCAAGCATAGCTTAAATAGCTACTCGCCCCCGCATGCGCGCTAAGTCGTTTCCTTCCCCCATGGTTTAATGTAGTGTTCGATTATTATAGTCCGGTTCCCAGACCAAATATTTCTGACTATTTGTGATTTTTCATCCAAACAGTAACACGTGGAATTAAAGCATTTGACGTCTAGTCAAATGTGGTTTCTTACACGTCCGCAAAAGGCATACACTCGTACTCGAAAATTGTTCGCTAATTACGTAGATTGCGATACATCGGCGTGCTGGGCGTATCGGTGTAAACAATCGCTGTTTTGCGATTGCCGATTGGCTGGCGCAGATTTACTAAGATGATAGTACGAGTGAAGGAGCTGGTCTATAATCGTGTCGTTTGCAGGTGCACTGCGTGAACAGATATTACGCGACGTGTACAGTATTTATTACTGCCGTTCTTGGCAAAGACTATGATTAACATGACTATGCAAAACAAGACTGCATAACCCGTGGCTAGGAGCCAGTGGTTTTAGAGGGGAACTGGGAGAAGTCTAACCACAGTGGCTAAGACGAACATTTTCTAGAGGGAATGTTGAGAAAAAAGCAAGTTTAGGCTTACTTTGTCTGTATCTTAATCGGTACCAAACATTAAACTGCATGTGTCCCACCGGGCTCTGTCTTGGGCCCTTTACTATATTTTATTGTATTTTAACGACCTGCCAGATTTTGTCTCATTCAAGTTAACTATATATCAATATGACTCTACAATGTATACTGCTTACCCTTATCCCTTGCTACAACTTGTAGACAAGCCAGTATTGGTCTTAACCGTGATCTTGATAATGTTATAACTGGGGTGACGATTGGCTTGTCAACTTAACAACACTCTAAGAAACAAAGTGCTGAAAGGTGAGTGCTACGCAATGACCTGCCCTTCACGTGCATTAACCAGCACCACTGGAGCAAAATGTGTCCGAAGTGCTAACAATGAAGTGCAGAAAATAGGTGCTGGCAAGCAAAACTATTGTGATTGGTCTATTGCGTCATGTGATTGTTTCGACAAGTCTGGGCTAGTTTGCGTTGACATGTTTGTTGTCATCGTGAGTGTGCTGGTGTCTGCTGACAGGGGACCCATCCTTCAGAAGCGAAAATGCTGCATTTGTTCATTGAGATGATATTATTAATACATAGACCTAGTTAACATTTGAGTAGCTTTGTTGATGATGATTTAATAATAATACACTAACAAGTCTGACGTGCAATCAGTGTCATCATGGCCGTGTCATGGTGATGCACGTCAACGTCGAGTGTGGCGACTTATTTATCGATCTAGAATATGCCTATAACGACTGTTTTTTTTTCTTCAAAAATTGCCAACAAACAGTATTTCTTTCAAATGAAGTACTATTTTAATACATGATTAACTTCTATTTGTAGAACTCACGGCCGGCACTCTACGGCTTCATGTAATAGCTGTTGCCACGGTTGCTATCGTACAACACAAAGACAGAAGGTCATTTCTCTCAGCATCAAGATGTGGACAAGCAGCTTGTAATTATAAGGTAGGTCCCAACTTTTGTTTTTAATTTGAATTGCTGATATGCATTGAAGGATTACAGCAATGACTGCTGAGAGTAAGAGTAACTGGCAGACAAGAAGGAAACCAGGCAAAACAAGTCAACATGATTATTTATTTATTTGTTTATTTATTTCATTTCTTTACCCAGGGTGTGCCCAAACAGTTTAAAATTGGTTTTCATTGGGGGACCTGCATACATCGTTAAATGAAATAACAGTACATATAAATACAACATTTACAGAAAGTTACAAACATAATATTTACAGACGTACAAGGATATTTACAGGGATCCAAACCATTGATATCAATTCTGATTTACAAGATAGGCAAAAAAAAAACGCAAAAAAAAAAAATTTGGGGGGAAAAAGAGAAGGGGAAATTCCCATCTGGCTCCACATTATAGTGGCAACCAAGTTATAACTCCGTAGATCAGCGCAATTGGCATAATATCTATATAATGGATGACATGTCGGAGCTCCGATTTAAATGTGCTTAATGAGTCCAATGTTCGCAATTGTTCGGGCAGATTATTCCAAATATTTGCACCACTCACAGCGCAACTTGTGGCGTAGCATTTTTTTGTTGGCGAAAGCAACTTTCAGTGCCGTGTGGGTTGATTGCCTTGTTTCGCGAATAACTGTAAGTGGTGTGAAAATATTTGTCATGTACAAATAGTCTAGTGGGATTTCTGAAAAAAGGCCTTGCATAAGGATCAAGGGGCATTTTTGGGTAAAAGTTTGGAACCGGACTTTTTAGATTAATTCAGGTATGCTGAATCCGATAAATCGGGTTCCCAAGCAAAATTCTGAATTTGTAACCGTCTAATTTACATAATTTGCATAAACGCCAAATTGCCAATTTTGGACACCTTTTGAACCATTTTCCGCAACAACTCTGTAACCAGGCAGGTAAAAATATCAAATGAAGTGTTTATACCTATGTTTTGAAGGTCAAAATGTTTTTTGTGATAAATGCATTATTTAAGTAATCAGTGATAACCCTACTCCTAAATATGCAAATTAGCCGCCGCCATTACAAACAAATCGTTTTTTTCTCAAATATCTCTGTAGCTGGACAAGTAAACACGACAAATGTAGTGTCTATACCTATATTTTGAGGGTCAGAGAATGTGGTAAATGCATTTAAAAAGTAATCAGTGGTAACCCTACTCTTAATTATGCAAATCAGCCGCCGCCATAACAGAAAAAAAAATATGTTTGTTTAATATCTCTGCAACTAGACAAGTAAATACGACAAATGAGGTGTACCTATATGTTTTGAGAGTGGGTGATGAGGTCAACTCTTGAGATAGGATCGAAATATGGTTGAGTTAACGTGAGGAGTCGTTCTTAATACTTAGCGTTTGTTTTAAAAAGTGTTTTAATCATTTAACTCGTTCTTAATAGTTGTACTTTATCACGTTGTTTGATTGTCTTCCCACCGGTCAATGTACGGTGGCGCCCTCTCGTATAGTTCAATGACCTCATGCTCTTTACCGCCTGCACAAACTTAATCAGGTAAGGATGTCAATTTTCGAATGTATTTTTAAACTTATATTGTTGATAAGACACAATAAAGACATGGACCCATGTTATTAACCAGTTTATCCGCATATGTGTATAGATTAAGGATGTTGTTGTTTTATATGTTAAACGTATTTTCAAATAGTGTAATTTTATAGTTGTAAAACTGGTCACGATTCGGAAAGTTTGTCATGATAGTTGCAGTGCACAACGCACGTCTGATGAACGGCACGGTCGGTGCGTTGTATGTCTAATGGTTCCTGCTAGTAGTGTGGTTAATATGTTCCTTAAACAGGGGCGGATACAGGATTTGTCCAAGGGGGGGGTTTGATGAATGCCTTTTTACTCTGTAAGCGGAGCGCCACCATGGGTTGGCGCGCAGCGCACCCGAAAATTTTGGCTTTAAAAACCCTCCAGATTGCCGGAAACGGCACTTCCCGAGTGTTCTAAGCTACATGTACCCAGGTTGTCCTGGGAAGGTGTCTTAGGAAAATTTTGTTCCCTGGACGTGGCTTAGATGCAAAAAACAATACTTTTTTCAAACTTTAATTTTTATTCATGTCATGCCTCTATGATCGGTATCGTAATAAATGTTCAACAACATAACATTCATTCAACATGCATGCTCAAGGTCATGCTGCACCAGTCATTTGTCCATACTCTCAAATAATACTGAGTTGCAAAAGAGGCGCCTTGGGTTGGCCCTTGTGAACTGCCTCACTATGTCCTGGGTGTTAATTTGCCTCGTCTCTTTATAGTGAATGGCCATCATGGTGAGTCCTCCTAACCTTTTTTCGGACATGGTGGCTCGTAGGCACGTTTTCACACGTCTCAGAGCGGAGAAGGATCGCTCTGCCTCACATGACCCAACAGGGGAAGTACACCCCACAAGAATGAGTTCTCTGATATTGGGGAAGAGGTCCGCATCAGCATGTGTTAGAGATTCGACCAAGTCTTGTGGTAGCTGTTGTCCCTTCTGCTGTTTCTGATCCTGCCAGAAGTTTCTCCACCGTCTGAGTTCTCTCTGAAATGAAACAATTATAATCCTTTCATATAATATAGTAAATTTTGTGGAGCCTACCCAATAACTGGCAAACATACAACTTGCAATCAAAATTGAATTTCAAATCATTACATCATAATGGTACTTACTCTGAGAGCATCAGGATATGGTAAGTCTTTGTCCCAAAAGTGAAGCTCGTCCAAAAGTGCAAGATCTCCAGCCACATTCTGACGCCTGTTGTACTTCAGAAACATTCACTCGATCGATGTGAACCCAAAAGTTAGACTATTTCAATTTTCTTCCATTTCTATTTGCTTCTCAGTATTTCGGCATTCGGAGGCGAAGCCAAAGCCAAAGACGAAGCAACGGTTTCGAAAAGGCCCAAAGCATACCACAGACAAACATTGACTGAAACATTGGGGGTCCAAAGAGAATAGCCTATGCAAATGATTTTTAAAAAACCAGAAAACTCAAGGGGGGGTTTAAACCCCCCCCCCCTGGATCCGCCACTGCCTTAAAAGTAGGATACACTATTGGCAGATATCGGAAATATTTACAACCAAATTATTAAGAAATATCTTACTCATTTGAAAGTAAATAATGATTCTACGCATCCAGCAAATTGTTTGCACTAGATATCCTGTAATTATTGAGAAAAATTGAATTTTATAAAATCAAATCGCGAAAAAACAAAAAAACATAAGAATAATTGCTCGACGCCGGTTGAAAACAAACGCTGTTTTTCGTGCTTTTCTCGGCATCTATGATTGTAAAACTTTGGACAGGTCAGGTAAACGATATTTACTATAAAATTCAACCCCTCCCCCCCCCCCCCCTCCAAATCCACCCATTCATGATAATTCAAGCAATTACCAATGGTGTATCCTATCTTTAACATCCCCACTGCACGGACAGGAAACCATGTCTCGCTTAATCGCACATGCATATATTTATTTCGGCGAGGGTAATTACACTAATTACACTACAAAGTTAGCTAAACGTGAAGCGTACTCTTCATAATACATGTGTATTATTAAAGACATCCTTGTACGGCTGCGGTCTGCGATCGCTACGTCAAGGCCAGGTAGTGTAGTTAATATGTTTCTTTAACATCCGTAGTTTAAGGACCGGCAACGGGTGTCGCCTTCCCTCAGGCACAGCACCGCGCACCGGACCCGTGTCAACCCGGAGTAGCTCCCAATGGAGTGACCGGCCAACGCGCGGTGCTCTTGGGCCGCGTTCGACTTCGCCCTGCTACCGACAGGCTGAGGTACACACGACGGTTGCTGCTAGTGCTACGCATGCAACAATCGCCACCAATAAAATGCTGGCATATTTAAAGACCGACAACCCTCCAAAAACCCATTTCTCCCTGGTTCCCAAACGTTGCTGTTACCAATGAATGTAGACTTATGCAATATAGATTTGGGAACAGTAATGACGCATGACTTTATCGGGGTACAGTGACGGACGCATACACGAAAACATCTTAACAAGCAAGTGAAAATATTCGTTTTTACTCTAGCGTTCATCCTACGCGCAGTGTTGGCATGACGATAACTGTACGATTTACCATTAATCTCTCTCTATAATCAGAATAGATGGGAAGTTACTAAAAACTAACCAGTGTAGCGTTCTTGTTCTTGAATTATCAAGATACTAAATTCGGTGCAAATTCGGGAAATCGTACGCCAAATTAAATTTATTTTTAACGACTGTATGCACTTATCAAATGCCAAACGAAAATAAACCAATGTATCTTTAATTCACAAATTAATATGCACATTTCGTGATATCGTCCGGGGAAATCTACATTAAATTGTGATGAGTTTAATATTGAAAATCGATGCGCACAGCAGAAACAGTTCGTTTAGCTTACACTTGTATGCAAATGTCACACGCGACCGTTTGATTAGCCACCATGTTATCCTCGCGCCTGCCCTGGGGCCATTTTCATAAAACCGGTAAGCAACAAAACACGCTTAGCACAAACACAGCTTTGCTTAATAAAAACTGGTTACCAGCCAAAACTGCTTGTCCTTTTTATGCTAAGCAAATGCCAGCTGAATACCAGTCACAAACAATAAACACCACCCTAACATTATTTGATTTGTAACCCTGTTTCCCTCCCCCCCCCCCCCCCCCCCCCCCCCAGGATAAATTCTGATGCTAAGCAAATGTTTGTGCTTACATGTTTTATGAAATTGGTTGCCTAGCCACTATTGACCCAGCTCACGAGCGGGTGTCTAGGGGTGCACTACCCTAATTGAAGGGAAAATGTCTACCCGAGCTCATTAGCATGACATGTGCCCCCCACTATATTTTGTTTAATATAGTGGGGTTGTGTTAATATAGCCTAGGATCAACTCCCTGTTATTGTTTAGCTTCAATCTGAGGGCAGAGTTGTTAAAATTACGGTTGCAAAATGGGTCCTAATTGCCCTAGAACGTGGAGGGATGCCATTTGTAAAATGGCTGCTTGCAGGATCTGGAAGTATCACTTTTCGGGAGGTGAGTTTGTTTTGGTGTGAATATTAAAAAAATGTAATTGGTTAACCCACTACTTATAGAAAGGAATGAAAAGATAAAGACCAAGACAATAATCTGATTGTTGTTTGAGACGTTACCAGGACAATTACATTTTAAAAAAGATACAAATTACGGGGAAATTGATACAAAGATAGTATATCCCCTAACATTTGACTAAAGGGGGTGGGGTTGGGGGGGGGGGGGGTGTTGGAATGTAATCCCCCCCCCCCCCCCCCCCCCTCCTCCCATACGCATAATGCCAGAAAGAACATTTTTCTAACAGGCTACCTAATAATTAATTCGAAAATGATTATATAAAATGTGTTTTAAATGTTAAAACAAGGCTCATAACTTCAAATATTGGTATTTAACCAGAACAATGAATAACATCGCTCCCTAGTCTACAAGGTTAGCTAAACGTGAAGCTGCATATTACTTGTGCATTATTAAAGACATCCTTGTACGGCTGCGGTCTGCGATCGCTACGTCAAGGCCAGGTAGTGTGGTTAATATGATCCTTTAACATCCCCACTGCACGGGCAGGAAACCATGTCTCGCTTGATCGCCTATGAAGATATTTACTTCGGTGTGGCTAATTACACTGAAACCAACGCACGTAAACAAAATAGTTAATTGGTGGGGAAGGCCACCAGCCAATTCTTAGACTTTGAGTTCCACGCGTCATTAAACAAAATAACTAATTACATGTACGCGCATATACTAAACTGATGAATCGACATTATAAGTGTGCAGTCAGTGACTACTCGTGAAAAGTGAAAAGTCCAAACATAAAACTGATAGCCTAAATTCAATACTCGATGTGTTTAATTTACCAGTTTAATGGTTCAAATCCCATCTTTTAAAGAGAAGTCATTGACATGACCGCACACTTATAACGGCCTTCCGTACGTATGTACCTTATCGTGTGATCACACGGCACCACTTCTCTATAGCTAGATTACACACTTTGACACTATCTGATATTCATAAATACCTGGGACATTTTAGGCATTCCTATTGGTCGAGAGCCCGTCACGTGGCCGGTATTAAACGGACGATAAAGACATGGTGTTTAAAACCAGCTGGCAACAATTTGAACAAAGGTTCAATGACGTCGATGCCGTCTTTGCTAACTGTTCATTCAATGTCAACGTCGTCGTGAATATGGCCCCACGAGCATTACCATCGTCAACATAAAACACTGACACATGACACTTAGCAATAATTTGCCAATATTTATCGATGATTTGGTCCAAAAATGAGTGTATTTTGCCAATCAGTTGTGAGCAAGTGTATGTACGTCGCGCGTGTAGACGTACTGTCCCACGATCGCGCATTATACCCGTCCCCAGGGCTCACTTTATTTCCAACCGTATACCTCGTCTTCAATAGTAAGAGCGGGTAGTGTTGGGCGCGTACAGCTCGACACCCTATGAACGAGGTTGCCAATGGCAGTAATAGTCTGGTTCATAGTAAATACGCGTTATTGCATGTATTGTTTAGAGCGACAGAGGCATAAAGATGTCATTTGACACACACAGAATGGCGAAACACTGAAAATTACTTGCGACAATTTTCCGTAATTTTCGGGGCTTTTGGGGCTGAATTTTACAAAAAAGGTATTTATGAATGGGAAAAAATTGTGTTCAGTCGGTATTAATCACTCTGTTTAATACCGCTTGGAGTCTGGGTGCTGATAATTACCCTCGCCTTTGGCTCGGGTAGTTGTCAGCACCCAAACTCCAAGCGGTATTAAACAGAGTGATTAAAACCTCTCAAACACACATTTATTCCCTTAGTAAAACGAACTTGGCGCAACGTACGTTGTGGCAACATAATGTTTTAGCTGGGGGAGAGGGGGCGGGGTATATTCAACTCACATTTCTGTATATATTTTTGTCAGTACTTACTTGGTACTTGGTTGGTCGGTTTTCTCTTGAAAGTATCCTCTTTGGGAAATCAGGCTATAGTAGGAGATCGGCTGACGACCAGGTAGGTAATTCTGCTCACAGCCGGAGACTGGTGCAGCTGTAATTTAACAGAACTGCAGTCTTAATTCTCTTGAGCAATATCGTTTGCTTGAACGCACAAGTTCAGCCGACCAATCCTCTTCATCATAGCGTTTAGGTGACCAATCAGCACGAGTCAGAGCGCTGTCGCTGAACCGTCATGCGTGCGGTGAATTTCCCACGATAAGACCTTTTTACGTGTCCAAAGAGTCAATTGACGGTTGAACATTGTGCCCAAAATGTCTAAGGGTATAAGAAACCAGCGCTACGACCATGCTATATTTGGCTTTTTCGCAATTTTGCGAAAAAGCCTTTGTTTTTGTTCTGATTTTTTTTTTTCTTCTTTTTTTCTTCTTTTCTTTTAGTAACCTAAACCCCATAGACTTTGTACACGTTTTTTCTGCCCGTCACTTTTAATAGAAAACAAAGTCGTATTTACATAAAACTTAACCCAGGTGAAGACCCTATAGTGAACTCGTGTCTCGCAGAAATACGTCATGGTGACGTCATCAGGGGTCACGTGACGTCATCTTAAAAGTGTAATTGATTTAATCTTTGAAATTCAATAACAAATCAACCGCAAAAGACCGAAACTAAATTTTTGTGGCAATAGATAGAATAATCCAGGATCTTAATTTTATCTCGTGTGCGTAAAATCACGTGACCCTTCCTTCCGGTCTAAACCGGAAGTGCCTCATAATTTAAAAGTGAAAAATGATATGAACTTACTTTCAACGATGTTAGTGTCTGGCTACAATGTATTTTTCAAAAAAAATATTGGTGACGTCATAACATGTTATAGCGCCCTGAATAATCTGTTGATGTGTGTGGCGAAGTTTGCTGAAATCACTTTATAACCGGTGTATTTAATCAGCTTCATGCTAGGAACAAGTTGACGGGAAGAAAAAATTATGACGTCACCAGACCGGAAGTTAGAATGAAAAGACTCCTTTTCCTTTGAAAATTCCTAAAAAATTAAACCTGACAGATACAATCTTGATTTTTGCTCTAAAGGTTAATGTAAAAGTAGTTCTCGAACTTCCCTGTGTTTTGGGGCAAAAAACGAACTTGAACATACCCTGCGGCACCCTTGAAATGTAATCGTTTTGGCCTAGGTGCAAAAAGCATTGACCCCTTACGTGTGCATGGCACACGTATAATATACATGCTAGTACATGTACGTATTATGTATTGAGCGAATGTATCACCACTGACATCGTTCGTGCAAGCACATGTACGCTTACCCAAGAGGACACTAGCCGCCAACCTGTGAAACAGGATGACGTCATCAAATTGCCCATGGGGAAGGGCGCCGCGTACGACAGGTAGGTAAACACGCTTTCGGCTACGCAGAATCCAACCCCGTAGACTTTGTAAACGTTGCTTGCACAATTCAAAGCACTTTTAACGGAAAAACAAAGTCGTATTCCCATAAACTTGACCCAGGTGAAGACCCAATAGTGAACTCCAGTCTCACCGACAGACACCACGAGGAAGACGTCATCAGGGCCACGTGACCTTATCTTAAAGGTGTAATTGATTGAATCTTTGAAAATCAATAAAACATCAACCGCAAAAGACCGAAACTTGAATTTTGTGGCAATTAATAGAATAATCCAGGATCTTCATTTTATCTTCTGTGTGTGAAATCACGTGACCCTTCCTTCCGGTCAAAACCGGAAGTGCCTTATAATTTGAAAGTGAAAAATGATATGAACTTACTTTTAACGATGTTATTGTCTGGCTAGAATAAACTTTTCAAAAAAATTCCGGCGACGTCATAACATGTTATAGCGCCCTCTAGCGGCAGGTTGAAAATGGTTAAAATGATTAATCTGTTGGGCCGAGTTCGGGCGGTCTGTTCTTGACACGCGAACTCTGTTCTCGCGCTCGAACGGCGGGAACGCGACCCGTGAACATTGCACTCGGAACAAGAACACACACCACCTATCCATCAGGGTTTTGCAAGAACAAGTTACGCGTGTCAAGAACAGACCGCCCGAACTCGGCCTTGATGTGTGTTGCGAACACTGACCTCTATACATGGACAGATCATCATTGTTCTATTTTGAAGTCGGCATGCGGAGAAGTGCAACATGGCGGACCCACGACGTCACTCTGTGAGCCAATGAAATGTCTAGGTGTTGGTACGATACGTATTACGTAATGTTTATAAATACAAAACGTACAGAGTAAATCCACTAACCTCTACACCTGGACATTTCATTGGCTCACAGCAGTGACGTCTCGGGTCCGCCATGTTGCACTTCCAGTTCGCGCCGACTTCAAGTGTTAGCACAGCAGAATATGGACAATGATCCGTCCAGGTGTAGAGGTCAGTGGTTGCGAAGTTTGCTGAAATAACTTTATAACCGGTGTATATAATCAGCTTCATGCTTAGACCACATTGGGAAGGAGAAATATTTATGACGTCACCAAACCGGAAGTTACAATACAAAATCCTTTAAACTTTAAAAAGTCGCTTAAAAATCAACCGCTATAGATATAATCCAGATTTTTGCTTCAGATAGCAAAGTTAAGACTGATCTCGAGTTTCTGTTAATTACGTCACAATGACGTCATCAAGTGTCAGATTACAATCAACCAAATATTTCTAAATTTATTCTTTGAAAATCAATATAAAATCAACTATAAGAGATCTGATTTAGATTTTTAAGGAAATTTATAGATTAATCATGGTCTTCATAATTTGTATTACATGCAAAAAGACCTGACACTTCCTTCCGGTCCAAACCGGAAGTGCCTTATAATTTGAAAGTTGAAAATGATATGAATTTACTTTCAACGATGATAGTCTCAAGGTAGCCTGCACTCTACAAACAAAGTTACCGGTGACGTCATAAATTGTTATAACGCCCTCTAGTGACAGGTTGAAAAATGTTTAAAATGAATAATCAGTTCATTTTCGTGGCGAAGTTTGCTCAAATCGCTTTATAATTGGTATTTATAATCAGCATCTTGTTAGGAACAAGTTGGCAGATAAAAACAAAATAATATGACGTCACTAGACCGGAAATTACAATTAAAAAACCTTTAAACATTTCTGAAAATTAACCGCGAGAGATATAATCCAATTAATAATTTAAAATTTGCAGTTTTGAAAAAAATTAAAGTAAAGAAATTTATTAAATGAAATCATAAATGTAATGAACAATACAAAAAAAAAATGCGAAAAAGCCATATGCTCTGTTCCTTGAACAGACATATCTCTAGTTTACATAGCGTTACTTAGGAAAATAAACTTAAACGAACTCACCGTATGTAACTTTAACGTTTATTGTCAACTACAGACTGCCATCTTAGAACTCGCTTATAGTTTTATCCCGTGTAGTTCATGTCATTAGAAATGTAAAAACAAAAATACCTTAACTGTTTTCATTTCCTCGTAATTTTTTCGAAGACGTCATATTTTGTGTGCGTCTTATTTTGTGACGGACTTGTTATAAATCTTTAATTTAAACTCGGAAACTTGTAACCAATCATAACACGCCCGCGCCGCGTGCCCGTGAGCGATCTCTTTATTTTTGTCCGACGAATTTCCCATCATGCACCTTGGAATTCAAGATGGCGACCTCCGGGTGTCAGTGTGCAGTGATCGTCCGGCGTGACGTGGCTTTGCAAAGTTAATCGTGAATTTCACCTTTTGATCAAGCTTAAAATTCGAATAACTACCTGAAGTTGATTTGTTTAGTATCAGAAGTGGTGGAGCGATAATCTAGTTGTAAAAACGGCTGTATTGTATTTTACATTGCTATTTATGGGTTGCGCTGATGTTACTGGTGGTGCTGGACTATGGGGGAATGGGTGTATATTTCCTGTATATGATCACGAATGAGTGATGCTGGGCCCAGCGATGTGTGTTTGTGTCTCATGCCCCTTTTGCCCAGTATTTCCGTGATGTCAGTACAACCTACACATTGTTGTTTGAATATCACTGCTGGAGAAATTAATATTTGATTGAGTTTATTGAAAGGAAGGTTATTGTGAAACTTTGAGTGAGACCAGTTGAGACATATAATTGGACACACCTATTCATTTAAACCACACTTTATTCATGTATTTTAATGCACAGAGTCCGACATATTGCATAACTATTTATTTATAATAATTTCTGTATTTTGACCGCCTGCACAAACTTTATCAGCTTGTGCAGGCAACCCACAGGCAGTCACAATAAAACCAGTCCAGGCTGGAGAAACCCCAGAAAGAACCTGTTCGCCATGAGTCCCAGTTATTGGAGCCCTCGCACCCAACCCACTCGGGACCCCCCTTACAACAAGATATACAAATCACCATAGAACATCAAACACCATAGTACAGAGTAGTTCTTACCCAGTTACTTCCATTTAGTCTGGTTCCCACTTTTTTTTCTGTACATATTGACTACCAACTATACTATTATAGTACTGGTCATTGCCCAATGTCACTATACATAGATCAAAAAAACCGGAACGGCCTATTTTTACTACCTTTCGACTATAAAATGTATAGTTTATATAGATGGGGAATCTTTCTAGTTGAAAAATAATGCCAAGTTCACCCGGTTCAGTCCAGTAGAGTTTTTATTCTAGGGATCTTTTTTTTCTGGAACCACGTCGGTGGTCAATTAGATATGCCGTCAACGGAAGCGCCATGGCAATGAATAGGCTTATTGACCGTATTATCGGAAGGGATTAATGCTGCGTAAAAATCAATCGAATGTTCAATTTAATAACAATAAAATGTTGTTTTCTAAATTAATATAAAATGGCACATCATATCAAGTGGCTAAATAATCACAACTGTTCTGTTTTAAAATGTGTTTAAATGTATTGTGGTCAGTCAGACAGGCCGTGAGCAGAAGCGCAATGGCTTAGTTACCGTACCGTGTTATGCTGCCTAAATCAATCGAACATACAATTTTAAATTAAACAATGAAATCGAATTTTATTTTCAAGATTAACATTGAATAGCACACCTATTCCTGTAATTGGCAGTCCCTCCGCCGAAGGGGTTAATAAATAAATAAATAAATAAATACACCTTGGCTAAATAATCGCAACTGTTTAGGTATCCAAACTTCTTAGGTTTCATCATATTTTATGGCCACGTTTTCAATCTACTGTCTCCCAATGCGTCGCTCGACATGATCTTCTCCTTCGTGGATACAAACTTCTGCTCTCTGGTACATGTTCATCATTGCTCGAACAATCATTCCTCTATGAATATTCCTAAGGGCCTTCTCTACTTGTTGTTAGAGGGTGTTAAGATCGCTTGAAAACGGTACAATATAAACGATGTATTTGATGTAACCCCAGAAAAAGTAGTCCATTGGTGTCTGGTCCGGTGAGAATTTAGTAGGGTGTCCTATGCCAGCCACTCTACCTTAGAAAACAGACATACTGCTGACCAGCCTTGTACAGTTAGCTGGATATCATCCTGAAACCATCAGTGGGTGGCTATATCTACTCCTAATCGCTCACATCCTGGAATTACGAAGTCATTAATACGTTTTGGTATTGCTGCCCATTTAAGTTTCCCTGGATAAATATTGGTCCAAGAAGGTCACCTTCCATGGTGAGACCACACCAAACGCGCAAGGCATCTCTAGTATCTATAGGTACATCTGCATTGAAGTCAAGTGGCGGTTGTCCTCTCTGAGCGTAGTCTCGGATGTTCTTGGTGTTGACCTTCTCATTTAGAGGGAACTTGCTTTAATCTCCTACAAGAATGGACCTCCTGTTGTCGTGAAGAAACTACAATGTACATGACAATAGTCGAGTCTGCGCTGTGGATCTGTCAAAATGAGGCCATGTCTGAGCTGCATTCTGTAAGGATGGAAGTGGAACTAACGAGACAAACGAGTGAAAGATGTAGAAGTCACACCAACATTGCTGGTCGAAATTAAGTGCGTGGTCTAGCTTCCGGAGTTCCTGTTATTCATGTTTAAACTAGTTCCCAATGCCCGTACTTTGCATGGTTTTTCAGCACCGTACCATTGCTTGCCTTGCATAATTATGGGAAGTGTTTTTTTAAACATTCTGAGCATCTCAGGAAGACCATTTATGTTTAAGGATTTCAATCGAAAACTGTTGTCTAGGCATCTCCTCTGTGACTTGTGGTGACGGTTATAACTACCACAATTAGTATACTTACATTATGCCTTTGCTGTTACGTAACACTAATCCCTTCATAATGTGTTGTTTATTTCGAGAATTAGCCCCTTTTCAATCGCTACAATGAAAACTACTGGACCGATTCAGGTGATCTTGGTATCATTTTTGTATGTAGAAAGATTCCCCGTCTATCCAAACTATTTTTTTAATCGGAATGTACTAACAATAGGGCATTCCGGGTTCTTTTGGGGGATAACTCTGTATAGTACGGGCCATTTGTCAATATGTAACAAATGTTTTGCCGATATTGCCATTGTTTCCAATACAGCACCAGTGTTGTGCCAATGAGCAAAACCTACGTTGTACCAATGACGGTTAAGATTGGCTTTCAAGATTAGCCTATTATTTAACAATTAAACGAAAGAAATGAAGTTTAATTATAATTCTACCGAGTCTACCACTGGCACTGAAGGGCTTACGTGAGATTGCACCTATCACCGGAATGTATCGTCACACTTGAGAGCACCTATTGTAAAAGAACAATGGTGGTCTCCCTATATAACCACGCACGAGGAACAAGTTCCTCAGTGCATTTTGATGTGTACTCTGAATTTGCCGTCAATTTAATTAAGGGATGGGATTCCTTGACATGATTCATGCATCTTGCCAATCGGACCCTGGGCGGGTACGTAAGCCCTTCAGTGCCAGTGGTAGACTCGGTAGAATTATAATTAAACTTCATTTCTTTCGTTTAATTGTTAAATTCTACCTCGCTACCACATGGCACTTCGGACTTATATGAGATGTTTAGAGTACACATTGACGGCAGAAAATAAAGGGCAGATAATTTAATCCGCTGCAGTACATGTAATATATTCAGTAATATATTCTTTCATGCTCAGTTGTGCATTTGCACGGCATGTTTCTCGCCATAAAATAAGAGGGGTCAGCATCAGACTGATGCTCCAAAAGGTTACAATTGAACCAAAGGTACATGTACTTAGTTTAAATATTAGCCTGACTCTGCTCAGGACAAATAATTAGATTAACCTGAGCATTGATACGCTTCAGCGATCAGTCCATTATTGCTGCTATCTATGCCTCAGGCCTCAATAATTCAAGATATATCATGGTATATACTGGTCAATATTAATCATAACATTATTCTTTATTTGCAGCTACTGTAGCGCAGTCCAAAACTGTCTTGGCAAAGCTGGAGGCCTGGACTGGTTTATTGTAGAAGTTTGCAAATGTTGCACAATTTGTCTAGCCTGCGGTCTTTAAGGCTGGCTCACATAGTAGCGGCAAAGACCCAACGAAGGGCGACGAACGTGAAAATCAAAAAATGTTGGCGGCAAAGCGACGGCAAAAGGGGAAAACCAAGATTCGCTGACGGTTGGGAACGACCTCCAGCGACAACACGACGGCAAGGGACGAATGGCTGCGGCAGGGAACGGAGGCTAGCGACCAAACTCGGACGTTGTCTGGGCGGCGAGTGACGATGTCTCGACGGAGCCCGGCAACAAGGAACGAGGTCAGACGGCTAGCAGCGGATTGGCTGGCGGCAAGGAACGGTGGCTGACGGTGGGTTGCGGTCGATATCAAAGTGCATGTGCGTTTGTATTGACCGGCAATCGCGGTCGTCGGACAAAAGAATATGGATTCAAACAATGGGTCCACGATTGACACAACGTCCACGATCTTTTCCCATGTACAAATCCTATGGCGATCATCAAAAAACGTTAGAGTATAAACAAAAGAGGGAAGACGGTCGGACAATACCCCGTCCACGATTGCCGGTCAAAACATAGCAGAGGGAGTGTGTGTGTGTGTGGGTCGTATAAATAGTCGAGTTTGGCGCTCCCACTCTTCACAACGTTCTAGCGTCACAAAACGTGAAAAATCGCACTAAAAGTTTAAAATCGTGGACCATCGTTGAAAAATCGTAACCCATCGCAGGCCACCGTTGCAATGCCGCAGGTACTCGCAAACGACCCGCCATCAACAGTCATCACCCGTCACCCTCCGACCAAAATTCGCAATCCATCGTCGCACCAAGGTCGTTACAATTTCGTTACTTGCCGCAATGTGTCGTCAGGGTTCGAGATATGACGTCACTTGCCGTTGTTTTGCCGTCAATGGTCGTTGACAACGACTACCAACGAAATTGTGACGACCTTAAAACGACTAGAGACGGAATCGCACGGCATGGAAACGTCAAAGAAATGAGGGTTGCGGTCTCTAACGAAATCTGAACGGAATCACAACGAATTCTTTGCCGCCACAAAATTTCCAACAAGCTCAAAATTTGCCGACGGACGCGACTGATGATTTCGGTCGTCTGCGGTCGCTAGCGGATTTGTCAGCGACAACTGACGGCAACACACGATGAGTGGCGGCAAATTCAAAATTGAAATTCGCAGCTTACCGCAGCTTACCGTAGCTTGCCGTACCCCCCTATTCGTCATAGTGTGAGCCAGCCTTTAGTATGGTTTCCAAAGGCACGCCCTGGCGATAGAGAGATTCCTGGATTAATATCGCGAGAGTTTTTCTTATCATTGGAACGACTGCATGCCTATTTTCACACTAATGGTCGGCTTTATTACCCGACTGGTACGTAGTGGGAATCCCAAATTGCTTTCTCTTTGAATATTGAGAAAGAAAACCAAGGAGCTTGAAATTGGTATGCGGTCCAATTACCTGTCTTTAGGCCACTCCCCTTAAAATATTGACTGATCACACTGCATGATTTATCATCCGACTAATTGCCGCCATTTTCTCAAACAATTTTGAACAAACTTTTTTGAGCATAGTACGCACACTTTTTGTCGAATTTATTTTTGTTTCACATGGACGCTCCGATTCCAATAGCAGCTAACAAAATAACGGGCTTGTAGAAATACATGAATGCATTGCATAGCCTGTGTCAGTATTACGGCTACGGCCGTTTAGAAACCGTTTCTAGTCTCTTCTATAGCACATGAGCACATGAGCACATGTAATGGTATCACGTCCTAAGGCAAATTTCATAAAACATGTAAGCACAAAAATGTGCTGAGCTCAAACATAGTTTTGCTTAGTAGAAACAGGTTACCAGCCAAAACTCCATGTGCTTTTAATGTTAAACAAAAACAAGCTGAATACCAGTCACAAACAATAAACATCTCCTGAAAATTTGGTTTGTAACCCTGTTTTCCCCCATTGAAGAATGTTCATGCTAAGCAAATGTGTGTACCTAGGCCTACATGTTTTATGAAAGTGGCCGTTGTTCAATAGTCATGTTTATTACAACGTGTGGCTACCCACAGGCCAAGCGCTGACCAATTACAACTCGTTGTGTGGAATGACGTATCACACACTGACAACCAATCACAGAACTACATGTCATCTACCTCCACCCATTCCTCGCCAGATTCCATCACTACGGCACCAGACCTGTATGTCAGTAGAACTTCCTATAGAAGTGGTCGGAGGTCTTAGGACACAGTGTGGCTTGTATATTCTGGTCATTTTACAGTCGTTGCCGTTCAATCAGACCTACAAATCGCCCGGTTTTGCTCCCCGTGGTTGTGACTATCCAGTATTAAAAATAAACTGACATCGGTGTTAAATCCATCGACCACAACGAGCACGAAAACCACTGAAAACAATGGCGAACAGACTTTGTAATGGTTTGGAACTGGTTTACACAGTATCCATCATCATATGCCAGACAGCTACCTTGCCTGTCTATGGTCTTGGAACTTATGCAGAGAAAAGCACGTTCTATGCCGCTGAAAATCGCGCCCTGAAACAGTTTGCGTTTGCAGTAAAAACTGTGCAATCTCGTGTCATTTGTGGACGGGAATGCAGCATGGATGAACGTTGCAAGTCTTGTAACTTTCACGACTGCACTAACAGGTGCGAGTTGAACTTTTCAACAAGACGAGAGCATCCCGAAGACTTCAATGCAACTCAAGGGAGTGTGTACTTTGATGCAGATGAGGACACACCTCGCAGCTCACTGGCTGTTAGCTCCTTGAGTCGTCACACAAGTTGCAAAATGCTCTTAGATGACGGTTATCGTTCAAGCGGTATCTACACGATCTACCAAGATGGATTCGGGAATGACGGTCTTCGTGTTTACTGCGACATGGAAACTGACGGCGGGGGATGGATCGTGTTTCAGAGGCGACAAGATGGCAGCGTGGACTTCTACCGTAACTGGGCCGACTACCAGTCTGGCTTTGGCGATCTGTCCGGTGAGTTCTGGTTGGGTAATGACAACTTGGTGAATCTGACGTCTAACGATCCACGTGGATCATGGGAGCTACGAGTTGACTTAGAGGACTGGGATAATAACAGGGCCTGGGCAAAGTACTCAGATTTCCAAATATCTCCGGGTAGGTACAATCTGAATTTTGGACAATACGATACCAGCAGCACTGCCGGCGACTCCCTTGGGTATGAGGGAAACCCCATTTGGAATCACAGAGGGCGTCCTTTCTCAACAAAGAATCGTGACAATGACGCGGCAGGTAGCAATAATTGTGCAAAGCAATATACAGGAGCCTGGTGGTTTAATAACTGTTGGTATTCTCACTTGAATGGTCCATATTACCCAGATGGAAATGTAGGTAGTTACATTGGTGTGCAGTGGTATTCATGGAAACCGCGTGGTTATTCCGTAAAAGCATGTAGCATGAACATGCGTGAAATTTGGAAAAGTTCTTTTTAAAGTTGGCACTATATATATCATTGCACAACCATATTTAAATAATTGGTGTAAAACTGCAAAAACCTTTGTTCTAGCCTCCACCTAGTTGTTGGGACAGACTCTTTTGTTTTGAAAAAAAACAGACCGAGTATAGTGGGAATACATGTTCGAGTCCCCATAGCGCGTTGGGTCTTCAGTAAAGGTAGAACACGGTGAAATTGGGTTAGGGTAAAATGAAAGAAAACGTAGAATAAGACAAATTAGGGAGATGTTGAACATTTTAGAATTTTAGAATGTTCCCAGTTTGAGATTAGAGAGATTTCCCTGAGCACAGAAACCCTATGGATTGTCCCCATAACGCAATATACGAAACGAATTGATGTTATGCAACCTTGCAATCACTCTGTAAACTGTATCGTGCATAGGCCTATTTGACATTATTTTAGTATCTTTAACAATAGAGATATCTCTGTTTTGGGAGTACAAAGTTAGCACTTAATTCTTGTACTGGGTATAGCTATATTTTTAAAGGTAGTATTTACCATTTAAAAACATCAAAATCAAAACTATTGAATTATTATGAAATACCTTACTTGAAGGCATGTTTCAAACGTCGTGATACAATTAAACTTGATTTGTTGTTGTATTCGACAAATCGCAAGCACGACGTTTGAAACCAATTTAGCCCAGCAACTTGATTTTAGCTCGGAAGAAAGATTAAGCTCGACCGGGTCTGTCATGCACGGCAGTAGCCGGCGCGGTTTTAAACGTCGTGCTACTGCCGTGTCGAATACAATACAAATTCGAAGTTGGCCCCAATATCGCCCTAATTAGGGATGCGCATACTCACAGTCAGTGTGCGTGTAAAGAAAACCAACATACTATTCTTTGTGACGCTTTCTGTTGTGCTGGTCAGCCTGAGGGCTTTGAGCACAATTACCCCCCTCGGCGACAAGAAAGGGATAGTTGGAGATAATTAATTTAATATCATTTAAGTTCGACTGAACGTTTGCAATTAAGTTCGACGTTTGAACTCACTGCCGTATTTACGTAATAACTGCTCGACGTGGTTTAAAAACAAACGCTGTTTTTCGTGCTTTTTTGGCATCCCTGATTGTAAAATTTCGGACAGGTCAGATAAGCGATATTTACTATACAACCCCCAAGTCCACCCATTCATGATAATTCAAGTAATTGCCAATGGTGTATACTACCTATAAACACTGCCAAAATCGCATTACATAATTAAGCACAATCTTGCTATCAATTTGCATACATTTTTTTAAAAAGCCCGTGTCTAATCGCTAAACAGCGATGTTTAATTGCAAAACCCTTTCTATCAATGTAGCAGATAATCGGTTAATTATAACAACAATGCACGAGGCGGAAAAATTCACCTCAAACATGCAGCTTGAAAAATTCCTGAAATAGATCGTGAAATGTTTGTCTCTAGCCAGCTTTAATAAAATAGACTTTTCACGGTAATATTTTCATTATTATATTAACAATTTTTAGCCTGATTTACCCTCAAATATTTTATCATTTTCCCCCCACCGTTTTGATAGTACACAATAATTGTCATGCTGCTTTAAAACCGACACAACATAAAGGTTACTAAATGGTATGTATACATTGTGATCCTGGCAAATTGTTTATTCAACCAGATTTAACCGAAGCTGCTACGAATTTGGATTAAGTTTGTTCCATGCTTATTTTATATTTTCGATGGGGAAAACAACAATATGCCCAACTACACACAAAGAGTCCATTATGTAAGACTTCAACAAATAGACGCCATAGCCTACATATCTAAAAACCAAAAATAAGTCGACAAGGCGTTTGTTACAAACATAAAATCAAAGTTTACTTCAACATCTTTCCTTTTTAGTTCAATATTAGGGATAATCAGAAAAGAAAATTATCTAAAGACAATCCCCACTGAAAGTATAACCTAATGCAGGCCTTCGTCGGCAATCCCAACAGCCTAATCAAGGCAGTTGTACTTTCTAGTACTTTAAATCAGTCTTTGCGTTGTCAAGACTTGAGCATTTCCGCTCATGTAAAACACACCAAGGACGAGTTCCAGAAGTTCTTAAAAACCAAACAACCGTATAAAGTGTTTATTTCAAACTTATTTGATTATAATTATTGTGAACATTAATTGAAGTCAGTTTGTGCAGACAGAGTAATCGATTTGTGTAAATTAAGAGTAGATTTTTGGATTATTAATATTAATGTTGCAGAAAAGTTATGTTCACTTTTTTGAGGAGCGATAGTAATGAAACATATTAATATGTAAAATACTTAATTAAAAGCACTTTAATATTGACTAATAGAATTGTTCGTTCCGATGTTGGCAGTTTAGCCACGTTTGTTATTTGGAATGGTTCGATATTTACATGTATTAGATGGCTTGGAGTTGAGGGACCAGACCTAAGACATTACAGTTGACGGGGAATCATCGAGGCTATTAGGACCAGTGCCGCAGGACACCCGTACTTCGCGGTGTTTCCAAATATCGTGCCCGAGTTTCAGTCAATTGCGTGCCCGGCAGAAGGGTATAATGCGCGTATGTCCTTATGCGCAAACGCGTAATCACCCAAATTAATGTTCCCAGCAAAAAAGGCATATGCAAAACAACTGCCTGTGTTTTAATTAATTGTAAAGAAATCTCCTTGAATTGAATTGAATTGTAAACAAATTGTGATTCAGATGTGTGACAGATATAAAATGTGTACGGTTTATGACACATGTGAGAGAAAATTAATTGGAATCCAAATACGTGTGTGGGAACATTGGAGCCTTTTAACGCAATTTGTACGAAAGTGATTTTCGCGTCAGAACGCTCATAATTATGCCCTTCTGCCGGGCACCCGACGACTGTTTGATACCCGCGTCCAACTCCTTCGTACAGTGGTAGACTATGTACAATTATAACCTATACAATTGTTTATGGAAACTGTCCAGTGAGTGTGTAATAGTTGCCTAAATTCCGTAGAGAATAATTAAGAAATAGTAAATACCTGTATCGTTTTCTCATTAAATCTGTTTAAGAATTTACCTGTAAATATTAAATTTGATGTGAATAGATTAAGTTCAATACAAGATACAAGTTGCCTGGTGTTCTCATTCGTTGTTGAGTTGTAAATATTTAGTTGAAGACAGAAGGGACACGTATCTTGGGAAGTATATTCCAACAATATGACTATCTATAACCTTCGCTATACTGGCTGTTTTTTAATTTCTTTTTTTGCAAACCACTTCTGTCGCCATCTTCAGATTTGCAAGCCCTTCTTGAATGAAGGCTAACCGGTTGCTCTTTCTGTAGCACACACGCACCATGGCATATGGTACGCCATAAGGTTGGTGACGTCAGACCGCAAGGACTATGCTTTAAACAAAGTCCATTTCAAATGCCTAAAATGGCTGTATTTCCTCTAACTGCAGTTTTATTTCATAAAATATCAACAATACACTTAGGCATAATGCGACAAGCGGCCATTCCACCCCCTTAAATTAAATACATGTTTAGATAGTTGCTTAGTTTAAAGCCTTTGTGGTCCGGAACCCCCTTCAAATACTTGGATGTATTGTTGAAACCCCTTTCTCTTAAATGGAATAGCTTACCTTGTTTTGAGAAACTATTTATTCTGGTTCAAGTGCCCAGCTGCTAACGAGTTAGATATAAATGTGTATTCGCGATGAGCGTACATTACCAGTCACAGCTAGCATGCAGATCGAGAGACACAGGTTCCACCACCGCAAACATGTAAGTAAATATCTCAAATTAGTATTTTATAATGGCAGAAATGACGTCCAGAGTATTTTACTTTAGGACCAATACCAACTGTGCAACGTTATTTTTTCAGCTACAAAATACCCCCTAGTTGCCAATTATCACGCCAATTAAGTCCGCCAGCTCCTATTCAAAACTACATGATAATTCCGTGATCCGCGCGGCGCCCGACTAAAATACCAACTATGGGCAAATTTACCCCTCGGTATAGGAAATTTGTACACACCCGAAGAGTTCTAGTCAAATAATTATATGAAAGCATTTATCAATTTAAAAGAATATTACATTTTTTATCATAGGGCATTCACTACCAATCTTGACACTTTCAAATGAAGACTTTTAGGCCCATTTTTGTGTTTAGCGCGTTGACCAGTATGCGCACAGAACGTAAAAAGCGCGCGCGGTGCATTGTTAGTCGAACGAAAAAATACTGTACAACAAAATATACACGCGCGTGCAAAGCGTTGTGCAATATGCGCGTAGAACTCGTTCGGTACCGGTTACGGGCAACCATCCACCGCCAAACGTGAAGATTATAGATAAATAAAGTGCTCCCCCGTATTATTGGCGGGGGCCGAAATTTTGGACGTGGCGTCCATCTTCAGGGCAATTGTTGCTATGAGGAAACGCGGTGAATTCGATGTCGATGCCGCGCACGAACAGCGTTCTGAGATGGAATATCAGACTCTGCTCCCGCTCTTTCCGCGTTTCCTCGCTCTGCGTTGTTGTCAATACGCAGACGCGCATGTCTTCAATGGTGCGGGGTGCGGTGCTAAGGTGTTGTCCCAAACGACAAGTCGTTTTGCCCATACTTTTTTCCCGATCACGGTTTTGTGCACACGACTGGCAGTCTATTCGTTTATATGTCTGCGAATCTCATATACCTCTAAATATAACCTAGACATGACATGACATACGTTTCCAAAACTGTTCTGAAAATTGATCCGCGTATGAAATGTACAAGTACGCGAAACGCTTATTGCGGGCGTGGTGTGCCGGGAAAGGGCGTACTTTGGCAATACGCGTGTGTTCTGTGACGCGGCCTGTTTTGAGAACAATTGTAAGGGGCGGGGAGGGGGGGTGTAACAAAGAATAATGGAGGAAGTTCTGAAGTATGCCGAAGGTGAAAAGACTCCTACAGGAAGTAGGGGTGCCGATGGATTTGGGGTGAGAGTCAGAGACGGTGTGATTCAAAGCTGTCATTTGCATTTTCCCACTGTGGATTCTGAGTTGGTGGGTTTGCAGGACACAACAATGGGAATCACCACCAAAATAGGAAGAACAACAATACACTTATTAATTAATCATTCATCAAATTGAGGTCATGATGTGGCAGTGAAGATGTTGTGTCCCGCAGTTTCACTACAAACTGTGAGAGCACACTACAATTATACACTTGTTTTGTCCACCAAAAATTATCATCAGAATGTTAACCTTATTAACTAAAACAGCTTTTAATTAATTAACGGTTCACTTAGTTGCATACGAGAACAATGTCATTAATTTCCCAGATAGGCATTGTAGCTATTTCCCGATGACTTTGCAAAAACTAGATTGCAGTCAAGTCCCACTAAAATTTGTTACACGAGTATTTTACAGGTTTCACTAAATCTTCCTGATAATAATGGTTCATACACTGTGCACAAATACCAGTTCAATTGATAACTTAACATCTGACTTGTGCAAGTCTACATATGGGCAGATTATTCTAACAAGAGGTCGCTATTTAACATTTGTATGAGCTCCGGTTTTACAGCAAGTGAACTTAAGCTATTCAATAATAGTGTTTCCTATGTGTATCCAGAGTAATACATCCAGGGGAAAAGATCAAGAGGAAAGTTACATCATAGGTTATCTAGTTTGGCTCAACGCACAAACAGTATGTCAAGGAGAATGGACGAGGAACTGTAGATTCGTGCAAATAATGGACGAGGCGAAGCCAGTTCCGAGTCTATTCTCCGACCTAATCTATTTGTTGTTAACAACAAAGGTTTGTAAGATTCCTGGCTTGCCGCAAGTGTGGATTCGTAAAGTTACCCATGCGTACATGTATATAGTCGATTTACATGTACAACGATTGTAAGGCATCAGTAGTTCGGCTCGTGTCTCCTCGAGGTGGCACCTCGCTCACAACAAAAACCGGCGATTCGTGACGAATTTACAGTTTGCTGTACAGTTTGCTGTAGATTCGTGAAAATAATCTACACTCTTAACAATAGTATGACGTCACAGAAATAGATTAAACATCGATAAACGAAATCACCTTATTTTTGCGTTTTGGGATTAGCCACTTTCACACAATGTCGGCATGCATCTCTACTTCATTATTGTAAACTCTAATACTTACTACATCAGACAAGCAATTTTAAAGAATATGTCAATGACAAAAAACACGATAAAATTGTACCTGGGTTTGCAGGACCACTGAGACAACCATGCGATGATGTAAGATTTCGGGAATAACCACTACCGCACGGTGGCGCCCTACTCAACCACCGTGACCAATAATCATTCCGCGTGAGTAGACGAATCCGTGTGTGTTGATATGCCAGAATGCTTCAATATTGGTGTTGTTGTCCAGGGAAGGTCTATTGATATGCTCATACCATTTGACAAACAATATTGTGACTCCCAAACACAGTTATATACATATTACATAATATTCCTCTCGTGTGAGTTTTGCCTGTTACTATATTTGGTAGGTGTCTCCGAGGGTTATAAAAGGGTTAAATAAAGTTAAATTGCAAAATTTGATCTTCTAAACAAATACATACAGTTAATAGTCGACCCCAAAATTCCATAATTTAAATGGTCTCTATATTGAGGATATTCAAACGACAGTCAAGAAATGAATGCATTTCTAAAGTGGCGCAGCAGTGACGAGTCTAAAAAAACAAAAACGGAAGAGGGCGTGCTATGTTTTATTTTTACATTTTTATATTTTTGTTTTTAGAGGGCGCGCTTCACAAAAACATTACAACTACGAGACCCTTGACAATAACGTCGACTGGCCACACATGTAGACACAAATGTCATAGTACTCTCAACACAAACGTGTAGCAATACTCCTTTTGGCCATGCAATCTGTTATGCATATACACCTGGCGCTGCTTCTCGAGATATTCCAAGTTTCCTTCGGCGGCCATCTTGTGAATGGCACAATCCAACTGGCCGTTCTTGAAGAAATTATCAAAGTTGACGTCTTCTTCAAGCACGTTGAAAATGATGTACCCACCTGAAGACACAGGAAAGAATTCAGGATAACCACGCACTGACATTGATTTTGAGTTTTTTTCTTTATCTAATTGTGTAATCAATCCCTTCAGCCCCGCCCATTACACCGCAATCACGGTCGTAATTAGCCTTGGTCAAGGCGTTCATCATTACCCGTCCGTGCGTACGGCGCGGCGGTAATCGAAGCTCAAACAACGACCTCACGCGGCCACTATTATATGCAAATCAACTGAAGATATATGAACTTCAGTTTATTTGCATAAATAATGGCCGTGTGAGGTCGCTGTTCGCGCTGTATCTTTGGACTGCGCGCGCTATGAACGCAAGCTAGCATATGCAGCGCACGCATGGCGTGTATTTCTGGACGGATAACGACAGACAGATAACAACGAACGCGCCTTGACCAAGGCTAGGTCGTAATAAGCTGCCGGCTACGTCACACGCGCATGCAAATGCGACACAGAAGACCTTGTTGAAGGTCATGGCGTACGTTAAAAAGCGCATGCATCGGTGGCCTACGCGCGCTGCATACCGCGATTAGGTCGTCTTGCACACAAGACTACGTCCATCCAAACTAGTTTTTCTGGTCGGAGGGTACTGGAAATCGGCGCAGGCCATTCCATAGTGTTTTTCTTACAACTTTGTATAATACAAACAAACAGAATTAGAACAAAAATTCAAGGCATACATCCAGAATCCACGTCAATACATCCTGAATGTTAGATATAAAATCAATAATTTCATTTTATCTCCAGTGTGGTCTACCGGCGTCTACCCACCATGTACCAGGTATGGAATGGGTGCAATTTGGAATTAAGCAATAAACAGCGATGAACTACATGTATACTGGTATCCCATTTAGGGGGAAATCACGAAAATCCGATATAAACGCTCGTCTGATGAGCAGTATAGTAAGAACAAACTAATCACTGTTTACTCACCATCTTCAATAGGAAGACGATTTGACCATAGGTGCTCTCAGAAGTAGTGGCTAGGAACCAACTAATCACTGCTTACTCACCATCTTCATTGGGCAGACGATTAGACTCCAGGTTCTCCCACAAGTAGTGGCTATGAACAAACTAATCACTGTTTACTCACCATCTTCATTAGGCAGACGGTTATACCACAGGTGCTCCCATAAGTAGTGGCTAGGAACAAACTAATAAGCGTTTACTCACCATTTGTAATAGGCAGACTATTAGACCATAGGTGCTTTCAGAAGTAGTGGCTAGGAACATACTAATCACCGTTTACTCACCATCTTCAATAAGCAGACGATTATACCTCAGTTGCCCTCAGAAGTAGTGGCTAGGAACATACTAATCATCGTTTACTCACCATCTTCAATATGCAGACGATTAGACCCCAGGTGCTCCTAGAAGTAGTGGCTAGGAACATAATAATCATCGTTTACTCATCATCTTCAATAGGCAGACGATTATACCCTAGGTGCTCCTAGAAGTAGTGGCTAGGAACATAATAATCATCGTTTACTCACCATCTTCAATATAGACAGACGATTATACCCTAGGTGCTTTCAGAAGTAGTGGCTAGGAACATACTAAGCACCGTTTACTCACCATCTTTATTGGGAAGACGATTATACCGAGGTACTCCCAGAAGTAGTGACTAGGAACATACTACATGTAATCCCCGTTTACTCACCATCTTCAATAGGCAGACGATTAGAACCTAGGTGCTCCCAGAAGTAGTTGGTGTACACCTGTTTCTCCCGGCTGTAATCTAAGGATTCCTTAGAAGTGTCAAGAGCGTCAATACGAAGGAAACCGCGTTTCTTGAGCTGCGATTAAACACAGAACGGGGTCGTCGTAGGCAGTGTTGAGTGATTAAATTGAGATTGGCTTGCAAATGACTTAATAATTATTGTAAGAACTAAACATTTTACAAAGCAGTACAAACTTGTGCCATTATTTGAAGAGTATATAACATCAATCTATTGGGTCGTACATACAAATCAGCCTGACTAGACGCGACTTTTATTTATACGAATCCAAACATTTGCTTTACTTCAAGGTAAATGCTTTTCATTTTTGCTTGTACTTCAAATGCATTTGCAATGTGTGTTACTCATACGAACATGGGTCGTATGAATACAAACTAGCATTTGATATTACTATCAATTTTTTAACTTTTATTACCATCTATATGATTACAAGTGAAGCAGATGTGTTTACTGAAAAGTATTTTCTTAATACTAAAAGTATGTACTTTGTACTTGTTAGCATTTGCTAGAATATTATTGCTTCAATGTTATTGCTTCGTTTGGTATAAATAAAATGAAGTAAATGCTTCAAATTTCAAGGTTGGGACGGAGCAACCTTGAGAAATGAGAAGCAATTACTAGTAGACAAAATACCACTCATTGTGCTAAACAATTGCCTGGAGCCCATAGCCAATAATTATCCCTCCGTCAAGCCATGGTTTCATCCGCGAGGCAAGTTTTTATACATTTGTGTATAACTAAAAAGCTCTGGGCCAACTCCGTTGAATTGTGTTTTTAACTATCCTTGTACCCCACCCGTATTGGCTGTAAAAGCATGTTGGACACAGAGTTCGTTCACCCTTCAATCCAACCCTCATATTTTTTAATGTTTGTATTACCATACGACATCTTAGGGCCAATTCCGCTGAATTTGCTTTTCTTACTAACCTTTTACCCCACCTGTAAAGGCTGTAAATTCATGTTTGACACAGAGTTCGTTCACCCTTTTTGATTGTCGTTTCATTTTATTGGGGGGCCATAACAGCAGACAAAGTACAATTATCCCATACAGTAAACCACGATTTAGACATGTAGGCCTACTATTTACTTTGCATAATCATTGGCGAACCACTGTATACATTTTCAGAATGCTTCAATATTTAGTGCGTGGGTTCAGGGAAGATCTATTGACATGCTCATACCATACACAAACAATTGTGTCTCCCCAAACACAGTTACACACGCGTGCACTCGCGTGACAACCAAAGTGCAACCGCGCGATTAGTTTGGGTCGGTGTGACCAAGGGTTTATGTTGTATAGAAAAAACTAATCAAACAGACAGACTCGAAGACGGACAAACATACCTGTACCCCGGTGAGTCCCGTCCCAGATGCACAATCTAACAGCAGACTGCTCTTATCTTGGATGAAATGTGACACAGTCTTTGATAATTCATCCGGGGCAACAAAACCAAGTAGAGCCACTTCCTGGCAAAGGAAACAGAATTATTCAAAGGTTTTCAGAACTTTAATTTCTCGCTTTCACGCTGACTTGATATAAACTGTTGCTGGAAACACAATTACAAGCCACATAATTATACAATGGACTAATCTATTATTAAAACTGATGTCTGTCTGTATGCCGGGCTGGCGGGGTGTCGGGCTGTCCGTCGGGCTGTCTTGGTGTCGGGGTGTTGGGGTGTCTGTCTACCTGTCTGTCTCCAAACAACTGTTTCATTCTAGTTTCTATGGTGGCCCTGAAGGGACTATACGCAGATCGTGAATATTGACGTCAATATTCACGACAAATTTCACGACTTTCCTCAAAGTTACGAATATTGACGTCAATATTGACGTCAATATTCACGACTTTCCCCAAAAGTCGCGAATATTGACGTCAAATTTGACGTCGATATTCGCGTCAAATTTCACGACTTTCCCTGAAAGTCGCGAATATTGACGTCAATATTGACGTCAATATTCGCGACTTTCTCCCAAAGTCGCGAATATTGACGTCAAATTTGACGTTTAATTTGACGTCAAATTTCCCGACTTGCCCCAAAGTCGCGAATATTTTGACGCGAATTTTTTTCCAGCAAGCTAGGATTTGGCTAGTCTTGCTCCAAGACTGAGTTGTTAATTTGTCCGGGGCGCGCCGTCCGTCTGTATATGCAGTTCATTAATCCTCCATACTCCGAAAACGGACTTATTAAGGGCGCCCTCGATTGTCACGAGAGATCAGTGGATTTGTTGACTACCGAATTATTAAGAAATATCTTACTTATTTGAAGGTAAATTATGATTTTAGGCATCCAGCAAAATGATCGCGCAAGATATCCTGTAATTATTCCGAATTTTTTTCTTTATAAAACTAAATTCGCGATCACCGGACGGCGATCGCAAAAAATCCGAATACATGTAATAACAAGAATATTTAACTGCCCGACAGCGGTTGAAAACAAACGCAGTTTTTTATCGTGATTTTCTCGCCATCAATAAATTATTGTAAAGGTCAGTTAAACGAGATTTACTATAAAATACAACCCCCAAAAATCCACCAATTCATGATAATTCAAGCAATTACCAATGGCGTATCCTACCTATACCTTTAAAACAAATCCACTGATCTCTCGTGGCAATCGAGGGCGCCCTCAATAAGCCCGTTTTCGGAGTATTGATGATTGATGAACTGCATAGACGGACGGCGCTCCCCGGAACAAATAAAACAATCAGTCTTGGAGCAAGACTAGCCAAAACCATGGATGAATAGAAAGACAACCTACCTTGCTTGAACAAATTCGCGTCAAAATTTAGGTCCGGTCGTGAAATTTGACGTCAAATTTGACGTCAATATTCGCGACTTTGAGGAAAGTCGTGAATTTTGTCGCGAATATTGATGTCAATATTCGCGACTTTCGGGGAAATTCGTGAAATTTGACGCGCATATCGACGTAAAATTTGACGTAAATATTCGCGACTTTTGGGGAAAGTCGCGAATATTGACGTCAATATTGACGTCACTATTCGCGACTTTGAGGAAAGTCGTGACATGTGTCGTGAATATTGACGTCAATATTCACGATCTGCGTAGTCCCTTCAGGGCCACCATAAGTTTCACATGAGTATATAGCGCAACTCATGCTAGTCTTTGTTAGGCCTATATAGCTCTGTGGTTACTGATAATATCATTGAATTCGTTTACGATGCATTTGTCGGGAAAGTTCGATTACTAAAGAAATAAACCTTGGTCTTGATGGCGTTAGTGTGGTTGTTGTTTCTTTCACTAAAGGTGTATACACAAAATGCAACAAAAATATAAGGGAATACCAAACGCTGAATGTATAACTAACATCGATATATAGCCTAGGGTTTCAAAGATACTGGTTTCCACTTTAAAATGAGACATCAAACGTCCAATTCTGACAATGTTTGACAGAGTTATAAATAAGTTTCCAAGAGGGATCAAATAGACTAAGGGACCAAACATTCACAAGGTATCAATGCATTCACATGCGAGGGGGTTGGCATCATAGCCTTCTGTGTTATTCATTAGGTGTCATTCAATGTGGCTTGTATTGTGGATGGAGGTCATCATGTGGGTTCAGAACACATGGCATAAAAGCTGTACGGGATGTTATATGACGATGGCGATGTCTGCGCTTAGGCCAAATACACACAAAAACATGTTTAGCGTCACCGCCCGCTTCCTTTTCGGGGGCCGCCTCCTTTTTTTCTTTCTTTTTTTCTTTTTTGAAGAAAATGATAAATTTGAACATTTGGGTAAACATTTTTATAATTTTTTTAAAGATAATGCAATTTTAAGATCGTATTTTAGACTTTAGCATCACTGTGTACATGCTCTGGAAATATATTTGTGTCTAATAGGAAGGCTAGGGTATGACGTGTGGTCGTGTACGATGCATACATGATCGACCCAAATGAATTTTGATTTTTAATCGTGAGTGAACCATGTTTTAATTTTAAATTGGAGGATAGGGTGTGACATGTTCACTACATAACTCGAATTAAGATGGGTCGGGCAGCCATTTTGAAGAAAAAAAAAGAAAAAAAAGGCATGACGCTAAACATGTTTTATTTTGTTATTTGGCCTAAAAGCTCATGACATTGAGAGATTGGATCACATTTAGAGCTACCTAGTCTATGGCCCCGCACTAGAGTGTACTGTAGGCCATACCGTGTTGAGTGCGCAAAAGTTACTGATTTGCTATTGTTTTTGTCATGAAAATCATTCGGTCTCAAACTTGGCATGCAGGTTCCCTTACCATAGCGCATCGATATTTCGCAACAATAAGGACTTTTCCAGCGCACTATATCCACCCACGTTCGACCCAGAAAATGGTCGAGCCCTCACCACGTCAATATTTTGTTAACTCACCTTTTCGTAGTTGTTATCCTTAATCCAGTCTGCATACATTTCCTGCACCAATGTTTGTTTTTCCTCGTTTGACATCGGTCCTTCCTGTGCGTCAATTTTTTTTTTTGCACGCTATCCTTCGTTCAACCAACTCTTTTTCAACCCGCTGCAGATCTGCGTCAGTCATTGTTAAAGTAGTTTTTGTTTTTAATTCCTTCCCGACCTGACAATTTGTTTAGGCCTAGACGTCTAAATTGTAGGTCAGGTAGCCGCCGGCGACAAAAATAGATAATAACGCAATACAAGCAGCGTAGCTATTTTTAGACGACGCAACAATTTAAATTGCACAATGACTCAATGACTGTTGTATTATGCATTTCGTCCGGTGTTGACTTTTACCAAGGCAAGTTTTATTTTACAAAAACCAGAAAAGAGAATGGACATTAATTTATTAACGTCACCTTACAACCACTTAACAGTCGGCAAGTGCAACTGCAAGTTCTGGATCGACGGACATTTTGTTCACCTCTGACCTTAACGTACACCCGAACATCTCGAACGTTAACCGTCAATAGAATTTGTTCGGAAAACAACGGACATTTTCGGAAACTGGAAACATTCCTCCAGTTTTGGTCACGTGACATTGGCGGCTACCGAACCTAATATTTAATCAGAAAAAGTCACGAATATTTTGTCCGGGAACCAGACTATTACCAAAGATACTAGAGTAGAGAGGTGGAGATAGGGCACAGCGCACTAACCTCTACATGTGGACGGATCATTGCCCATTCACGCTTGAAGTCGGCGCAAATTGGAAGTGCAACATGGCGAACCCACGACGTCACTCTGTGAGCCAATGAAATGTTCAGGTGTAGAGGCCAGTGAGTACGATACGTATGACGTAATGTTTATAAATAAAACATATACAGAGTAAATCCACTGACCTCTACACCTGGACATGTCATTGGCTCACAGAAGTGACGCCATGTTGCACTTCTCGTTCGCGCCGACAAGCGTTAGCACGGCAGGATATGGGCAATGATCCGTCCAGGTGTAGAGGTCAGTGGCACAGCGGCATAAAAAGTGAAACAGGAAGTACTTGTTCACAGGTGGGGAAGGACGCCTCGCACGGTAGAAAGGTAAAAAGCCGATTTGCTCTGATTATGCACTCAACGTAAAAACACAGTTGCGCAAAGCCGCTAAAACACTTTTTCTTTAGTAAAATGATAGGTAGCATGCTAAGTTTATTCTCTGATTAAGAGCACCACTCATGAGATTTATGGGGAAATGCCAAAAAGTGCTTACAATCTTATTAATATTATTTCTTGTTAATGAAACCAAGGATCCTTCAAAAGCGCTCAAGGCACTGTAGCTCGTAAGCCAGAAAAAAGCCATAGACAGAGGCACGTCAGCCAGGAACACCGGGGCAAACTCCTTCTCTTAGCGATAAATGTTCTGGGTTCTTTTACGTGCATTATACAATTGTATAATGAGAAAGATATATACACACATTATACATTATACAACACACGGGACCTACAACTTTACGTCCCATCTGAAGGACGAAGCAAAAGTGGTTTAATTGCCTTGCTTAGGGACATACGTGTCGACACCGGGACTCGAACTCACGCTCTGCGGAACAGAAAACCCAGCTCTTAACCGCTCGGCCACGACACTTCACTAAAATAAGGATTTTAGTGTATGGATTCCTGTGATGGATTCACTGATAGGAAGGCGGGATGAGTAGTGCGAACAATTTCCCCCATTTTCTTTCCACTTTGCATTATGTATTATTGTTTACGGCTTAATATTCTCAACCTGATTTGTTTAAAGAAAACAATATATTTGTACAATTAATTGTTAAATTAATTGATAAATTATTGAAGACTATATTATAATCAATTCAATTCAATGATTCAATGATAACTACCAAATAAGAATAAATACATTTGACGTAAATGGCCAAGGACAAGCCATGGCAGGGTCATCTTTACTCGTATTCCGTACGGTCAAACATATCTATAATAGGCCAAAAAATGATGAATGGTAATTACATACACACATTTCCAGGCAGTCAGTGGCATTTCACAAGGGCTGTGGACATTACATTGTACTTGGATTATATTTGCTTGCATGGCCGGGTATACATCTACAGGCATGTGTCGAACCTTGCTATTGTTGTGTGGACTTTGTAACAAAAGTCAAAAAATGTCCACACTTTACACAAATCGGAAACCTGTGGACTTGGCCAAGGTTTCCCCTCTTGGATAAAGAACGCTAGAGGTAAAACGGGTTAGGGTTACATATAGAAACATTGAAGAGGATTATCCTAGGGTATAACAGTCACAAATGTCGATTGAAAACAACTTAACAACAACATTAATATTTGGTGAAATTTGATCGACGTTTCTTATCTACACGAATACAAAGGGTGTCCACACAGTGATAGTAATGTTTGTATGTATGCTCGTTTGTGTGTAGATAGCAGTCGACAATAAATAAAAACATTGTATTTTTATTTCAGGATATTCTTCTTTATAGTCCTTATCGTGGCGTCGTGTCAGGCGGACACGTCGAATGACACGCAGCTGGTGTGTTACCTGGAAGATCTCATCACGAGTGATGAATGGACACTTCTAGAACCGACTATTATCAAAACAGGTGTGTCTTTTAATCAAACAACAAACGTTTCTGTGCAGCGAAAGGTCTTACCTTTGAGATTTCTTGTCATGAATATCAGCTTACGTTCCGATTCACAAATGTTCAGAACGATGCTTATTATTTGATGTATATTATGTAAACATGATTTGTTATACATTTGTGTTTTAGATACAAGCGAAGTTACGTTGGTGGACAGCCGAGATCCCCTGGATGTGCTTGGTCAGTTCAAGAGTATCCAGCCCATCTCAATTGGTGAACGGAACCTGCTCAAATTCTTGGAGACTGCAGAGTCTGACTTCATCACCAGGTATGACACCAAGTTACGACGCTAGGGATATGGTGAAAATGAAAATTATCTCTAATTTTAGCTAACTCGTACGTACGACTTGTAGATCGTACGTACGACTTATATCTCGTACGTACGTACGACTTATACGACCTATACCACAAATACCAAAAGCAGTGGCCGAAATGAAGGTAAATTAGTGAGGGTAGTTAACGAGTAAATTAACGTTAACGTTTACGCGGTATTTCTTTTAGCGGAAAAGACATGTTCAAAGAAGTACTTAACACTGAAGAATATTGAGGAAACAATATTCGGGTTGCGTCTTTAAATGTGCATCTTTTATTTTCATCTGACTTGATATCGTATGCAGATTGCTGGGGTTGGTAGACAAACCAAGCATGGATTGGGAATTATCCGATTTGGTCTGTAATAATACAAGAAACAAGAATAAAGATACATTAAGTTATACGTTCGAACCAGTGAAAAACTAAAGGGTTAACGTTACGGGACAAGAAGAAAGGTATGCCCCTCTATTTGCGACACCTGGGCAATCGTGAACCTAGTCAATAATTAATTAGGTAAACAAAATACCTAAATGATTCAGTCTAATCATTGATAAGCACTGGTATATTAATCATCATTATATATATATGTCAAAACCGTACAAATGAAAACAAATAGTTATCAAAACTCACCATCCGATCCAACCCCGCAACAGGCTCGAACGCGTATGCGAGGTGCGAGTTGCGATCGGACCGTTTCTTGAGGGCGCGCTTTACGCTTACTGGTTTTGCTACAGGCACTATAATGCTCTCTGTTTTTTTCATTAGCATTATAGGACCTGTCATTTCCAAGCAAAAACAATTTCTGTTCCCATGTGATTGTTTTAATATACCGGTCATTTCTGCAGAATCAACTCATCATTAGCAGACGATCTGATCGACCAGGTTATTCACCGGCTCTACCCAGCTACCGACGCCCTGGTCTGTGACAAGTCCACCCTAAGATACAGAACGTCAGACGGCAGCTGCAACAACCAGGCGAACCCGAGCTGGGGCATGGCGGACCTACCCCTCAGGAGATTCCTGCCCTCGGCTTATGACGATGGTAATGTTGAAATCCCACAACGGACATCTTAAGCCTCAGTCACATTGCCGATTATTTGCTAGAAAACCACTTCCAGACTGCTCAAGACTGGTCACGATTGGCCATTTTTCAAAAATTGTGAGCAGTTTTCTTTTTCCATGTGTAGTTTTGGCAAGGTATGGGACTGTCCTGTGCAGTCTTCTGCAGTCTTGTGTGGTCCGGAGCACGTGGCAAATTTGAAAAACCCGCCACGATTTGTTCTCGCAGCCTAAACAAATCGTGGCAGTTTGTTTGAATCGGGTAGGCATGGACACGAGCGGTTTGGAAGCGGTAGCCGATGAGTTGGCGCGCATCATGAGTGGTTGTGTGTAGTTGGAAAGTGGTCGGCAATGAGTCTGCTCCAAGCGGGGGAGAAGATGCAAGCCAACTGGTGGGCGATTCAGCATCTCTTGTGTTGTTGAAGGCGGGAAAAATCGCAGACTAATCATCCCTGGCAATCCCTGGTTATACCCAGCACGATATGTGGCAGAGGGGTACCCCCCTCTTACCCATATACTTTATACGCACTCAACACTATTGTAACCTAACCCATCCCCCCTTGAAACCTAAAAGGAATTCCTGAGATTCCGGAAACACAATGGTCAACACAAAATAGGGGGGTTTTATCTGCCACATGTCGTGCTTCATATGTCCCTGGTCGGGATACAACATGTAATTTGTGCAAGTTTGAACGAGACTGCAGCCGATTTTGAAAACAAAATTGTGGTTTTGTGTAGTTGGGAAGATGTTGGGTCGCGAGATGTCTTCTATGTGACTGAGCCCAGAAATAACACAGTTGGCAATGTGGTTCTTTCACACCCTAGAACATAATGTGAACAAAATAATGTACTTTTGACTTCAGGGGTGCCCAGGCTTGGAACAACTTGCCACGCCATTTCAAATCTCCACTTTCAACAAATTGTATTCACTTTGTCAAACAGTTTAAACAGTTCAGTTAATTGATCCATTATTTAGTGGTGTTTTAACATGTTTGTTATTTGCTATTCGTTATTGCGTTTTTGTTTTGTCTTTTTTAATACATTTTAAGTTAATTATTTTACATAATTGTATTTCAATATTTTAACAGTATTATTGTATATAAGTACTATGTAAGCTGGGACCCATGGGAGATCGGTGAGTTTCTCTCACTGAATGGATCACTCAGGATAAATAAGAAATAAATACATAGGCCTACATATATAATCAATCAGCGATGATTCCGCAGAGATTCTACGTCATCCCACTTCTGACACCACCGAGACCTACTCAACTCATGCATACCAACTATTACAAAAGGTTACAAATAGACAAGATTGATTCGGCAGTATATATCTGCAAAGTGTAACTGTAGGAAAATCCGATAATACAAATGTTGGACTTTTATGTCACTGTTACGCCAATTGTACTGATTAAAGGGGGTAAAGCTAGGTCTAGATCTGCACCCATTGAAAATACGCAGTGATGCGCTGGCAATAGACGTTGCCGCAACTCTGGAATCACGTTTAAGACACGGCCTAATGTTGGTGAAACATCACGGAGACTGGCGCAGCAAGTAAGTCTGTTTGACAACTAAGCGGATACACAGGCGGTACATGAAAACATACGTGACATGCCGAAACTCTCAAATAATTCCAGCACCGTACGTCGTGCCTTCACCATATGCCGACAAAGCCTGTACCCCGCACGATTTGAGGCATGCTTTGGACGTTCCTTGACTAAACAAACTAGAATATAATGTTAGCTAGCATAACATTCCCCACAAATCTCCTATACAAATTCCTGAGATACCTGGAACTCAATCAACAACATACAAGTGGACAAGAGGGCCCCCTCGGTCTGCTCATATCGTGCTAAATATAACAAGTCATTTGTTTGTGTAGGCAAGAAGTCCCCACGAAGGTCCACCAGTGGTCACGAGCTACCAAGCGCAAGGAAAGTCTCCACAACTGTGACTAATGAAGATGGGGAATCGGTGGCTAGTCGATACACAGCCCTCAACGTCCATTTTGGTCAGATTCTCAGCCATGATCTTGACATTGTTCCACAAGTTGCAGGTAACATCGGATTCCGTTTTTTTTCTTAATGTAAAAAGTAATAACTGCAAAACAATGGCATTTAAACATGTACACGAACCTACTTTGTTGAAATTGTATTGCTAAACTGCTAAAATAGTTCACTCAAAAAGCCACAAATGCACAGTACTAACAGTTAATATTTATAAGGGCGACGAATTATAAAAGGCAGTCGTATAGTTCCGTATAAAACGTGTGAAAACAACAGGAATTGTCACTCCACAATCGAGACGTGTCAATCGTTTTCAAAGACAAATTGTGGAGAGGAAGACTGCCAAGGGCTGCAACAGTCAGTACTTTTTTTGTGGCCAACATGTAGTAAATCGTGTCTGGAACCCAAACTCCAATAAATGTATGTTGTGTACGTGGTGCGCATGCGTACCCACCACTGTCTGACCAGACGAGATTAACTGGTGTTCCCGCAGTTGTGCCTAAATTCGCCCTAATTAAGCCCGAGACGAAGCCACGGGATTCGAAAATGCCCACTATAGCCGTTAATCGTCCGATTATCTTCCTTTCCAGGTAGATGTTCTTACTGCGAGAGATCAGACATTTGCCTTCCAATCCCCATCTCTCCTGGTGATCCCGTGTTCGTCGATCAAAAGTGCATCAATTTTGTACGCTCCCTCGGAGCACCATCTCTACACGGGGACCAGCCATGGGCCTATCAGCAGCCCAACAGAATCACGTCATACCTGGACGCGTCGTTCATTTATGGATCCAGCGACGAGACGATGGACTCCCTGAAGTTACCCGGAGGTCAGAAAACTGCCCAATTATACACTGTACATGTTGTCCCAGAAAAAAACCCCGTTAATTTGACCAAACTGTGGCTATGTGACAATAACTGTTTGCCATAAAGTACTCTCGAAAGAGTGACTATAGCTCATTCACAAAATTGATGTAAAGGTAGGACACATCATTGGTAATTGCTTGAATTTTCAGGAATCGGTGGATGTAAAGGTAGGATACACCATGGGTAATTGCTTGAATTACCAGGGCTTGGTGGATGTAAAAGGTGGGATACACCATTGGTAACGGAGCCGAAGTCAGATAGGTTTCGAAAACGGCATATAGACCATGCTTGGATGTGATCCTAAATTTTAATGTCTTCCATACGCCACTTTCGAAACAACGGGGCTCGGTGAGGTGTGATGCTGAAGACTAACACGTTGAGAGCATTTTTAGAAATAATGAAATTTAAAAAATACGCAAAAAATCATAAATGTTTTCAATAATCCATTTATTAGCTCAGATATTTCAGCAAAATGTTCAAGCTTACACGTATAACATTTAAAAAGAGATATTTCAATTAAAATATGATATTCAATGTTTAGAAAGCTACACATTGTGAAGAAAACAGCCCTTTTTCAAATCGAGGATTTTTTATTTTTTTAACCAAAATTGTGTTGGACGTTGATAATGCAAACATTTCTCATCAAAACGAAGTCTCACATTAAGTTGTTTAAGACAATTATATAAAGGTCACTAAAGCCTTAATCACAATTTCATTTTTTATCACAAAGCAAATTGTGTAAAAAGAACCGACTGCGTCGTCTTCATTATTGAAATAAATTGATATTAATCTCAATAAAGTATACTTTCTTAAACAGATTCTGTTCCTACAAAAATTGTTTGTATGTTTTGACATATTTCCCTTGAAAAGTTTCCATTACAAAAGCATTTATATCACAGCTGTTAGCAACTTAACAGCATCTCGTGTTCTGTAGTTAAATCAGTACAAATATCACATATTTTCCACGCGATAGGTGGTACCTCTGATTTTCTTATCATCAAATGTTAAGTGTCAGTTTCCCATCTGATCTGAGCATGGAAGCTCTCCAAATATCGGGCTTCCATTTGCATACAAACATTTACAACCTCAAGTTAAACATTGTGAATGGAAGTTCGACAATTGTAGGGTGTCTATTCATTATCTAATAATGAAAGCCCTACAATTGTAGGCCGTTCATTCTCGATTATGATGGCAAGGCATTCATTGGGACGATCTCTCCCATCAGCTCTATGGCGGTGGTATTCTCAGATATCAGATATGAATGAAAGGCCTACAATTGTAGGGCTTTCATTCTCAGATATGAATGGACGGCCTACAATTGTAGGGCTTCCATTCTCAGATATGAATGGAAGGCCTACAATTTTAGGGCTTCCATTGTAGGGCTTTCATTTTCAGATATGAATGGACGGCCTACAATTGTAGGGCCTCCATTCTCAGATATGAATGGAAGCCCTACAATTGTAGGGCTTCCATTCTCAGATATGAATGGACGGCCTACAATTGTAGGGCTTCCATTCTCAGAAGTGAATGGATGGCCTCAATTGTAGGACTGTTATTATTAGATATGAATGGATAGCATACAATTGTAGGGCTTCCATTCTCAGATATGAATGGACGGCCTACAACCTACAATTGTAGGGCTTCCATTCTCAGAAGTGAATGGATGGCCTCAATTGTAGGACTGTTATTATTAGATATGAATGGATAGCATACAATTGTAGGGCTTCCATTCTCAGATATGAATGGACGGCCTACAATAATTGTAGGGCTTCCATTCTCAGATACGAATGGAAGCCCTACAATTGTAGGGCTTCCATTATCAGATGTGAATGGAAGCCCTACAATTGTAGGGATTCTATTATATGAATGGACAGCCTACAATTGTAGGGATTCCATTATCTGATGTGAATGGACGGCCTACAATTGTAGGGCTTCCATTATCAGATATGAATGGAAGCCCTACAACTGTAGGGCTTTCATTCTCTGATGTGAATGGATGGCCTACAATTGTAGGGCTTCCATTATCAGATATGAATGGACCGCCTACAATTGTAGGGCTTTCATTCTCTGATGTGAATGGATGGCCTACAATTGTAGGGCTTCCATTAATATGAATGGACCGCCTACAATTGTAGGGCTTTCATTCTCTGATGTGAATGGATGGCCTACAATTGTAGGGCTTCCATTATCAGATATGAATGGACCGTCTACAATTGTAGGGCTTTCATTCTCTGATGTGAATGGATGGCCTACAATTGTAGGGCTTCCATTATCAAATATGAATGGAAGCCCTACAATTGTAGGGCTTTTATTCTCTGATGTGAATGGATGGCCTACAATTGTAGGGCTTCCATTATCAGATATGAATGGACCGCCTACAATTGTAGGGCTTTCATTCTCTGATGTGAATGGATGGCCTACAATTGTAGGGCTTCCATTATCAGATATGAATGGACCGCCTACAATTGTAGGGCTTTCATTCTCTGATGTGAATGGATGGCCTACAATTGTAGGGCTTCCATTATCAGATATGAATGGAAGCCCTACAATTGTAGGGCTTTCATTCTCTGATGTGAATGGATGGCCTACAATTGTAGGGCTTCCATTATCAGATATGAATGGACCGCCTACAATTGTAGGGCTTCTATTCTCAGACGTGAATGAACAGACTGCAATTGTATAGGGATTATATTCCCAGGTGTGAATAACTAGTTTACAATTATATGGCATATTCTCAGTTAAGAATAAAGAGCAAACATCTTGAATAACTTCAAAATCTAAACAAATCACAAAATGAAATTCCGACCTTGATGGAAATGCCGAAATTATAACAGTATAAACAAGCCTTGATGTTTTATTAATGATTTTTGTCTAAATTACCTTTAGGTGTACAGCAGCATTGATTTTTTTAAATAATGTATATATCTGATGAGTAGCAAGCGAGAAAGTTTGTAGGGGACTGCTTTTCAAATGGAAAAAGGTATCTTGGAAACTCGGTTGCACTTTGTATTGTAAAAGGGCAGAAGCATCAAGTTCTCATTATTTATAAATTACTCTCAACGTGTTGACTGTTGTACAGTCAAGTAAGGTATTTCATAATAATTCAGTAGTTTTTGTATGTTTGCAAATGGTGTATACTACCTTTCAATGATTGTTCAATTTGTAGGCCTATTTACGCATTCTCAAGTACTTTTGTTTTGACATGAATTCACAAGGTCTGCTACGCGTGACACCAAACCCCGACCCTTCGAAGATGGACTTGCTTCCACCGGACAACGAGATATCACACTGTGCCGGCCGAAGTGGTCTCGTCTCCTGTGGAAAGGCAGGCGATTCACGAGCAGCCGAGCAGATTGGCCTTACCGCACTGCACACGGTATGGCTACGGGAGCACAACCGAATCGCCAGGCAACTATCCCACATCAACCACCACTGGGGCGGGGATAGAATCTTTAACGAGGCGCGGAAGATTGTCGGTGCCGAGTGGCAGCATATCGTCTACAACGAGTACCTCCCGCTTCTGCTGGGCAGGCGTGCCACAAGACTGAACGGTCTGGATGTGAATCTTGAGAGGAGACCGGAGTACGCGTATGACGACAGCGTGGACGCCACAATCCGCAACGGGTTCGCGACGGCCGCGCTTCGGCTCGGGCATAGCCAAATACCGACCGCCATCTGGCGGGTTGATCAGGATTGGGAGCGGGTATTTAGCGACGTCCAGATGAAGGAAGCCTTCTTCAATGCAACGCATATCTACGACGCCGAAGGCGGCGGGCCGGACGCCATTCTTAGGGGGATGCTCGTTCAACCGCTGAATAAAGTGGATCATTTCTTCTCATCGGCAGTGACAAAACATCTCTTTGAAGATCCAAAACAAGGGTAAGTCATTAACTAGGAAAAATGTACTCGATAGAGCGCAGACTTCCGCTCCAAGCAGAAACAGATATAACACGGCCTGCATAAAATGGCCAACAGATATGGCGCTATTTAAGAAAATGGTCAAGCACAACACCCCATCTGCCAATGTTAACAAAATATCATTCAAAATTATTCAGATTCCTGATCTTGATCCAGATCATGGTAAACATATGACGGAATCATGCAACCAAAAAGACAAACAGACAAACATATAAACACAGGCAAAAACATAATCCCAATGGCGGAGGTAATTAGACGTTTGCAGAAAATGTTAAGCCAGTTATAATGCTATCATAAACTTCGCTAACTAAACCTAGCCACCCAGTTTTATCAAAGGCTTGATGTATTAACGTTCAGTCGTATCATACTTCTATTTGAAGCTTTGGCCTCGATCTCATCGCACTGAACATTCAAAGGGGCCGGGATCACGGATTGCCTGGGTACGTTCGATTCAGAGCGGAGGTGTGTGGATTAAAGTTGATTACGAATTGGCAGGAGCTGGAGTACGTGATGCCGAAGTCGATTGCCAGACGACTGAGTTACATTTACAGGTAATATAAAATGTCAATGAAAGCAAAACCCGGGAAACAAACAATTGTTGACTGCTGTGATGAGGGAGGCGTAGCATCCGAGGCAAAGCCGAGAGTGCTATGCGTCCCTGAGGGTGTTACAAACGTCATATCCCACACCACAGCAGTCAACCATTGCTTTGTATCATTGTGGAGACATATCTTTGTTCTCATGTACAACATTCTCGTAACATCGAGGGCTATTTTTAAAGTGGTCATATTTCAGCTAGGGTTAATTGCATGGGCTGTATTACCCCAAACACGTTCTTCCTTAGACCTTAAAGATTACTTTGCGACAGATAAACACGGCCTGGATATTGATAGTTTTTGAGTAAAACTTCGGAATTGTTTTGGAGACCTGTATTTATCTATAGAAATATGCCCTGTGAGGACCTTTTCACCCCCATTGTCATTGTTTTCATGTCCCCACAGGGTACCGAATTTACACGCAATTTACACAATAATATCTCGCTTGAATCTAGCCCGCTGCAAACTAATTGTTTTTTCCCCGGCTATTTTAAAACATTATTTATTCAAATGCACGAATTCTCACATTCGTTTTCGCCACAAAAGACATTCACACGTTTTCTCAAAACCATAGTAATTTTAAAATTCAATGTTAACGTTTAGCCACCCTTTTTAAACACCAGGTCGAAAACATTCGTCATTACAGATTACATTTCTTTGAGCAAGTGCTTAGAAGAGTTTGATGAGTGACCACAATTTGAAATAGAATGATAAATGACTAAATTAGTTTGATGAAAGCGTGTGAAATATGTCCTCGGACGAAATTGAATGTGATGGTTGGTGAATTAGATTTGTTTATTGTTTGTTTAAATAGCCGGAAAAAAACCCCATACATTTAGTAGACAAAATAAGCGTAAGCCACAAATACGTTTAAATTAATATATTCTGATTTAACTTTATGCCAACAAATAAGTTGCTTTGGATTTTGTTTTACTCGGCTAGATCCGTAGAAGATATAGATCCTTTTGTGGGTTTCTTTGCCGAAAAGCCTCGTCAGGGCGCACTGGTTGGGCCAACTCTCGCCTGCCTCCTTGGCAAACAGTTCAGCTACCTCAAACATGGCGACCGCTTCTGGTACGAGAACCTAGAAGGGCAGCAAGCACTTACGCACGGTAAGCCCATTAAACCAGTTCCCGTCGGGGGACGTGTGTACACGCAACGGGTTTTCAGAATTCAAAACGGATGATAGGTAAACACGTTACTAGCAAGGCCGAAAATATATGTCAGCGGTCGAGGCCGGAAATTTCAGGGTGTGCTACCGACAGATGGCAGCCATGAACCCGTTTCGGATCGAGATTCGTGAAAAAAAACAAAATACCTGAGACAGTTTAGCCATTTCTATTGGTCGAGAGCCCGACAAGGGATTAAGTTTAAACGGCTGATAAAACATGGCCAGTCAGTTTTAACGGTTTATTTTGGTGTTGCATTACATTTGGACTCCTGTGAAGTCTGGTCCGTGATCCTTTCATTGGTCGAAACCTCACATGGTATGTGTAAAACTACCAACAAGTTTAGTATATTAATAGTCATAATGCGCTCTGCAACACACATCACACCATATCAAGCATCAGGTGCAACGCGGGTATCAATCTCTATAATGGACACGTGCGTGCGGCACATACCATTAAAACAGTTTCAGGATTGTTCCTCAAAACACCTTGAAGGTAAAATGGTTGAACAAAATCGTTGGAAAATTGAATATTTTTGACAGATTGTTTTTACTAAAAGGTATGTATAAATGGGAATACACATGTGGTTGGCCGGCATTATGTTTAAAACCGGATCATGGATCTGAATATTAACGCGTCCAGGCCCATGAGCCGGTGTTCAAAACCGGCCAACCATATATGCTTTCCCTTAAACGTTGGTCTTATAGGGTTGTCCTAAAGCGGTGGTCACATCTTACGGTCATGAACGTAACAGTGTTCCTTCGTTTTGAACGTACGTACGACCGTACACCGTCAAGACCTCGCCGTCGCCCAATGAGAAGCTCTGTACAACAGGCTCCGCCCAATTCAGACTGTTGTATTGACTGAACATCATAAATATTCATGTTATACAGAAGAGCTTTTTCAAGAAAGGCAGTGCACACAGAAAATCCCGTATTGTACTTGTACATGTACATACACTGTACATGTACATGTACATAATGTACAGTATAAGCGTGTAGCTATGTAGTTCCCCTGTACCGCACGTTGCTATGCGGACTATTGGTCCCCATAGCACCGTGCGGTACGAACAAAAACAAAAGAAAAGCCACTTGTTAATAGGAATTAGGCACGTAAAATAATGTCATTTGAATGTAGGTTATGTTGCGTGGCTCTTGACACGACTCTGTTTTTATTTGCATGGTAGAATAATATATAAACAAAGTTTCACCTAATAAATAATAATTTAAATAACAACCATCTTTTATGAACCAAATAGTAAAAATGCCTTATTGTGTAGATGCATTGAAATTATATTAATTGCAGGGGACCCCGTTATTTATGTACAGCATCATTTTGAATACCTCAAATGTTCTAGAATGTTTCAATCCTGGTATTTGTTACGTATTTAAATTTTAAAATGTTAAATTAAGAAAAATGTCCATGTCTCAAACAAGCACATTACTTATCGCATTACTCAGCTTTTCCATCAAGGTGTTGTCGAACTTTAATGTATATACATACACTGGTAATGACATCCGAAATAAAACAATTCTCAGAGTATTTATTTTAAATTCATCGTAATGAATTTATTAAAAACACGAGGGTTTAAAATAACATAGCAGAAGAGTATCTTGTGACATCTTTAAAATAAATAAAAACTATAGCCTAATAGGCTAATTATAATAAGCAAACTTAAATCTTACATGAAATGGACAGCCTATTCCTGTTTGTCGTTCATCATCTTGCCGTATACCCAGCACGATATGTGGCAGAGGGGTACCCCCTCTTATCCCTATACTTTATACACACTCAACACTATTGTAACATAACCCATCCCCCCTTGAAACCTAAAAGGAACTCCTGAGCTTCCGGGAACACAATGGTCAACACAAAGAAGGGGGGGGGGTTTTCTCTGCCACATATCGTGCTTCATATGTCTTGCCGTGGTGGAGCCGGGTGCATCTCTCCTTGCAACAGGTCTGCTGTTCACATTCAAATGAGATTTCGTTCGTTCGTACTGATATTGAGGTGTGCTGTTCACATTCAAATGAGATTTCGTTCGGTCGTAATGCTATTGAGGTGTGCTGTTCACATTCAAATGAGATTTCGTTTGGTCGTAATGCTGTTCAGGTCTGCTGTTCACATTCAAATGAGATTTCGTTTGGTCGTAATGCTGTTCAGGTCTGCTATTCACATTCAAATGAGATTTCGTTCGGTCGTAATGCTGTTCAGGTCTGCTGTTCACATTCAAATGAGATTTCGCTCGGTCGTAATGCTATTCAGGTGTGCTGTTTACATTCAAATGAGATTTCGTTCGGTCGTAGTGCTGTTCAGGTCTGCTGTTCACATTCAAATGAGATTTCGTTCGGTCGTAGTGCTGTTCAGGTGTGCTGTTAACATTTAAATGAGATTTCGTTCGGTCGTAATGCTATTCAGGTCTGCTGTTCACATTTAAATGAGATTTCGTTCGGTCGTAATGCTGTTCAGGTCTGCTGTTCACATTCAAATGAGATTTCGTTCGGTCGTAATGCTGTTCAGGTCTGCTGTTCACATTTAAATGAGATTTCGTTCGGTCGTAATGCTATTGAGGTGTGCTGTTCACAGTCAAATGAGATTTCGTTCGGTCGTAATGCTGTTCAGGTCTGCTGTTCACATTCAAATGAGATTTCGTTCGGTCGTAGTGCTGTTCAGGTGTGCTGTTAACATTTAAATGAGATTTCGTTCGGTCGTAATGCTATTCAGGTCTGCTGTTCACATTTAAATGAGATTTCGTTCGGTCGTAATGCTGTTCAGGTCTGCTGTTCACATTCAAATGAGATTTCGTTCGGTCGTAATGCTGTTCAGGTCTGCTGTTCACATTTAAATGAGATTTCGTTCGGTCGTAATGCTGTTCAGGTCTGCTGTTCACATTTAAATGAGATTTCGTTCGGTCGTAATGCTGTTCAGGTCTGCTGTTCACATTTAAATGAGATTTCGTTCGGTCGTAATGCTGTTCAGGTCTGCTGTTCACATTTAAATGAGATTTCGTTCGGTCGTAATGCTGTTCAGGTCTGCTGTTCACATTTAAATGAGATTTCGCTCGGTCGTAATGCTGTTCAGGTCTGCTGTTCACATTTAAATGAGATTTCGTTTGGTCGTATTGCTATTCAGGTCTGCTGTTCACATTTAAATGAGATTTCGTTCGGTCGTAATGCTGTTCAGGTCTGCTGTTCACATTTAAATGAGATTTCGTTTGGTCGTATTGCTATTCAGGTCTGCTGTTCACATTCAAATGAGATTTCGTTCGGTCGTAATGCTATTCAGGTCTGCTGTTAACATTTAAATGAGATTTCGTTTGGTCGTATTGCTATTCAGGTCTGCTGTTCACATTCAAATGAGATTTCGTTCGGTCGTAATGCTGTTCAGGTCTGCTGTTCACATTTAAATGAGATTTCGTTCGGTCGTAATGCTATTCAGGTCTGCTGTTCACATTTAAATGAGATTTCGTTCGGTCGTAATGCTGTTCGGGTCTTCTGTTCACATTTAAATGAGATTTCGTTTGGTCGTAATGCTGTTCAGGTCTGCTGTTCACATTCGAATGAGATTTCGTTCGGTTGCAGTGCTATACAGGTGTGCTGTTCACATTTAAATGAGATTTCGTTCGGTCGTAATGCTATTCAGGTCTGCTGTTCACATTCAAATGAGATTTCGTTCGGTCGTAATGCTGTTCAGGTTTGCTGTTCACATTTAAATGAGATTTCGTTGGGTCGTAATGCTATTCAGGTCTGCTGTTCACATTCAAATGAGATTTCGTTCGGTCGTAATGCTGTTCAGGTTTGCTGTTCACATTTAAATGAGATTTCGTTGGGTCGTAATGCTATTCAGGTCTGCTGTTCACATTTAAATGAGATTTCGTTGGGTCGTAATGCTGTTCAGGTCTGCTGTTCACATTTAAATGAGATTTCGTTCGGTCGTAATGCTGTTCAGGTTTGCTGTTCACATTTAAATGAGATTTCGTTCGGTCGTAATGCTATTCAGGTCTGCTGTTCACATTTAAATGAGATTTCGTTCGGTCGTAATGCTATTCAGGTCTGCTGTTCACATTTAAATGAGATTTCGTTCGGTCGTAATGCTATTCAGGTCTGCTGTTCACATTTAAATGAGATTTCGTTCGGTCGTAATGCTATTCAGGTCTGCTGTTCACATTTAAATGAGATTTCGTTCGGTCGTAATGCTATTCAGGTCTGCTGTTCACATTTAAATGAGATTTCGTTCGGTCGTAATGCTGTTCGGGTCTTCTGTTCACATTTAAATGAGATTTCGTTCGGTCGTAATGCTATTCAGGTCTGCTGTTCACATTTAAATGAGATTTCGTTCGGTCGTAATGCTATTCAGGTCTGCTGTTCACATTTAAATGAGATTTCGTTGGGTCGTAATGCTATTCAGGTCTGCTGTTCACATTCAAATGAGATTTCGCTCGGTCGTAATGCTGTTCGGGTCTTCTGTTCACATTTAAATGAGATTTCGTTCGGTCGTAATGCTGTTCAGGTCTGCTGTTCACATTCGAATGAGATTTCGTTCGGTTGCAGTGCTATTCAGGTTTGCTGTTCACATTTAAATGAGAATTCGTTTGGTCGTAATGCTATTCAGGTCTGCTGTTCACATTTAAATGAGATTTCGTTGGGTCGTAATGCTATTCAGGTCTGCTGTTCACATTCAAATGAGATTTCGCTCGGTCGTAATGCTGTTCAGGTCTGCTGTTCACATTTAAATGAGATTTCGTTGGGTCGTAATGCTATTCAGGTCTGCTGTTCACATTTAAATGAGATTTCGTTGGGTCGTAATGCTATTCAGGTCTGCTGTTCACATTCAAATGAGATTTCGCTCGGTCGTAATGCTGTTCAGGTCTGCTGTTCACATTTAAATGAGATTTCGTTCGGTCGTAATGCTGTTCAGGTCTGCTGTTCACATTTAAATGAGATTTCGTTCGGTCGTAATGCTGTTCAGGTTTGCTGTTCACATTTAAATGAGATTTCGTTCGGTCGTAATGCTGTTCAGGTCTGCTGTTCACATTTAAATGAGATTTCGCTCGGTCGTAATGCTGTTCAGGTCTGCTGTTCACATTTAAATGAGATTTCGTTCGGTCGTAATGCTGTTCAGGTCTGCTGTTCACATTTAAATGAGATTTCGTTCGGTCGTAATGCTGTTCAGGTTTGCTGTTCACATTTAAATGAGATTTCGTTCGGTCGTAATGCTATTCAGGTCTGCTGTTCACATTCAAATGAGATTTAGCTCGGTCGTAATGCTGTTCAGGTCTGCTGTTCACATTTAAATGAGATTTCGTTCGGTCGTAATGCTATTCAGGTCTGCTGTTCACATTCAAATGAGATTTCGTTGGGTCGTAATGCTATTCAGGTCTGCTGTTCACATTCAAATGAGATTTCGTTCGGTCGTAATGCTGTTCAGGTCTGCTGTTCACATTTAAATGAGATTTCGTTTGTTCGTAATGCTACCTAGGTGTGCTGTTCACATTTAAATGAGATTTCGTTTGGTCGTAATGCTGTTCAGGTCTGCTGTTCACATTTAAATGAGATTTCGTTGGGTCGTAATGCTATTCAGGTCTGCTGTTTACATTCAAATGAGATTTCGCTCGGTCGTAATGCTGTTCAGGTCTGCTGTTCACATTTAAATGAGATTTCGTTGGGTCGTAATGCTATTCAGGTCTGCTGTTCACATTCAAATGAGATTTCGTTCGGTCGTAATGCTATTCAGGTCTGCTGTTCACATTTAAATGAGATTTCGTTCGGTCGTAATGCTGTTCGGGTCTTCTGTTCACATTCAAATGAGATTTCGCTCGGTCGTAATGCTGTTCAGGTCTGCTGTTCACATTTAAATGAGATTTCGTTGGGTCGTAATGCTATTCAGGTCTGCTGTTCACATTCAAATGAGATTTCGTTCGGTCGTAATGCTATTCAGGTCTGCTGTTCACATTTAAATGAGATTTCGTTCGGTCGTAATGCTATTCAGGTCTGCTGTTCACATTTAAATGAGATTTCGTTCGGTCGTAATGCTGTTCAGGTCTGCTGTTCACATTTAAATGAGATTTCGTTCGGTCGTAATGCTGTTCAGGTCTGCTGTTCACATTTAAATGAGATTTCGTTCGGTCGTAATGCTGTTCAGGTTTGCTGTTCACATTTAAATGAGATTTCGTTCGGTCGTAATGCTGTTCAGGTCTGCTGTTCACATTTAAATGAGATTTCGTTGGGTCGTAATGCTATTCAGGTCTGCTGTTCACATTCAAATGAGATTTAGCTCGGTCGTAATGCTGTTCAGGTCTGCTGTTCACATTTAAATGAGATTTCGTTCGGTCGTAATGCTATTCAGGTCTGCTGTTCACATTCAAATGAGATTTCGTTGGGTCGTAATGCTATTCAGGTCTGCTGTTCACATTCAAATGAGATTTCGTTCGGTCGTAATGCTGTTCAGGTCTGCTGTTCACATTTAAATGAGATTTCGTTTGTTCGTAATGCTACCTAGGTGTGCTGTTCACATTTAAATGAGATTTCGTTTGGTCGTAATGCTGTTCAGGTCTGCTGTTCACATTTAAATGAGATTTCGTTGGGTCGTAATGCTATTCAGGTCTGCTGTTCACATTCAAATGAGATTTCGCTCGGTCGTAATGCTGTTCAGGTCTGCTGTTCACATTTAAATGAGATTTCGTTGGGTCGTAATGCTATTCAGGTCTGCTGTTCACATTCAAATGAGATTTCGTTCGGTCGTAATGCTATTCAGGTCTGCTGTTCACATTTAAATGAGATTTCGTTCGGTCGTAATGCTGTTCGGGTCTTCTGTTCACATTCAAATGAGATTTCGCTCGGTCGTAATGCTGTTCAGGTCTGCTGTTCACATTTAAATGAGATTTCGTTGGGTCGTAATGCTATTCAGGTCTGCTGTTCACATTCAAATGAGATTTCGTTCGGTCGTAATGCTATTCAGGTCTGCTGTTCACATTTAAATGAGATTTCGTTCGGTCGTAATGCTGTTCGGGTCTTCTGTTCACATTTAAATGAGATTTCGTTCGGTCGTAATGCTATTCAGGTCTGCTGTTCACATTCAAATGAGATTTCGTTCGGTCGTAATGCTGTTCAGGTTTGCTGTTCACATTTAAATGAGATTTCGTTGGGTCGTAATGCTATTCAGGTCTGCTGTTCACATTCAAATGAGATTTCGTTCGGTCGTAATGCTGTTCAGGTTTGCTGTTCACATTTAAATGAGATTTCGTTGGGTCGTAATGCTATTCAGGTCTGCTGTTCACATTTAAATGAGATTTCGTTGGGTCGTAATGCTGTTCAGGTCTGCTGTTCACATTTAAATGAGATTTCGTTCGGTCGTAATGCTGTTCAGGTTTGCTGTTCACATTTAAATGAGATTTCGTTCGGTCGTAATGCTATTCAGGTCTGCTGTTCACATTTAAATGAGATTTCGTTCGGTCGTAATGCTATTCAGTTCTGCTGTTCACATTTAAATGAGATTTCGTTCGGTCGTAATGCTGTTCGGGTCTTCTGTTCACATTTAAATGAGATTTCGTTCGGTCGTAATGCTGTTCAGGTCTGCTGTTCACATTCGAATGAGATTTCGTTCGGTTGCAGTGCTATACAGGTTTGCTGTTCACATTTAAATGAGATTTCGTTTGGTCGTAATGCTATTCAGGTCTGCTGTTCACATTTAAATGAGATTTCGTTGGGTCGTAATGCTATTCAGGTCTGCTGTTCACATTCAAATGAGATTTCGCTCGGTCGTAATGCTGTTCGGGTCTTCTGTTCACATTTAAATGAGATTTCGTTCGGTCGTAATGCTGTTCAGGTCTGCTGTTCACATTCGAATGAGATTTCGTTCGGTTGCAGTGCTATACAGGTTTGCTGTTCACATTTAAATGAGATTTCGTTTGGTCGTAATGCTATTCAGGTCTGCTGTTCACATTTAAATGAGATTTCGTTGGGTCGTAATGCTATTCAGGTCTGCTGTTCACATTCAAATGAGATTTCGCTCGGTCGTAATGCTGTTCAGGTCTGCTGCTCACATTTAAATGAGATTTCGTTGGGTCGTAATGCTATTCAGGTCTGCTGTTCACATTTAAATGAGATTTCGTTGGGTCGTAATGCTATTCAGGTCTGCTGTTCACATTCAAATGAGATTTCGCTCGGTCGTAATGCTGTTCAAGTCTGCTGTTCACATTTAAATGAGATTTCGTTCGGTCGTAATGCTGTTCAGGTCTGCTGTTCACATTTAAATGAGATTTCGTTCGGTCGTAATGCTGTTCAGGTTTGCTGTTCACATTTAAATGAGATTTCGTTCGGTCGTAATGCTGTTCAGGTCTGCTGTTCACATTTAAATGAGATTTCGTTCGGTCGTAATGCTATTCAGGTCTGCTGTTCACATTCAAATGAGATTTCGTTGGGTCGTAATGCTATTCAGGTCTGCTGTTCACATTCAAATGAGATTTCGTTCGGTCGTAATGCTGTTCAGGTCTGCTGTTCACATTTAAATGAGATTTCGTTTGTTCGTAATGCTACCTAGGTGTGCTGTTCACATTTAAATGAGATTTCGTTTGGTCGTAATGCTGTTCAGGTCTGCTGTTCACATTTAAATGAGATTTCGTTGGGTCGTAATGCTATTCAGGTCTGCTGTTTACATTCAAATGAGATTTCGCTCGGTCGTAATGCTGTTCAGGTCTGCTGTTTACATTTAAATGAGATTTCGTTGGGTCGTAATGCTATTCAGGTCTGCTGTTCACATTCAAATGAGATTTCGTTCGGTCGTAATGCTATTCAGGTCTGCTGTTCACATTTAAATGAGATTTCGTTCGGTCGTAATGCTGTTCGGGTCTTCTGTTCACATTCAAATGAGATTTCGCTCGGTCGTAATGCTGTTCAGGTCTGCTGTTCACATTTAAATGAGATTTCGTTGGGTCGTAATGCTATTCAGGTCTGCTGTTCACATTCAAATGAGATTTCGTTCGGTCGTAATGCTATTCAGGTCTGCTGTTCACATTTAAATGAGATTTCGTTCGGTCGTAATGCTATTCAGGTCTGCTGTTCACATTTAAATGAGATTTCGTTCGGTCGTAATGCTGTTCAGGTCTGCTGTTCACATTTAAATGAGATTTCGTTCGGTCGTAATGCTGTTCAGGTCTGCTGTTCACATTTAAATGAGATTTCGTTCGGTCGTAATGCTGTTCAGGTTTGCTGTTCACATTTAAATGAGATTTCGTTCGGTCGTAATGCTGTTCAGGTCTGCTGTTCACATTTAAATGAGATTTCGTTGGGTCGTAATGCTATTCAGGTCTGCTGTTCACATTCAAATGAGATTTAGCTCGGTCGTAATGCTGTTCAGGTCTGCTGTTCACATTTAAATGAGATTTCGTTCGGTCGTAATGCTATTCAGGTCTGCTGTTCACATTCAAATGAGATTTCGTTGGGTCGTAATGCTATTCAGGTCTGCTGTTCACATTCAAATGAGATTTCGTTCGGTCGTAATGCTGTTCAGGTCTGCTGTTCACATTTAAATGAGATTTCGTTTGTTCGTAATGCTACCTAGGTGTGCTGTTCACATTTAAATGAGATTTCGTTTGGTCGTAATGCTGTTCAGGTCTGCTGTTCACATTTAAATGAGATTTCGTTGGGTCGTAATGCTATTCAGGTCTGCTGTTCACATTCAAATGAGATTTCGCTCGGTCGTAATGCTGTTCAGGTCTGCTGTTCACATTTAAATGAGATTTCGTTGGGTCGTAATGCTATTCAGGTCTGCTGTTCACATTCAAATGAGATTTCGTTCGGTCGTAATGCTATTCAGGTCTGCTGTTCACATTTAAATGAGATTTCGTTCGGTCGTAATGCTGTTCGGGTCTTCTGTTCACATTCAAATGAGATTTCGCTCGGTCGTAATGCTGTTCAGGTCTGCTGTTCACATTTAAATGAGATTTCGTTGGGTCGTAATGCTATTCAGGTCTGCTGTTCACATTCAAATGAGATTTCGTTCGGTCGTAATGCTATTCAGGTCTGCTGTTCACATTTAAATGAGATTTCGTTCGGTCGTAATGCTGTTCGGGTCTTCTGTTCACATTTAAATGAGATTTCGTTCGGTCGTAATGCTATTCAGGTCTGCTGTTCACATTCAAATGAGATTTCGTTCGGTCGTAATGCTGTTCAGGTTTGCTGTTCACATTTAAATGAGATTTCGTTGGGTCGTAATGCTATTCAGGTCTGCTGTTCACATTCAAATGAGATTTCGTTCGGTCGTAATGCTGTTCAGGTTTGCTGTTCACATTTAAATGAGATTTCGTTGGGTCATAATGCTATTCAGGTCTGCTGTTCACATTTAAATGAGATTTCGTTGGGTCGTAATGCTGTTCAGGTCTGCTGTTCACATTTAAATGAGATTTCGTTCGGTCGTAATGCTGTTCAGGTTTGCTGTTCACATTTAAATGAGATTTCGTTCGGTCGTAATGCTATTCAGGTCTGCTGTTCACATTTAAATGAGATTTCGTTCGGTCGTAATGCTATTCAGGTCTGTTGTTCACATTTAAATGAGATTTCGTTCGGTCGTAATGCTGTTCGGGTCTTCTGTTCACATTTAAATGAGATTTCGTTCGGTCGTAATGCTGTTCAGGTCTGCTGTTCACATTCGAATGAGATTTCGTTCGGTTGCAGTGCTATACAGGTTTGCTGTTCACATTTAAATGAGATTTCGTTTGGTCGTAATGCTATTCAGGTCTGCTGTTCACATTTAAATGAGATTTCGTTGGGTCGTAATGCTATTCAGGTCTGCTGTTCACATTCAAATGAGATTTCGCTCGGTCGTAATGCTGTTCGGGTCTTCTGTTCACATTTAAATGAGATTTCGTTCGGTCGTAATGCTGTTCAGGTCTGCTGTTCACATTCGAATGAGATTTCGTTCGGTTGCAGTGCTATACAGGTTTGCTGTTCACATTTAAATGAGATTTCGTTTGGTCGTAATGCTATTCAGGTCTGCTGTTCACATTTAAATGAGATTTCGTTGGGTCGTAATGCTATTCAGGTCTGCTGTTCACATTCAAATGAGATTTCGCTCGGTCGTAATGCTGTTCAGGTCTGCTGTTCACATTTAAATGAGATTTCGTTGGGTCGTAATGCTATTCAGGTCTGCTGTTCACATTTAAATGAGATTTCGTTGGGTCGTAATGCTATTCAGGTCTGCTGTTCACATTCAAATGAGATTTCGCTCGGTCGTAATGCTGTTCAAGTCTGCTGTTCACATTTAAATGAGATTTCGTTCGGTCGTAATGCTGTTCAGGTCTGCTGTTCACATTTAAATGAGATTTCGTTCGGTCGTAATGCTGTTCAGGTTTGCTGTTCACATTTAAATGAGATTTCGTTCGGTCGTAATGCTGTTCAGGTCTGCTGTTCACATTTAAATGAGATTTCGTTGGGTCGTAATGCTATTCAGGTCTGCTGTTCACATTCAAATGAGATTTAGCTCGGTCGTAATGCTGTTCAGGTCTGCTGTTCACATTTAAATGAGATTTCGTTCGGTCGTAATGCTATTCAGGTCTGCTGTTCACATTCAAATGAGATTTCGTTGGGTCGTAATGCTATTCAGGTCTGCTGTTCACATTCAAATGGGATTTCGTTCGGTCGTAATGCTGTTCAGGTCTGCTGTTCACATTTAAATGAGATTTCGTTTGTTCGTAATGCTACCTAGGTGTGCTGTTCACATTTAAATGAGATTTCGTTTGGTCGTAATGCTGTTCAGGTCTGCTGTTCACATTTAAATGAGATTTCGTTGGGTCGTAATGCTATTCAGGTCTGCTGTTCACATTCAAATGAGATTTCGCTCGGTCGTAATGCTGTTCAGGTCTGCTGTTCACAGTTAAATGAGATTTCGTTGGGTCGTAATGCTATTCAGGTCTGCTGTTCACATTCAAATGAGATTTCGTTCGGTCGTAATGCTATTCAGGTCTGCTGTTCACATTTAAATGAGATTTCGTTCGGTCGTAATGCTGTTCGGGTCTTCTGTTCACATTCAAATGAGATTTCGCTCGGTCGTAATGCTGTTCAGGTCTGCTGTTCACATTTAAATGAGATTTCGTTGGGTCGTAATGCTATTCAGGTCTGCTGTTCACATTCAAATGAGATTTCGTTCGGTCGTAATGCTATTCAGGTCTGCTGTTCACATTTAAATGAGATTTCGTTCGGTCGTAATGCTGTTCGGGTCTTCTGTTCACATTTAAATGAGATTTCGTTCGGTCGTAATGCTATTCAGGTCTGCTGTTCACATTCAAATGAGATTTCGTTCGGTCGTAATGCTGTTCAGGTTTGCTGTTCACATTTAAATGAGATTTCGTTGGGTCGTAATGCTATTCAGGTCTGCTGTTCACATTCAAATGAGATTTCGTTCGGTCGTAATGCTGTTCAGGTTTGCTGTTCACATTTAAATGAGATTTCGTTGGGTCGTAATGCTATTCAGGTCTGCTGTTCACATTTAAATGAGATTTCGTTGGGTCGTAATGCTGTTCAGGTCTGCTGTTCACATTTAAATGAGATTTCGTTCGGTCGTAATGCTGTTCAGGTTTGCTGTTCACATTTAAATGAGATTTCGTTCGGTCGTAATGCTATTCAGGTCTGCTGTTCACATTTAAATGAGATTTCGTTCGGTCGTAATGCTATTCAGGTCTGCTGTTCACATTTAAATGAGATTTCGTTCGGTCGTAATGCTGTTCGGGTCTTCTGTTCACATTTAAATGAGATTTCGTTCGGTCGTAATGCTGTTCAGGTCTGCTGTTCACATTCGAATGAGATTTCGTTCGGTTGCAGTGCTATACAGGTGTGCTGTTCACATTTAAATGAGATTTCGTTCGGTCGTAATGCTATTCAGGTCTGCTGTTCACATTCAAATGAGATTTCGTTCGGTCGTAATGCTGTTCAGGTTTGCTGTTCACATTTAAATGAGATTTCGTTGGGTCGTAATGCTATTCAGGTCTGCTGTTCACATTCAAATGAGATTTCGTTCGGTCGTAATGCTGTTCAGGTTTGCTGTTCAAATGAGATTTCGTTGGGTCGTAATGCTATTCAGGTCTGCTGTTCACATTTAAATGAGATTTCGTTGGGTCGTAATGCTGTTCAGGTCTGCTGTTCACATTTAAATGAGATTTCGTTGGGTCGTAATGCTGTTCAGGTTTGCTGTTCACATTTAAATGAGATTTCGTTTGGTCGTAATGCTATTCAGGTCTGCTGTTCACATTTAAATGAGATTTCGTTCGGTCGTAATGCTATTCAGGTCTGCTGTTCACATTTAAATGAGATTTCGTTTGGTCGTAATGCTATTCAGGTCTGCTGTTCACATTTAAATGAGATTTCGTTGGGTCGTAATGCTATTTAGGTCTGCTGTTCACATTCAAATGAGATTTCGCTCGGTCGTAATGCTGTTCAGGTCTGCTGTTCACATTTAAATGAGATTTCGTTCGGTCGTAATGCTGTTCAGGTCTGCTGTTCACATTTAAATGAGATTTCGTTCGGTCGTAATGCTGTTCAGGTCTGCTGTTCACATTTAAATGAGATTTCGTTGGGTCGTAATGCTGTTCAGGTTTGCTGTTCACATTTAAATGAGATTTCGTTCTGTCGTAATGCTGTTCAGGTTTGCTGTTCACATTTAAATGAGATTTCGTTTGGTCGTAATGCTATTCAGGTCTGCTGTTCACATTTAAATGAGATTTCGTTCTGTCGTAATGCTGTTCAGGTTTGCTGTTCACATTTAAATGAGATTTCGTTTGGTCGTAATGCTATTCAGGTCTGCTGTTCACATTCAAATGAGATTTCGCTCGGTCGTAATGCTGTTCAGGTCTGCTGTTCACATTTAAATGAGATTTCGTTGGGTCGTAATGCTATTCAGGTCTGCTGTTCACATTTAAATGATATTTCGTTGGGTCGTAATGCTATTCAGGTCTGCTGTTCACATTCAAATGAGATTTCGTTCGGTCGTAATGCTGTTCAGGTCTGCTGTTCACATTTAAATGAGATTTCGTTTGTTCGTAATGCTACCTAGGTGTGCTGTTCACATTTAAATGAGATTTCGTTTGGTCGTAATGCTGTTCAGGTCTGCTGTTCACATTTAAATGAGATTTCGTTGGGTCGTAATGCTATTCAGGTCTGCTGTTCACATTCAAATGAGATTTCGCTCGGTCGTAATGCTGTTCAGGTCTGCTGTTCACATTTAAATGAGATTTCGTTGGGTCGTAATGCTATTCAGGTCTGCTGTTCACATTTAAATGAGATTTCGTTGGGTCGTAATGCTGTTCAGTTCTGCTGTTCACATTCAAATGAGATTTCGTTGGGTCGTAATGCTGTTCAGGTCTGCTGTTCACATTCAAATGAGATTTCGCTCGGTCGTAATGCTGTTCAGGTCTGCTGTTCACATTCAAATGAGATTTCGTTCGGTCGTAATGCTGTTCAGGTTTGCTGTTCACATTTAAATGAGATTTCGTTCGGTCGTAATGCTGTTCAGGTCTGCTGTTCACATTTAAATGAGATTTCGTTTGGTCGTAATGCTGTTCAGGTCTGCTGTTCACATTTAAATGAGATTTCGTTGGGTCGTAATGCTGTTCAGGTTTGCTGTTCACATTTAAATGAGATTTCGTTTGGTCGTAATGCTATTCAGGTCTGCTGTTCACATTCAAATGAGATTTTGTTTGGTCGTAATGCTGTTCAGGTCTGCTGTTCACATTTAAATGAGATTTCGTTGGGTCGTAATGCTATTCAGGTCTGCTGTTCACATTTAAATGAGATTTCGTTTGGTCGTAATGCTATTCAGGTCTGCTGTTCACATTCAAATGAGATTTCGCTCGGTCGTAATGCTGTTCAGGTGTGCTGTTCACATTTAAATGAGATTTCGTTGGGTCGTAATGCTGTTCAGGTTTGCTGTTCACATTTAAATGAGATTTCGTTTGGTCGTAATGCTATTCAGGTCTGCTGTTCACATTTAAATGAGATTTCGTTTGGTCGTAATGCTGTTCAGGTCTGCTGTTCACATTCAAATGAGATTTCGTTTGGTCGTAATGCTGTTCAGGTCTGCTGTTCACATTTAAATGAGATTTCGTTCGGTCGTAATGCTGTTCAGGTCTGCTGTTCACATTTAAATGAGATTTCGTTTGGTCGTAATGCTGTTCAGGTCTGCTGTTCACATTCAAATGAGATTTCGTTTGGTCGTAATGCTGTTCAGGTTTGCTGTTCACATTTAAATGAGATTTCGTTCGGTCGTAATGCTGTTCAGGTTTGCTGTTCACATTTAAATGAGATTTCGTTTGTTCGTAATGCTACCTAGGTGTGCTGTTCACATTCAAATGAGATTTCGTTTGGTCGTAATGCTGTTCAGGTCTGCTGTTCACATTTAAATGAGATTTCGTTGGGTCGTAATGCTATTCAGGTCTGCTGTTCACATTTAAATGAGATTTCGTTTGGTCGTAATGCTGTTCAGGTTTGCTGTTCACATTTAAATGAGATTTCGTTCGGTCGTAATGCTGTTCAGGTTTGCTGTTCACATTTAAATGAGATTTCGTTTGTTCGTAATGCTACCTAGGTGTGCTGTTCACATTCAAATGAGATTTCGTTTGGTCGTAATGCTGTTCAGGTCTGCTGTTCACATTTAAATGAGATTTCGTTGGGTCGTAATGCTATTCAGGTCTGCTGTTCACATTCAAATGAGATTTCGTTCGGTCGTAATGCTGTTCAGGTCTGCTGTTCACATTTAAATGAGATTTCGTTTGGTCGCAGTGCTAAATAGGTGTGCTGTTTACATTTAAATGAGATTTCGTTCGGTCGTAATGCTGTTCAGGTCTGCTGTTCACATTTAAATGAGATTTCGTTTGGTCGCAGTGCTAAATAGGTGTGCTGTTTACATTTAAATGAGATTTCGTTCGGTCGTAATGCTGTTCAGGTCTGCTGTTCACATTCAAATGAGATTTCGTTCGGTTGCAGTGCTATACAGGTACTGTTCACATTTAAATGAGATTTCGTTCGGTTGCAGTGCTATACAGGTGTGCTGTTCACATTTAAATGAGATTTCGTTCGGTCGTAATGCTGTTCAGGTCTGCTGTTCACATTCAAATGAGATTTCGTTCGGTCGTAATGCTATTCAGGTCTGCTGTTCACATTTAAATGAGATTTCGTTCGGTCGTAATGCTATTCAGGTCTGCTGTTCACATTCAAATGAGATTTCGTTCGGTCGTAATGCTATTCAGGTGTGCTGTTCACAGTCAAATGAAATTTGGTTTGATCATAGACCATACTGCTGTACCTTTGGTTACATTGCCGGACAACTGACCGGACAACCAAACCCTTGCTATGCTTGACCAGGGCCCCGTCCAACTCCCTGGTAAATACACACATTTATAAAGTACTCGTAACGACGGAAAATTACCTTTCTCTTACAAAGTTGTTTTTGTTTGCTTAAAGTTAGGGCCTGATGTTTAAATCCTGGCAGGATCTTTCTTTTAAGATAAAAGTATATGTGAAACTTCTAGAAAGTGCCGGTGTGAACATTAACAAAAGGTGACCATATTTAGTTTCAATGTCCCCAAACTTGAAACACGAATTGGAGAATGAAAATCGCAACATGAAAATATTTCTGTCTGAAATACTCTCAAAGTCGAGAAAATAGCATTTTAAGCCCCAAATTTCAATTTTGATTGTAACAATCGAAATTAAGGACAATGTCAGTGTTTACAAGCTGGAAGTTTGCACGGATTTTTAATATTTTCTCCTGACTTAGATGAAGGATTAAGCCTACATTTTTACAGGTTTGTTTTATCATGTATATATTGAATCACACAAAGTAAAAACACTGCACTGTCAGCTTTACTAATTCTATATTTAACCTTTAAACAACCAACGGTATGCCTTTAATTTAAATCAATGAATATTGTCTGTTAATCTCAAATGTCGCTGGGCTAGGCAGGCGCCGAGTTCCGCGACAATGGGCATCAGCCATCTTGGATGTCGGTACACACCCTTCACTGCTCGGTATGTCTTGAAGAATCCTATAACGTGCTCAATTCTACATCTCCAATCTTCCTCACTGAACACACCCAAGCACAAACGTTCATCAGCATCTGCCACATTTCGGATCTGATCTCGTATGTATCTTGTCATTACTGGATACCTGTTGGCGTAGCCGTTATCCCCAAGAAGACGACTGTCATCCGGAAAGTTCAAATCCAGGTCAGGGCCAATGTATGACATCAGGTGGTACTGGCCAACATCGTTCTGATGTCCAAGAAAGCCACTCTGAACATAGCGGATGTCGATGATTATCTGTGAAGAAAACAAATCTATGATTTTATTATGATGTTTTTCAAGGGATGATTGTGGTGTAATTAAAGAAATATGACAATTGAGAGACGTTAGTGAAAATGGAAGACGGTGAGGGGAAAATAATTAGAGTTGATCGTAAAATATGACGATGGGGAAGATGAGAGATGATAGATAGGAGATATGAGACGATGATGAGGGATCAGGTAATATCCTTCTTACTAAAAACCTTTCTCTTTTTATTTCTTTTCAAAAAAAAAATATCATCAGTTTGAGACCTTACACGGAATTATGTTATAGAGATATATACAGAGTATAACCAAATAAATAAAACTTGAGGCATTGCATGATGGGAGATACAAACTGAGGCAAATATAACTGGACTAGTGATCTTTTATTGTAAAGTTCATTTCATGGCCCTAAGAGCACTTAATAATTTATGACACCCCTTGTTAAGAATACAAAAATTTCATTTCCATTGCATTGTCACGCGAAGGCGTTTTACAATAAAACTTAAAAACATTGCTGTGGTAATAATAGTAACCGGAGTGTGGTAACCTAGACAACAGTGATATATAGTGCTCGGTAAGAAAAGAGTTGAACGTAAACTTGAGTAAAACAAATGGCAATTGCAAAACTCTTACCTGTGTGCTCATACAGTGATATCGAGAATATATAATATCCGCTGTAAAAGTCCTCTTGGTTCTCTGACTGTGGTCTTTTGTATTTCATGTAGGGTGCCATCGATGGCCCCCACTGCAGTAGGAAATACATCCCACTTCTTTCTAATGGCGATCCATTTCTCCCTACTTGGCAAAGAAATGTTTGATTGGAAATAATACCAAAGTAAAGTTATAACAGAATAAATGTCTCTCGTGACAGCAGCCTCATTCATATTAAATAATGCAGCGAGTATATCATAATAGTTGGGTGCTGTCGAAGCCATATCAAAAATTTTTATTGATGGGGCGATGGAGATGTCTCCTTCTGGGTCCCTGGTTAGTGATAAAACTGAGCTGCAGATCACGGGTGATCATTAGCATCGACTCTGGTGTTTCTCCTGTGAGACGAAAACAACCCTGGCGGGTCCCTCACCAGATCATCAAAGAGGTTTCTTGGATTGAGGTGAATGTCAACGACTAAATGTGTTAACATTTCTAACTTCTTCGAATTTGTTAAAATGTTAACATATTTAAATTTCTGTTGAACATAGCATTTTTTTATTTATTATTTAATAGCGAAAACTGTTTGTATATTATCCTATCTTGCAATAGAAACAGGGTCTACTTTCAACTACGCAACACAACCTACTTTCAAATGACATTCTTTTACGGGCATAATTCCTATTAACAGGTGGCATTATTTGTATTGTTCGTACCGCACAGTGCATGCTATGGGAAATAGCAACGTGCGGTACATGGAATAGGTGCATATGCAGCTTTGCGCTTAGATATCAACTTTGTACTACTTTACAGGTACATGTACAATACGGGATTTTCTGTGCGACTGCCTTTCTTTAAAAAGCTCTTCTGTATAACATGAATATTTATGTTTTTCAATCAATACAACAGTCTGAATTGGGCGGAGCCTGTTGTGCAGAGCTTCTCATTGGGCGATGGCGAGGTCTTGACGGTGTACGGTCGTACGTACGTTCAAAACGAAGGAACACTAGTTGAACGTAGTTCATTTGACCGTAGTAGACCGTAGTTGACCGTACTTCAACCGTAGTATCGTGGTTACTACGGTCAACTACGGTCAACTACGGTCCACATTACGGTCAAGTAGGGTCAACTACGGTCCACACTACGATCAAGTAGGGTCAACTAGGAATAACTACGTATATACTAGGCTCACAGTACGGTACAGGCATCCAAGGTGACCGTATAAATATTTTCAACATGTTGAAAACTTTTGGGCTAACTACGGCCAAATCAGGGCTTTCCTCAAGGTCTAAGTACGTTCAGAACTACGGTCCACTACGGTCCACTACGTTTAACTAGAGTTCGTGCGTTTTAGACTGTAAATTAACGTTGTACGCAAGACTAGCCAATCAGCACATGCGAGTGTTCGTGAGGTCAGCGGTGCTTGCGTTCCATCCAATGAACTATTGGGACTGTACCGTAGCTTATTGTTATTCATAATAAGGTCTGGCATACGATGTACATGATTATTATAATCATTAGTATTTTCAACATGCGGGTTGTAATTGTGAGGATCAAACCACTTTAAATGCAGGGAACACAAAGGCCTGGTAATCACTTACACCCAGTATAGAGTATATAAACCAGCTTCCAGAGGGGATATTTGTCCCTATGATTATTAGTGCCGTCCACGCAAAAACCCTTTTTTATTGCCGTCAGACGTACCAAAACGCGGATGCCTTAACTTCCACCCCAGAGATAGAAAAGGGGTATATTAGCTCTCACATCAGAACCAATAAACGTGCACCGTGACCCACCCCCAAACATAACGTAAAATGGGGCAACTTTGTCATGCTGGTTAACTTTGGCCACTACATGCAAAAAACAATCTTTTGTTGATGATTTTACTTGTATTTTTGGACATTTGGTTTTTATTATTTATGTAAATGATCAAGAAAGATTTAAAAAATAACATCAAACTGGATTTTATGTGATATTTTAGAAAGGTTTTTCCCCAAACGATCTGACCAAAGTTTCCCTAACCCTGAATTTCTTTCATTGAGTATAAAACGTACAATACGCTTCTGAAAACTTATTCAACTCATTGTGTGTATAGAGGGCAATCGTCAATTTTAGCTTTTCAGAAAATTCTGGGGTGTTTGAGGAATCAAATCGATTTTTATTTGTATTTTTTTTGTGTGCAAACGGATTTTGTTTACGGTCAAAAAAATTATTGTTGGCTTAAACCCAACTCTACTGTAAAACATAACACGGAAAATATAACATTATTGTTTAATATGCAGAAATATATTGTAAATTGTCTGAAAATATTGACCAAGGTTTCCCATTTTACGGTACAATGTCCACCACACTGCATTTAACCATGGAGGAAGGAAAACATCTCCATGATTTAACATGGTTTGATCCTGACAACCTGCATGTTGAAAACCATTACAATTCCCGCCACGTACGTATCCCATTGTACCTAGCCTTGTACAATAGAAGCAGGGATCAGTCCTTGCAAACGCTATTGTACATGTACATATCTGGCGTGGGGGGGGGGGGGGGGGGGGGGGGGGGGGGGGGGTGGGGAGAGGTTGTGTATACTAATGATTATACTAATCCCATGTAGATCTTATGCCAGACCTTATTATGAATAACAATAAGCTACGGTACAGTCCCAATAGTTCATTGGATGGAACGCAAGCACTGCTGACCTCACGAACACTCGCATGTGCTGATTGGCTAGTCTTGCGTACAACGGTAATTTACGGTCTAAAACGCACGAACTCTAGTACGACTACTAGGGTCTACTAGGGTCTACTACGGTCAACTATGGTCCCACCATACTACGTTCAACTACGTTCATGCATGACCCGAGATGTGACCACCGCTTCAGTCACACACGCATCTACAATAAGTAGCATCAACCGCCTCCACGAACCATGCGTGGTCAAGCAATATTTTAACCTCAATATCAGCCGAGAACTAGATCCTCTCCTTTGAGTCGGTCAATTATTGCATTAATAATGAGTTAATATCATACAGTTCCCAGCCTGTATATCGTAATAAAAGAAAATCAGTAACCCGGGGTGTACGATTCAAATACCTATTGTTGTTGTGATTTGATTTATTTTTCAATTTTCTACAATAATGATACAGAGTTGACTACAGAATAAAAAAAAGAAAATATATACCTAGTGGAAAGAGCAGGGATAACGCACAAACTTTTACGAAAAATGTTTCCATCGCGGTCCAAATAAACCCTATTGGTGACAAAATTAAAAAAAATAACTACTTTATGTATTTATATATTTATTTAGTATTTATTTTTTAATTTTGTTTAATGCATGACATGTTTTTTGTTTTTTTTTGTTTAATTGTATACATGACATTGCACCAACCCTGACTTTATACAAAACTATGATCTCACTTTGAATAGATTAAATGAAGTTAACATTTTTGTTTGCTTTTCAGACCAGCTAGAGGAAATTCAACAGGCCAGCATGGCCCGAGTGTTATGTGACAACACGGATGATACGCTGGAGATTCAACCGTATGCATTCCTTAAGGCGGATGACAGTGACTCATCGTGTGTGTACAGAAGGTAAAAAGGCAGACCATGTCACCTGTTTATACCCAGCACGATATGAGACCGACGGACTCCCCTTAAAGCCGTGTTCGCACTGGATAAACATTTTGGGTAATTTGACCATGACGCCGGGTAACATTCCGATAGGCTCAATGAAGAGGTTCAATATTTACTAAACAATTACAATAAATGACTAACATGAAATATAAGAACTATACGAGTGAGCCCGAAGTTGAGTCCAAAGTTTAAACTAAACTCACAAATGCAAATACTAAATACAATCGGAACTACCCGGTAATTGACAAACCCCACTCTAGGGAAAGTGGATAGCCTAAAAGGCAAACACATATATGGTATGTTAACCCCATTTTTCACCATGATCACATTCAAACAGTAAATTACCTATGCCAACAGAACATGTCTAGTTAAATTTATACTAGAAAATCCATGTAACAATTTATTACCTTTATAAATATTAACTAACAAATTAATGTACCTTATAACGCATCCCCCGAGCGTTGGTCATTCCCAATGCCATGCCGATACAGTACAGGCACCCCAGTCAACAGCCGTGTACCCGAGCCACACCCATAGTGACCACCAAGCAAGCCAACACAAATTAACACAACAAGCAGGTGCAGTGAGCAGAGCCAGTAGAAGGAATGACAACAATCATTCCTTACCAGGGCCTGTTATCTCTATTCTATGCTCGAGCGCACACAGTGGAATTTATGAAATGCCATCCACAGCAGAGTAGCACCACTATCAAATTCTTTATAACAATGAAAACCGGGTTAGGTAAGTAGGCCCAAATGTACGTAGCCCAGATTGCAAAACAATAATAGGTATGGCAGTTACTCAGACCATAGACTTACTTAAGTCAACTGGTTACATTACCTAACATTACCCCCCCCCCCCCCCCCCCCCCCGCCTCCTAAAAACCTAAAAGGAATTAAGGAGAAACCGCCACACTCCGCTAACACAATGACCAACACAAAGGGGAGAGGGGGCCCTCCGTCTCACATCTTGCTTCATATGTCGCTGTTTACAAAGTTAGATATTACTTGTAGGTTATTCACAATAGTGCGTTGTGTGTACAGGGTACAGGAACCTTTTAACGTTCGAAACATGCTTTTTAAGCAATTTATGTACTTTTTTATCCCTTCACAAAACTTCTATGCGTGTTTAGGTATCGCACACAGAATGGACCCCACCCAAGCTTGATGAATTGTAGTCCTGAAAAATATAAGGAATAAATATCAAAATAATTTAGTTGTTCGATACTGACAATTTGGGAGACCGCCAACATAGGGCAAGGTAGCGCAGTTGGTAGGAGAGTTAGGAGTAATTATTATAAATGGGCGGCTCTAGACCCCTCGCGTCATGATTATTCAGTAGTTTTAACAATGACGCTAATACATTGTTATTGCTCATTCAACTAGTTACACATAGCCCAGAGGTACATTAAAGCACTTCTGTTAAAACTACTTCTGTGGATCTCTCGCAGTAGCTTAGTGGATAATGGGTTATGTTATAGATCGTTCGACTGGGGTTCGAATTCGGTCTCTGCTTATTTGTCATTGACTTTTTTTGGTCTCCAATTTTATTGTTGGAGTGAGTTTAATTTCAGGGAAAGTGAGAATCTGAGAACCTATGTGTATTCCACTTAGTGTGGTGTTGATACGCCCATTTGTGCTAATTACCCCTAACCCTCCTGGGAAAAAAAATCACGCGCGCCGGTCGGATATTTCGGAGGTCGCAGGTTCAAGTCTAGCCTTGCCGATTTTTTTTTTTTTTTTTAACGGCCGTTATACAGTTTTTTTTTTTTTCTTTTTTTAATTTAACCTTTTTACTCTTTTAATTAATCCGCAGTGGAGGGTATCAGTATAATTCTTTCGTGGAATACACCAAGTCGTATCGCTACCCTGGTCGATATGGTCGAATGAAGGGATTCGCCAACCGACGGACGAGCTGTCAGGACGAATCTATAATCCCGAAGATGGACCTCAAGGCCTGGGCAGAATACTAAATATATATTTTGTTATACTGGCATCATTATAATGCATGTACACTTTCCTGGCGAAATAACATTAATGTTAACACTGTCCTTTCGTAGAAGGACGGAATACTGATAAATGTACTTCATGCTTTATAAGTAAATAATAATTGATGAGACATTTTTGCCATTCCTATTGGTCGTTATTTTACTTAAATCGCAAGAGTCGGAATTTGATTTAGTTTAATACAGTAAACACGATTCAAAAAGAGTAAATTCTCTCGCTTAAGTTGTAGTGGTCTTTCTTTATTTTGGAGGTTGTTATTTCTGGTAATATATGTTGATGACGCCCCTACCAAACTCTGAATCTTGATCTGTAAAACGTATTAGAGCATCTCTCAGATACATTCAGAAATTCATAAGTTAGGAACAGGGGCCAATTTCATAAAGCATGTAAGCACAACAAATGTGCTTAGCATAACAATTCTTCCTTGGAGGGTTACACATCAAATGTTCAGGTGATGTTGATAATAAATGTTTGTGACTAATATTCAGCTGGTTTTTGCTTATTATTAAAAGCACATGAAGTTTTGGCTGGTAACCTGTTTTTACTGAACAAAACTATTGTTGTGCTAAGCAAATTTGTGTGCTTACATGTTTTATGAAATTGGCCTCCGGTCGTGTTTAACATTTGTTTAAACAGTGACTTAGCACATACAGTATACACTTAAACTTAAAGGTGAGATAATTATTTGCATTAACAGTTTTTGTTAAAAGCCCAAAGCCTAACGTTTACGCCGGTACCCGTTCCTATAGTATTGAACAACAAAGTTTAATTTTAGTTCATTGTTTTCAATATTAAATGTTGTAAAAGAAATAAATTGTAACACACTGCAATTACATATCTTTTAGCGCACTATAAGACTATCTGGTGATTTGCAGAAGCGTTCCAAAATTTAGATTGTAGCCCAATGTACACATTTTTGAAAAATCAAAGCGAGGCAAAAAACGCAAACAAACCCCAGTTTTCTCAATCTATTGAACTAAGACAAGCGGCTGGTCACTAACGCACCAGAGTGCAGAATTTTTCCGACTCGGAGTGACAGAATTGTTGCAGGTCTCTTTTCGCCTACATTCGTTGAGTGCCGTGGCCTAATGGGTAATTGTACACGTTTACGGTGCGTGTGCCCTTGGGCAAGGCACTTTGTCACTCATTGCTTCTCTCCTCCCAGGAGTAAATGGGTACCTGTGGGGGCATAGATGGTTATTGGCAGCATCGAGCTGTATACTCCCCAGGAAATGTTAGTATACATAACTTCTAGGCCTACGCCTAGTTCTTGTTTACCTTTAACATTTAAACAAAATTAGAAAGTCGCCAACTACAAGGCCCAGAACAGGCCACTCAAGGTGGCGGCTACATATACAAGATAAACAAGAGGAAATCGTAGGTAAACAGATGACAAATAATATTATGACTATACTATGTTTAAACTGGTACAAATTATAAGTGGATGGGAAGCAAGATGGTGGAAATAAATTCCAAAGTAAGGCAGTACGTAGGAAGAAACTGGAAGAATATCTCAAATTATTTGCCTTGGGAACAACTACAGGGTGTATACAAAAACGAATGTCCCACTTTGAAAAATTGCCTTTAAAATGAATATTCTATATTTGTTTGCAAATCCTTTTACATAGGTTGATAGACAATGTTTTGTTGTGCAATTGCACGTACTCAACATGTCACGCATGAGTGAGCACAGGCTAATTACGTAAATTGCGATACATCTGTTTTGCGAAAAAAAATGCTGGGTTGAAAACAGGATCTGAGACCATGAGAAACAACGTTAGGTATGCCCTTTGTCTATCACAAATCGCGATTACTGTCAGTCCTCAAAAACTACAAAACAACTGAATTAGGAAAGAAGGGGTAGAATAAGTGTGGGGGGGGGGGGGTGGGGGGGGGGGGGGGGGGCACGCAAAATCATAAAAGCGGCATACCATATTGAAAATGGTATGCGGCAAATAATAGTTCATTAGCATGAATTGTTATGAGATAATTATTGCACAAACCCGCCGTGTAAAAAGAACCTATTCAGCTGGTTATAATAGCATCATTAAGCAGTTTAAATAATCCTACAAGATGACTGTTTTGATAACGCTTGGTTCGACAGAAGGATACAGATATAGCCTTTGAGTGTCTCAAGTGAAGACCATTATGCGCAACATGGCTAGTTGGAGGAATCCAACTATTAAACCGTTTGGAAACCAATACAGATTTTCCAAACTTAATGCAGAGCTGCTTCCGCCGTTGACTCAGACTTAGCAAGCGACATGACACAAGTGCATCATCATTATTGGTTATATTCTGGACCAAGGATAATTGTACACACCCTTTTCTGAACATTTTCAAGAGCCATCACAGGTTTTGTTGTAATGCTAACATTCCATACTGGTGTGGCATATTCCAGGACCGGTCTTGTATAACCTAACCAAAAAAAAACCAGATCAGAGGTCAATAACAGACAAACATAACCGTTACATGTAAAGTTTTTGATTAGCCCGATTAATTATATTATTGACTTGAATATCCCACTTAAGGTCCAATTGCACTGTAACTCCCAGGATGCGAGCTGTTATTTTTTCTTGCAACACATTATCTGAAAGTGAACTGGTTTGAGTTCATGTGGTTGTTTCATGAAGCTGACTGTAATCAATCACAGCGCACTTATCAGGATTAGGTCTTAAGTGGTTTTCGGAGGACCAGCGGTGAATATTATCTAAATCATCTTACATGTGTTTTTCTTGGTTTATGGTTGTACATTCAACAATTGTGAGGTACTGCCGAAAAAGGGCTGGGCTGAAAACAGGATCTGAGACCATTAGAAACAACGTTTCGCCAATTACAACGAAACTAAGTTATAATCTATTACCGAATGGTTTTTGTAAAGGAATCCGTGTGTTACCTATAGTGTTATATTTTTGAATGAGAGAATATGTGCGTTTGTTTATGGTGTAAATGGAGGACACATGCCTGGCGACACGAAGGTGAATTGGGGTTAGGGTTAGAATCGAGGACGACCTCGATTGAGATTCGTGTACAAAACCAATGAGAGCCGTCGGAAAAAGTTAGTAGTACAAACAAAGGAAATTATCGAGAGGAACAAAAGAAACTCCTCGATTTACACCATAAACAAACGTGTGTACAAGTACATGTAACTGTTATTATGCCAGATACATAAATTACCGGAGCAAATATGGATTTTTCGGCAGGAATCATAAGGACGAAGAGTACTCTTCGACCTTGGCCATGATATTAATGAACGCATCCAGAGCCCCCAGCACTGCCAACAAAAATACAACGCTGCTTTTGCCGCATGGCAACAATGGTGTGAGGCAGAAAAGGTCACCTCGTTACCAGCTAATGCTATTGACGTTAGTAGATATTGTATACAGTTGTTCAGTATGGGGGCCTCATTCTTCAGAATAGAATCGATTGTCTATGGTTTAAAATGGCATCATGATTACATTGTATGTAAATACAATCCAAGTGGGAGTACATGTTTGCATAATCTTCTACAGGGATTAAAAAGAAGATTGGCTAAACCTATTGTAAAGAAAGAACCCATTACACCAGAAATCTTGAAGTCTTTTATAGATAACTATTCAACATCGAACAATCTTCTAGATATTTGTCTATGCACCATGTTGCTCCTTTCATAGGCAGGTTTTCTTAGTCCATAATCAACTTGTCAACATCAGAAGATGTGATTTCCAGTTGCATTCATCGTACATTAATCTCTTTATAGCTAAGAGTAAAACTGATATTTTTAAACAAGGAGCTTTGATCCTTATTTCAGCTACGAATACGCCCTCGTGCCCAGTCGGAATGTTAAACAGGTATCTTAACATCGCAGATCCTAATGGCGATTTAGACGAAGCATTCCATCAGAGAATATGTACAAACTAAGACCTAGGCAGCTATCCTATTCAAGATGTCTTGATATGTTTTAAAGTGCCCTGTCTTCAGTTGGAGGCGACCCCAAGCGCTTTGGACTGCATAGTCATAGAGCAGGGGAACAACGGCCGCGGCTCGTGTCGAAGTGCTGGACGGACCTTTCAAAAACATGGTCGTTGGAAATATAACCATTGTTTTATTATATTTATTGACAGCTCTAGAAGTTTTGAACACCTCTGTAGGATCGTAACAAATCTTGGCAGTACATGGACGGCCTACAACGAATGGACAAACTCACTGAAGAGTTCGAGTTCAAATACTACTTTACGTCTGAGCTTCAGTACTGCCAAGACAACGACGCAACACCAGCCTAGTCCGCGCAATGCTTGCTATCGAAGTTCGGTGTTCCTCAAATGGATTGTATTATTGTTATAAACCATTATGTTCTTGCAGGTGGGGTAACACGGCGTGGGAAAACAAGGGGGAAGACGGCAATAAACATACTTTATTCGCGATTAAGGGACGAATTAGAGAATAACTCCATATACTAACAACTCTGACATAAGGATGCATGTATTTTCATTTCCACTCAACTGGATCTATGTAATGTGTTTTTTATTAGCTTAAAGGAAAGATTATATTTAAATGAGTTATTTCCAGTATGTAAAAGTTCTTAATTTGATTAATACATATGTGAACAAAATCATTTGTTTTGGGGAAATGGCCCCGACCCTAGAATGGTACCTCATTAGCATCGAAAATTGGCATAATCGTGAGGTACGTTTGGTAACTCGTTGGCCAGTATAGCTGAGCTACAGCGGACGTGCTGCTACGCACGTGTACAATCGATGCAGAATCCTTCATTCCACAGCAGTCAGTTCAATCATCGATTGTGCATAATACGAAGGTGTACACAATTATGTACATGTACATGTACATGTACAGTGCAGATTCCACATGTACATGTACCACCGTGTCCGCCTTCCAGACGTATGTTGTCTATTTTGTCGGGTTCCTAAATGACGTCACGAACAGCGCCACCATTTGTCAGTGTTTGGACAGGTTAACGAGGGGGCTAATTACATTGTTTGCTGATTAACACCAATTAATGTCATTTTATATCATTTCTCACCCCTGGTCTTGCTACTTACACACCGAAGCATCTTTTTAACTATTAAACAGCAATTCTTCCAGAAAGGTCTGCATGAACCCTTCAAAGTCAGGGAATACACTCGCAAATGTGGGTTCGTAAATCAATCTGCGCTTTAATTGTGCCTCGTGAATTAGGTGAAGGTTAAACCATTTCGTCAACTGTCATCCAGTTGATTGCACATGAAAATGAATGCATTTTGCAGTAAGTTGTTTACAGGGCAGTTTGAAGAGCTTGGATTCGTAGCTCCTAATCCACACTTTACTAAAGAGTAGATACAAACCACATTGTGTGTCCAAAGCGTCGGTTCGTAGATACGAATCCACATTCTGTTGTCCAAAGCGTCGATACGAATCCACATTTTTAACAATATAGTGACGTCATAGAAATGGTTCAATTAATTACGAGCCCACACTTGCGAGTGCATTTTATGATTTTAATAAACCACGGTGCTAACAGTCATTCAGTTGATTGGACATGGAAATACATGCATTCTAGTCAGGATTGTTAGTAAGGAGTTCTATCTGTCATCTCGCATTGCGGATTTTCCCTCCCACATCAAAATTTAAAAAAGAACGGTAGACCGGAAACGCGCGCACAAAAATTACATTGTAATTCTGTACACACCACGGAATGGTGAGTTAAACAGGTGGACGTTGCTTAATTGATTGATCGATATTGATCAATACTAGAAAACGTTCAAGCACAAAACAGGCAACATTTTCGTAAAAGTTAGGATGATTTACCCGAGTCAGAGATTCGTAATTTACCAATAATGTTAACAGAATCTTTTAATCAAGTTTCCTATACGTCAGGCAACCCTCACTCTCGTTAAAAGTAAAAATACTGAACAAGGGTTAATAATAGGAACAATTATTGTATGGATGCCTATGTTTAACGAGTTTGCGCCGGAAGACGTGTATACACGCAAACCTTGTTAAAAACGGATGACCGATACAAATAGTTTACTATTTACGGATGACGCGTTAACCCGTCAGACATGGCGGTTTCATCTAGCGGAGGACGCGTTTAAACGCTGCGGAAGTTTCCTTGATTGTTGCGGTTGGCATGTTAACACATCATACGTTACTAGCACACGTCATGGTGAACGTCTATACACACATGACGTTACTAGCATACCCGCGGTGGACGTGTACCCACGCTAAGCGTTGCTAAGCATGCTTCATTGGCGGGATGAACGCGTTTATACACGCTATATCGGGGTACCACGCTTCAGTGATTAGGCCTATTTAACGCCCTTGTCTCATTGTCCCCATTGAATCCATACAACCAATGATTATTAGCTTCGTCAAGTAAATTCTTTACATTTAAATTACAGAATGTATGGCGGGTAGCGGATGACCACATACCACCTGAGAAAAAAAAGTGCCCAAGGCGACAGAATGTTGGCAAAAACAATCATGTAAATAATGGTGCTAATAAACAGGGTTGGCATCTTGGCATTATCAAAACAGAAATATTTTACTTAAACCCATTTTCCCGATAACAAATAATCCCATGCCTGGGTCCGCAGGAAATTGTGGAAATAAATAAAATCCGGCACGAACTGGTAAAGAAAGGCTGTATTAACGTTTCACGTTGAAATTTAATTTTAAATACTTGAATTTTGTGGCAAAAGCTGATAAAGGAACGGAGTACGCTCATCTTCAAGGTGACTAACTAACAAAGATTTGTTTTCAAGATTTTTAATAACATCTATTGCTTTTTATCAGCATTAAAGGAATTAACATCAAACCAGTGTTTACCTTAAAATCACTTACACGAACACAAATTAAAACACAGACATTTGAACGAAATTGTAATTTTAACATCAAAAGTGCTGTGAAAACTAATTACGGTAAAGATGTTCAACATTCTCTAAAATTACTGATTTGTTTTACAGTGACGAGCTACTTGCAACTGAGAATGTGCAAACAAATGCATGTATTTTGCTAACAATTCATTTTCTATTTTATTTAGAGATCTAAAAATTCATTCAAATAATTATTACTATTTGTTTGTATCCATTCACATCTCAGTTATTATGTTAACAAAATAAAGGGTCAGTCTATGATAATGGGCCAGTCCATGGATTTTAGATCAATAGTTTTTTGTCATGTTCCGGATTTTGGTTTTAGACTGGTTGTGGATTTTGTTCCTTTTGCAGAAGGTCCAGATCCTATTGTCGTTACACCCGCAGAGTGCAGGGAACACGTACCTATCAAACCGGCGGATAACCGGCGGTTTATTTACATTTCTTGATCTATAATAAGCTCACGGGTCACTGGGCAAGAAGCCTTACGTCAGAGTGTTATGCATGACTCTGCCTGGCGGTAGAGTTTCTTGCAAAGCATACAAAGAGACTAATTACTCCCGGCTTATCTCTCTGGTAGACACAATGGATGTATTGAGGTGCAGTTTATGTCAAAGTTGTGGTTTCTATTGTACACCATGCTGGCTCTCTTCAGTTAATCCTCCGGGATAGTTGACTCGATTTGTAATGAGCCCATGGACCATGCTGGATGACCTCTTGCACATACAAATGTACCAATATTAATGACGTAGGCTCATTATTTTTTCAAAATGCTCAGACACTGGAAAACCGCCGTTAACCGCCGGTTGGATAGGTACATCTTCCCTAGTCCATATTTGATGCGCGAGCGTGAGTTATGCTTCCAAGATGCTAGACAGCAATTGATTGACTGCACTTGTCATGGACTAGCCAGCATAACACTGCTGCGGTCTGGAGCTACATCTCAAAAAAGTAACAGTTCTGCAGTTTAGGAAACCGATCTTCTTTCACTTCGTGACGTGTGACGTTGTTCAGTTGGCACTGCATCTTCCCCGGGACAATCTCAAGCAGATTGATAGAGCGGCATCGCGGATCCAATCGGCAGGCCTTACCGCACGCCAGCACGCCAGTCACCGGTAGCTCCTTCACGATGTGATCGACAAGGCACGGTGCGGAGGTCAGCCGGCCCTCGGTGTCGGCCTGGAGGCAGAACGAGACCGCGGTATCTGTCTCGGCAGGCAGCTGACAAGCTGAATGGAGTTTCTCTTCACAGCGCCGATCCCCCCACCGACCATCGGCACCGTTTATCATCGCTGCGCAGTCTTCGTTGTAATCGTTATCTGGCTGGTCGTCCTTCCAGTTCTGGTAGGCGTCCGAGATGCTGCCCCGCAAGGGACAGGGGTACCATTCTCCCTCGTCCTCAATGTCGCTACACCCGATCCAGATGTTTCCTGGAGGGTTTCCCTCAAAGATTGTTTGGAACATTCCCCAGATCGTATCTTGTTCCATCGAAGACTCGGGGAGGACCAGCCTGGCCCCCTTAATTCTACACGCTTGACTAGCATCCTGCCAAGCTAGTTGAGTAGTTACCGGTAAGTAACATTTCTCACCATATCGCAGCCAGCGGAGGGGGGGGGGGGGGGGGGGGGGGGGGCGGAGGGGGGGCCCTTCGAGGCTGTGATTGCGAAACGCTGGGGTACCGTCCATTCTCAAAATAGGGCGAACAATTTTCTCACGCGATAAATTAAGAGTTTTTGGCATCCAATCTTAACATCTTGTCTTTTGTAGTTGTACAACGTTGTTATTTACCTTAATTTTTATCATCCAATGACAACAATTGTATTGAAAATGAAAAAAGCCGTCGAAAAAAATGCATAATGAAAACTTTTGCCCGGTTTTAAGCAAAAGCTCAGTGATTGCCCTGTGCATCCACTGTGTGGTCAGCTGTGTGCAGAGACCAAGGGAAGTTGACCTCTAAACCACACAACACACGTGGAGACTTAGCTTTGGAACATTCCATTATTAAATAGGGGTAAAATAGGCCGCCGGGTGACCACAGCTGTAAGAAAACTGGTGATTGGTGAGACTATTCTTTCTAAAAGTGCTTTGCTTTTACTTATCCAATCAGATCGTGTCTTATATCACTGGAAGGCTAATGGTGTCAGCTATATAAAACCGTTCTATCCAAAGTTCGACGACCTTTGGTTCTCGAGCTACGCCTGTGTGAAGCTGGCTCGTGTGTACGTTAGTCATGAAAAATGGCGATTTTACACAGCCGTACATGGAGAAAATGTGTTTTTCCCCGGGAAACTTAAACTAGTGCTTCGTTATCTTAGCCTTGATTATAACAATGTATATATGACATTGAAGCTTATAGTGTGTAGTTTCATAATCCATTCTATCCGAAATGATGAAATATTGCGTTCAAAATGTACGCGAGGTTTTGTGAAACTTGAGGCCGTTTTTGAGGGTCGTTACTGTACAAAGAGATGCGAGCAAAGTTTTGGTCGAGCAGATGACGTGTAGTTTTCATTATGATAATGAAAACTTTAACCCCATGTCAAGCAAAAGCTCTAACTGGTTTTTGTGTGTGCACAGCACGGAGAGTTGACCTTCCTAATTATAATAACAGCTGCAGCGCGCACAGACCATAGAAATCTCCCTACGTGGGTTATTCCATTACGATTTATAGGGGAGTTTAAACGACAAGTAGTACATCATGTACATTTGTAATTGTACAGAGTCGAACAATTACTCTTGGACTTCTTGTTAGGCATTAGGCTATAACATGTTTAATTCACTACAGTAAACAGAAAGAAATACATGCTAATTTGTAATGTAAAACAAACAAGCGATAGAAATGAACATTGACATACACGATCGTAAAATCAACAGCACGTGTGCATGTACATGTACATGTACGTGTGTATGTTTTCATAAACCTATGGTGAGAATGCAGTAGTCCTAGCGTGATTCAAAAGGTCACCAAGCCGGGTACCGAAGTAGAAAATGCGTGATTGGACACTATTTTTTATTATGAATGGGCGGCCGAACTAAACAACCAATCAATTTATGTGTTATATCATTGGAAAGCTATTGAAATCGGCTACACAAATCCGTTCACCAGGAGTCTTTACGACAAGCGGTTATTGATATACGACCTGCTGAAGGTAAAAAAGTGTTCCCAAAAGGGCGAAATGTCATCGCGTCCCATTGAAAACGTGGCTTGAAACACACACTTCCCTAACATTTGGCGGGACCCCTGAAGGTAGCATGATATCGAGAGTTAGATTTTAAAAAAGCTGAATGTGTCTATTTTTAGAAACCGTTCACCACAAATTTACAGCTCATTTAGTTTTAAAGATACGTTCGGTTTTGTAAAAAAAAGCTGCATTTTTGGGTCATTTCCCGTGTTGAAGCGTGCGTGCATTGTTTTGGTTGAGCAGATGACCGTAATAGTCCGGGAGCCCAGCCAGGTTTAATCATAATTTTGAGTGCAAAAGGTTTGAAGCGTGGGATATGTTGGGGTGACTGGGACAACTGCAAAATGGGTTTTCTTAAGTTTGGCGAGTGGTGCGTTGGGTGGGGGGAGCCCCTGACAGACCCCCCAAAATTCGATTTAATCATAATCTTGAGTGCAAACATAATTTCTTCATGAGTCGAAAGTTTATCGTGTACTGAATAGGATTTGTATACTTAAGAACAATATAATTGGTGCTAAGTACACTTAAGAAGGTCTTTAATTAGTGCTAATTACACGTTTAATCATAATTTTGAGTGCAAGGATAAAACAAGTGTCAATGTGTAGCTGACACCTTGCTGGAGCAAAATCTGCCACTTAAGAAAGTTTTAAGTGGTGCCATCCCTAATTAAGAAAGGGTCAAAGGTCATCATAAGTCATTAAACACCAATAATTATAACGTTGAGTGCAACTTGCATTCATGTGTATACAAACAGGTTATCATAGACCGATCACTGATCACAAGCTTAAGAACAGGATATATAGTGCAAAGTCTAATTAAGAAGGTCTGTAATTAGTGCTAATTACACGTTTAATCATAATTTTGAGTGCAAAAATAAAACAAGTGTCAATGTGTAGCTGACACCTTGCTGAAGCAAAATCCGCCACTTAAGAAAGTTACAAGTGGTGCCATCCCTAATTAAGAAAGGGTCAAAGGTCACCGGGGGTGTAAACTGAACACCAACAAAGAACAATGTAAGTGCAACTATATGTGGATCAACCGTTTATTATGGACCAATCACTGATTACACAGCGCAATGTCCGATCAAAATGTCTGATTAATAAATGATTAGAATGATAATTGAAATCATAAAACGTCAAAGTGTACATGTACTTTACCAAACGCAGGAACAAAACCCACCGCATACGAAATATCACAAAACAGTCATGAAGTTCATTGCAATTGCCTGTACCCTCTCAAACACGAATTGGTGTAAATATATAATACGTTAAAGTTAGGGAATACAACGTTAAATTTAGACAAGATGACAATACTGCCGCCTCTTAATGAAGAATGCGTAGTACCTAATGTTACCTAAGAGTTTGTTCAAAAGCAAATATAATCTATGTCGGTTGGGAAAGCAACAGCTCTGGATGGCATTAGTGTTAAAATGATCAGAATTGCTTCACCTTATCTTAGGCATATATCATTAAATCTTTAACTGGGATTTTTAACCATAAGATGTGAGCGATACCCTACAAATTTGAAACATGCAGGAAATAAATGTAGTACAGGTAACTATCGGCCTATTTCTATACTGCCAATTATCTCTAAGATTTTTGAAAGATAGGTGCACACATCGGTATATAGCTACCTTGATGAAAACAATCTGATTCCTAGTTGCCAGTCAGGATTTAGACTCCTGCACTCAACTGAAAGCACCATTCACGACTTAACAAACATGTGTGTTGAGGCCATGGAGAATATAGAAGTTACAGGCAGTGTGTTTTTAGATCTCAGTAAAGTATTTGATTGTGTTAATCATGAAATCTTACCAGAGAAACTAGAAAAGATGAACATGTCATCTTCTGTAATTAATTGGTTTATTAAAGTCGTAAATAAGTGACCGGAGTCAGTCTGTAAATATTGGCGGCACCATGTCCGTAAACATTGGTGTTCCGCACAAGGGTCGATACTAGTTCCTTATTTATACTAGTGATCTTCCATTTTCTATATTACCAAACTGCAACTTATTTATGTAAGCTGATGACTCCACGTCAATATGTGAAGCTCCTCAAATACAGCTCTTACTAGTTTTCACAACTGGTGCGTAAGAAACAAGCTAGCATTAAACCCCCCTAAAACTAAATGTAGGCCTATGCTTATTGGTACAAGGCAGAAAATATCCAATGTTGACTTAAAGGTAGTATACTATTTGCGGATATCGAACAAAATGACTATCGAATTATTAAGAAATATTTTACTAATTTGAAAGTAAATAACAATTGTAGGCATCCAGCAAAATTATTGCGCTAGATATCCTGTAATTGTTCCAAAAATTAAATTGTATATAACAAAAATAACGATCGCCGGACGGTAAATCTAACAAAACAAGAACAACATAAAAAACATTGCCCGACGCCGGTTGAAAACGAACGCCGTTTTTGTTTTGCTTTTCTCAGGATCAATGACTGTAAAACTTCAGACAGGTCAGTTAAACGATATTGACTATAAAATACAACCCCCCAAATCCACCAATTCAAACGTGAGGTCTTGTAATTGTGTGGGCGCAGTTATTGATGAGCATGAAGTTGGTGCCCACATGTCAAATACGTAAGGAAAGCTGTTGTATCTAAATTTAAACATAATCCGTGATTATGTTCCTAAACACAGCCTACATACACTATTTTGTAAGTTTAGTTATGCCAACATTAGAGTATTGTTGTACTGTGTGAGGAGGAAGGTACATTTTGTGCGGGTTTTCGTCTTTCCCATAAATCAGAATTGGCCTTGAACAGTACGGGCTGTAACTACGAAAGCTGTTTAAGCCATTGGATGCGTATACATTAGTAGTCACTGTTTAAACCTGGTGTCTAACTTCAAACAAGTACTACAAAGCTTGTTTTAAGTTAGCCGCGTTTAAATGACCATTGGAGTTAAACATGTGTTTATAACAAACAATAGCAATTCTTAAACAAGGTACGGGGGTTGTTTAGTGAGTATTCTGAGCCATTTAGAAGCCAGATATGTACACAGAAAGGTAGAAAGGTAGACAGGATGGATGCGCTTCAAATCTTCTTAATTACACAAGAGGAGGCCAACTAACAAGAATATCGTCATGGTCGCCAACACCAACGTGCACCAGGAGTTTTTTAGGGACAAGGTGAATCCCTTAGAAGAGTATGACGAGGAACATTTCATCAGACGTTTCAGAGTTAGCAAAGACACGTTGAACGATTTACTTGGACTTCTCGGATTGTATTTAGGACACCCAATTCTTTGTTGTCCTTATAGCAGATCGGCTTTTATGGTCAGGAAACGAGATGGACATTTCTGAAGTATTAGCTTTCCAGGCATCAGCTTTTTTCTGGTTGGCTTTAGTGTCACATCGTTTGTCACCAATACATGTAATGGAATTAAAGTTCCTCATGGTCTCAACGAGAGCCATCCTTTCGTCAGCAGTGAAACTGTTACTGCGTTGCCTTTTGGTATCAGCCATTATGGCTCAGGCTGTAGAGTATCTAAGTAAAGACCTGCTGAAGATTTATCTACTGAGGCCTATCGTATGTTCATACTGTTGCGCAATCCTCTATATTACAATGTAATTAACAATAGGGTCCACGGTCAATAAGTTTAGACTGTCCAAGTTACACGAGGATAACTAAACAATCATTTAAGATAATTAGTAAGAGCTGTTTAATTCAGGTGTTTAGGAAGACGCGTGTAACTTGGATTTATCCACGTCTATATGCTACATTGGTATAAAGATAAACAGCTTTCGTAGTTACAGCCCTTCTTTTCTTAAAGTATCAATGCTTTGTATTCCTATAAATATCCTTGTACATCTGTAAATATTCTGTTTGTATTTTTGTGTAAAAAATAAATATATAAATCTGCTTGGGGAGGTTGTCAAAATAGTATTTCGCAATGAACCCAGCCCATATCGGGATATTTTTGGCCCGTTAGTACATGCTGCATCATCCATAAACCATAAGATAAAACGTGTGCCCGTACTTGTAAACGTCTGGCAGATTTTAGATATCTTCCACTTCAAGCCTTCTCTTTCTCGATTTGCAAGACGCAGTGTTCAGTGGTTGTGCAGAAAAGGCCTGTTGGAGCTCGCTTTGATACAAGATCCCCATCGTGTCATAAAGTGTATGACAAGGTGTTTGTTGATTCACAAAGTTATCGATCGAATGCATAAAAAACTCGACTTTATTACGATAATTCGGAATCCTGGTGACTTTTGACAATTTCTTTAGTAAGTATGGCACAATTTGGAATGTTCTTAATTGACACACTTTGCTCTACCACAGTGTATAGTACACATTAAAACGTGTTTGTTTTTATGGCACTTGACATTATAATTAAACCGTGTAATCAGCACTAATTAAAGACCTTCTTAATTGAAATTTGCACTATATATCCTGTTCCGAAGCTTGTGATCAGTGATCGGTCTATGATAAACTGTTGATATACAAAATGCAAGTTGCACTCAACGTTATGATGAATAGTGTTTATTGATTTCTGATTACCTTTGACCCTTTCTTAATTGTGGATGGCACCACTTGAAACTTTCTTAAGTGACGGATTTTGCTTCAGCAAGGTGTCAGCTACACATTGACACTTGTTTTATCCTTGCACTCGTACTTATGATTAAACGTGTAATTAGCACTAATTACAGACCTTCTTAATTAGACTTTGCACTATATATCATATTCTTAAGCTTGTGGTCAGTGATCGGTCTATGATAACCTGTTGATATACACATAAATGCAAGTTGCACTCAACGTTATAATTATTGGTGTTTAATGACGTATGGTGACCTTTGACCCTTTCTTAATTAGGGATGGCACCACTTAAAACTTTCTTAAGTGGTGGATTTTGCTCCAGCAAGGTGTCAGCTACACATTGACACTTGTTTTATCCTTGCACTCAAAATTATGATTAAACGTGTAATTAGTACTAATTAAAGACCTTCTTAAGTGTACTTAGCACCAATTATATTGTTCTTAAGTATACAAATCCTATTCAGTACACGATAAACTTTCGACTCGTGAAGAAATTATGTTTGCACTCAAGATTATGATTAAATCGAATTTTAGGGGGTCTGTCAGGGGCTCCCCCCACCCAACGCACCACTCGCCAAACTTAAGAAAACCCATTTTGCAGTTGTCCCAGTCACCCCAACATATCCCACGCTTCAAACCTTTTGCACTCAAAATTATGATTAAACCTGGCTGGGCTCCCGGACTATAAGTTTTCATTATCAGGTACAGAGTACAAACATACATGAACAACATACAATTCAAAGTTACACTAAGATTAAAACAAAACAAAAACAACCCTCATTCACCCCTCAATCCAGACCTGTGAACTCAGTCCTATACATATTACACATGAGGGGAACTAAAATATTGATATGCCAGATTGCTTCAATATTTGGTGTGTGTGTCCAGGGGAGGTCTATTGATATGCTCATACCATTAGACAAACAATTGTGACCCCCCCCCCCCCCCCCCCCCCCCATACGCCAAAAACCAAAACGCACGATTAGCAAATGAGCGTTTTCTGCCCAAATGCGTGCGCATACGTATTTGCTGCAGATAATTTTGCCGCATATAGAGCTATATTAAGTTTAATATAGCTCTATGTTTTGCCGTGACTTTTTTAACTGGCATGACGCGCGTAAGTTGCGTCTGTTCTACTTGCCTGCGCGTTGTAATTAGAGTAAACTGTCCAAATTCAATCCATCTATTTGTATTATGTTCTATACAACACGCACATGAATTCAAAATGTCTGAGTCATAATGGATTCAAAAATGGCGTAAAAATGAGGAGTTAGCGCTCTAGTAATTTAATATAGCTCTATGGAACACACACAGTTTAAATTCTATTTTACGCGTAATAATGCGAGTGTGCCCGCCAAAAAAGGGAAACAAAAGTGGGTTTGGGTTTAAATAATTATGATAAAGTATACTATTTAGTTACTACTAACAATTGTTTGTTTTCGAAATCCTAACTTCGAGAGAATGTATATACACGCAAAGTTTCTGCCAGATTCAAAACGGATGACGCGAAAACACGTCACGAGCAAGGCCGGAAATGTTTGTCAGCAGCGAGCAAGGCCAGAAATGTGTGGGTGTACTTTCCGGTACCATCGGCCTGAACCTCACTCGAATAGAGTTTTGTTAAAAATAATCCCACGCCTCGGTTCGGTAATGTTAAAATAATCCCGGCGCAAACTGGTTAATAAAAATTCACTGCACCTGCGCTGTAGCCAAAGAAGTCTCCTGGTTGGCTCTCGACACGAACAAACAGCGGGGTCATTACCTCCTGGTCGAACGCAATTAACGAATTGACGATGACGTAAGATTCCTCTTCTTGCATCGGTTCCTTTTCAGCAAATCATCTGTTCACACAATGAAATGAATTATTGATTTAAATATAAATTAAAGGGATACACTCTACAATGTTGAAACGCTGTTTAAAAAAAACCTCCAGGCTCAATAATATTTTACATAGTCTTAAAACATATATGGTAATATACTGACTCTGCAGATAATTTGTTTGTATTTGATATTGAGAACGACTCACGAGCCTATTATATTCACGATTTATCGCCATTCAGGGCACGTCCATATTGTTCAAACGTTCCGCCTCATCCGGGACAATAATGACGTAGTGTCTGCACCTTAGTGCACATCGCTTTATTTCGTGTTGTCCACACTGGTATGATATCCTACTTTGACGCGGCCAACTAGATTATGCATACGTATGTTGTACGGCGCCCGACTATTGCGAGTGCATGTATTGTATTTCTGTGCAGAATATCGACTTGACGCGCCACGAAATATATGTTGTTGTATTCTCTGAGAAGAATAGAAAATCTGTGGGCTAGTAATTATGGCATCAGGTTCTTCTCCGTATTTTGAGCCCCCTTTCACATGTACAGTACACACTATGTATAAACTATGCCGTACACAAAAGGGTTCACTTGCATTCATTGCGCGTGCAGGGCCGCTATCGATCGGGCTTCGCGTACTGATGGTGCAGACTTTACGTCAAATTATCCCGGATGTACCAATTACCCAGAACAAAATGGCGGCTCGCATGACGGTAAGCGCAGTTAGAGAAAATCTCTGTTTTATATGATTACCGAAACCGATACAAATGAAATAAAAATCAAGTCACAATGGCAATTGACACTCTTTAACATTATGCCATTATAAACTATGGGTGGAGTTTCCCATTAAAGACAAAAACTTGACACACGACCAAAAATGAAAGGTGCAGAATTAAAATAAGTGCGGAGTAAGTGCGGTATATATATAGAGTTCTTCAATGTCGTACATGCTTGCATGTTTAATGAGATTGGCCCCTGACCAAGTTGCCCCCAAACTGAACAAAAATTACCCTGTTTTAATAAAACACATTACAATTGGGCTTACTATATAATGCAGGGCCCATTCAAGGCCCACTGACAACTCTCGGTTTTATTTACCCTATGACACAGAATGGAATGGCCCTGTATTATATGGGTATCGAGGGGTATACACAAGGGTTAGGGTTAGGGTCAGTCCATTCTATGTCCTAGGGTAAATGAAGTAGAGAGTTGTCAGTGAGCCGGCCTGCATTCTATCATTCCTCCTATAAGTGTATATTGAGTAACGCGCTCGAACCACAGACATAAACACACAGACCGCCAGGTCCTATTCCAAACTACATAATGATTTCGTGATTTACGCGGCGCCTGACTAAAATACCAACTATGGCCAAATTTACCCCCCTCGGTATAGAGAATGTGTACACACCCGAAGACTTTCAGTCAAATAATTATATTAAATAATGTATCGATTTAAAAGAAAATAATGTTATATCAAAGGCCATGCAAATTAGGCATATCTAGTGCAATCTTGATACTTTCACATGAAGACTATTAGCCCATTTATGTGTTGCGCACAGAACGTAAAAAAGCCCGCCGAATAAAAGATACTATACAACATTATAGGAACGCGCGTGCAAATGCATTGCGGTACCAGTTACGCTCAACCTTTAACAGACGCGTCGTTTTGCTCATGGGTGGGGGGGGGGGGGGGGGGGGGGGAGGGCGGAAGGGGTGTTGCGCAATCATTTGCGATCGCAGTTTGGGTACACTCCATTTTAAAAAAAAGGTGATGACCATTAAACATAAATAAAAAATCCATGTATACTGTTAAAATTATCTCTTTAACAGCACTGAAAACGTAATAGTTTATATTGAAAGAGTATTTTCAATTGTTGAGGTGCTTAGTTTTAAATAAAATGCGTAAAAATATTACCGACAATTCTTCGTTGGTTTATTGCAGCAGCTAACGTGTATGAATGGGTCCAGGTGGAAATTTCGTTACAAAACGTCTCCCCTAAAATGGCTACAAAATATCGACATAATGTGAAAAAAATTACCGTTCATCCTCTGATTTTTTTCCACTAACGTAATAATTAGTAATAGATCTTTCATTCCTGAAAGTTAAAAAAAAATCCCCTCTAGATATTTGACCCTTTTTTTTGAATTTTTTTTTAAATGGTTTCTGCGAATTCTTAAACGCAAAAGTTTACGCTATGCCTGTACTGTACAAATGTGGCTTTGCGGACGTTGCGGAAATCACTAAATTCGGGGAGCGATGCACGGAGCTTATCGAGTGCAAATATGTACGTGTTTCAATGCTGCGCTTCGAAGTAGCGATCTATACGTGTTTACTGTATGAGATGTGCGGCTCGTGAGCGTGGAAGAATGAATGAGATACATTTCAACGTTGGTGGCGCACTTGTTGGGGTCCCCTTCCGCGCGCTGCATTTAGAGTACACTTTCAAAATTAAATCTATCTATTTTTATTATCATTCTACAACACGCACATCAATTCAAAATATCTGCGCGCAGAATGGATTTAAAGTATCTCCACGCGTAAGAATTAAGAGATAGCGCTCTAGTAACTTAATATATATATTTTCCCCCACATTGTGCAACGCGTGCTTGATTGCATAAAATACAAAGTTTGAGTTTTCCGCTTCTTGAATTCAGCAGAGCACTCGATATTAATTTCCTGTCAACCTGCGCGTTGTCGTGACAACGAGGCACGTTTATTGTATGCCTATCTTCATTCAAATGCACACTTTTCACAGCATTGTCGAACAATATTTCATTATACTTTACATAGCGCCCATGCGATACAGTTTAGCAATGCACATTTTGTGCAGCTGTAAAGATAATTATATGATTTTGTATTACTATATTTATCTCATATTTAAACAAATTCATATGCCTTCTCTGAAGTTGTTTAACACGAACTATAATGAGAAAAAGATGCTTTGTTCTAATAAGATAATAATTGTGTGGTTGGCCGGTTTTAAACGTACGTTTAAAACTGGCTCATGGGCCTGGACAGGTTGATGCCCCGAGCCGAAGGCGAGCGTCATAAACTATCTAAGGTATTGATGAATATAGGTTTTCCATTTGTTATTCAAATTCACCAACCTTAAAATTCGATGTTGTCCGTGAAACGAAAATTCACTAATTTAGTTGTTGAACATTCAATTTCAACGTTTGGTTACCCATTTTAAACACCAGTTCGAGAATATTCGTCGTTACAGATCAAATTTGTCTAAGTTGTTGCGCTAGGCAGTGTTCAAAAAAATCGAATTCATCGTATATCAATCAATTTTTAAAACTTATGACAAATAAATTAGTCTGATGTATGCTTGACCCAAGCACATAGATATCTCCGTCAATCTCCATAAATTATAATATAATTTTTTTCGGCTATTTTAAAACATGTTTCATTTAAATTCACCAACTCTCGCTAATTCCTCAAGTTTTTGTCACGTTACATTTGTGGCTACCGGACATCGTACCTAATGATTCATCAGAAATAGTCAGAGAATATGTTGATATGATAAACGTATACCGTTCACGCATATTGATTTTCGTTTCGCAACCCGTGACGATTATACTCGCTTCAGGACGCTTGCATCCAACATGGCGGAAGCCCAGGAGATATGTGACCGTCCACGACGAAAGGGCTGTAAAGTAGGCATCTTGACGTTTAAAACAAATTGAGAAATGAAATATACAAGAAATAAGCTTTAAAATGATGTATTACGAGACATAGTTGGTATTTATGGTTAGCTACAACAAGTAAAACTGAATATGAAAATTCTTATTTTTTTATTGTTTTTCACATATTTTAATGGCCCTTTTCTCAAAATATAAAATGTGAATTGAAAACCTGTTTGGGATTTATATAAAGTACTACATTAAAACGTCGTGAATGTGTTACTTATGTTTCCATGGGTTAATTAATTACGAATTAATTAAATATTTAAGAAGAGTGTTACTTCGTGAAAACGAAATCTGCAGAAAATCCGTACAGTGCACGTACACAAAGATATTATCAGTGCTACTTCGTGAAAACGAAAACTGCAGAAAACCGTACAGTGCGCGCACATACAACTCAGTGCTACTTCGTGGAAACGAAATCTGCAGGAAATACCTACAGTGCGCGCATACAAGCATCAGTGCTACTTCGTGAAAACGAAATCTTTGAATGCAACGTCATTTTCAATAATGACCGTAGAGCGCCGTAATACACTGATTGAGCGCGCGTACAATTCATGTACACTGTAAAATGTCCGTGTCCGTGTGTGCCACTGACCTCTATACATGGACAGATCATCCATTGTTTCATTTTGAAGTCGGCATGCAGAGAAGTGCAACATGGCGTCACTGCTTTGAGCCAATGAAATGTCCAGGTGCAGAGTTCAGTTGGTTGGTAAATCCACTGACCTCTACAACTGGACATTTCATTGGCTCACAGCAGTGACGCCATGTTGCACTTCCAGTTCGCGCCGACTTCAAGTGTTAGCACAGCAGAATATGGACAATGATCCGTCCAGGTGTTGAGGTCAGTGGTGTGTGCGTGTACCCCTGGGGACGAGAGTAGAGAGTTACTTCGTGGACCTACACAGACATGCAAAGTGCTCAGAATCGTTTTCACGAAGTAACACAGTAAAAACAAATTGTTTACTGCATGGAAGTATGGTCGAGTTTTACTTCGTGGTGTCGGTGACGAATTGTCCACACTGACTGTACTGAAATAAATAAAGAAAAAAAACCACGAAATTAAATGATTTTACGACCTACCCTTTGTTCAAGTCGTTAACGTGAACGCATCATCAATTTTGTTTGGCCTTTACTAAACCACAAGCAGTCAATATTTGTGTATTGGTTGACTGTGCCTCGCCTGTTTTTTTACAAAGGGTCGTTTGTTTGTGTTCTAGGCCAAACAGCTGTACAGTCGCCCATCGTCGGTAATCAATCCCATCCAGCTTCAGGGCTTCACCCAGATGGTTGGGAGCCACAGTGGTGATGACGCAGCAAGGAACGGGACTGGTCATCACTGACGAAGGAACCAAGGTATTCAGAGAAACATTTGCCAAAACCACCGCAAACTAATATGTGTTAGTGGAGACATTATGAGAAATATTAGCCCTAGTCTATGGCCCCGCACTGGAGTAGACTCGATACTGTAGGTCATACGGCCTTGTTTGCAAAAAGTTTGATATTTTTGTCCCCATTTTTTTCATGGAATTCCTTCGGTCTCGAACTTGGCGTTAGGTTCACTTTCCATAGGGCATCGGTCATTGCCATGGTTCTGGCTGGTGTAATTTTCAATTTTCAATTGTGAAGTTCAATTTCTTTGGAGATAACAGAAGAAAAAAAAGAGGAACACGTTCGCGCAGGCGCGTACATCATGTCGTAACAAACAGAGGGCGCTCTGCTAGTAACAATCACAGACATAGACATAGACATCACAGACATAGGGCGTTTACAAAAGAGGGGCTAAAGGCTAGGCTTGGGCTCGATTTTTGTGGCGCCATTTTGAAGCCTCATACCAAACGATGGGCTACGCGAAGTAAGCCCGGGGCTAGATTTCAGGCTGTATTCCGAAGCCGCACCAAGCCTCGCGTAAGATGGCTAACGCCGGGCTTGATGACGTCACGGTCTAAACACTTTCAGCGCTTTTATGTTCTCTTTTGTCCTGACATTGAAGGATTCTGACGTCGATTGAACAACCCTTTAGCCACAGGATCTGAGCCATGCAAAGCGAAATTCCAGTGTACACTGTAAGTGACTTGCCATGTTAATTTTGCCAATATTTTGGGCCACAACTCGGCTGTTTTTGTCGGTGTGTTTGATTCCGCTGTTGTACGTACGCTATTGCATTATATAACTAAGCAGAGCTGTAAACAGGGAAGTCCACTGCGTGGGTGTACGGTATAGTTTAACGTAGGAATAAGACTACAATTTAGTACAAACAAACAACTGTTTGGGTCCGCTATGTTGCACTTCCAGTTCGCGCCGACTTCAAGCTTTAACACAACTGAATATGGACAATGGTCCTTCCAGGTGCAGAGGTCAGTGGATGAATCCCGAGTCTACCCAAGCCCAAGCCAAGCCCGAGCCTAACCGTTAGCCCCAAGCCCTATTTGGTAAACACCCTGAGATTGGTCATGGTAGGTAAGTATAGGGCGCCACCGTGCGGGGTGGTTATTCCCGAAATATTTCGTCACCTCATGGTTGTGTCCTGCAAACCACGAAAACTCAGGTACAATTTTATCGTGTTTTTTGCCATTGACATATTTTTTAAAATTAAATGTCCGGTGTAGTAAGTATTATGGTTTAGAATATAAAGAAGTAGAGATGCCGACATTGTGTGAAAGTAGCTAATCCCAAGATCCAAAAAATGATTTTATAAACATGGCGACTCCGTTTATCGATGAATAAAGTGTGTGCGTTGGGCCAAACTGAATAACCTAGAATGTAACTTTCCCCTTGATCTTTACCCCTGGATGTATTACTCTGGATACACATAGGAAACATTGTTATTTAATACTATAGCTTAAGTTCACTTGCTGTAAAATCGGAGCTCATACAGAGGTTGAATAGCGCCCTCTTGTTAGAATAATCTGCTCATATGTAGACTTGCACAAGTCAGATGTTAAGTTACTAATTGAACTGGAATTTGTGCACAGTGTATGGACTATTATTATCAGGAAGATTTAGTGGAACCTGTCGAATACTCATGTAACTAATTTTATTGGGACTTGACTGCAATTTAGTTTTTGCAAAGTCGTGGGGAATTAGCTACAATACTATCTGGGAAATTAATGACATTGTTCTGGTATGCAACCAAGTGAACCGTTATTAAAATCCTCCGTTTTCACGAACTGACACCCGTCTTAATCATTTAATTATTAATTAACTAACCATATTTTCACAATATAAAAATTGTGTTTCAGCAGTTAACGAATTGTTACGTTTAATGATACCAAAACCCCTCAAGTAGACGAATTTGTTGACTTAAAAGCGTTTTTCTCTGAATTGTTTTTCGGTAACGGCGACCACTGGGTGTCAGTTCGTGGTGTAGGTGACGATATAACACCCATACCTCTCGCGTGAGCACCAATCAGCAACCGCGCGCTTTTGTTATGTTGGTGCATCCGAGGGGAAAGCCGTTTTAGGTATAAAGGTTAACACTCTCGTTAACACTGATGATATTTGTTGGTGGATAAAACAAGTGTATAATATTAGTGTGCTCTCACAGTTTGTAGTGCAACTTTTTTTTCCTATCTATTTTGGCGGTGATTCCCATTGTTGTGTCCTGCAAACCCACCAACTCAGAACCCACAGTGGGGGAAATTCAAATGACAGCTCCGAATTACACCGTTTCCTGACTCTCTTACACCCTCACCCCAAATCCATCAGCAACCCTACTTCGTTGTATGAGTCTTTTTACCGTTGTCATACCCTAGACCTCCTCCATTATCTCCCCCCCCCCCCCCCTTTGCCCCTTACAACTGAAAACAGGCCGCGTCACAGAACACACGCGTATTGCAAACGTGCGCCCTTCCCTTGCATGCCACGTTGAGCGTTTTGCGTACTTGCACATAAGTACTTGCACATAAGGTGAATGGTTGCGCGTAACCGGTACTGAACGAGTTGTACGCTTTGCACGCACGTGTATATTTTGTTGAACGTTATCTTTCGTTCGACTGACAATGCACCGCGCGCGCTTTTTACGTTCTGTGCGCATACTGGGCAACGCGCTAAACACAGAAATGGGCATAAAAGTCTTCATTTGAAAGTGTCAAGATTAGTTACTGAATTCCCAGCCTCGACTCCACGGGCGCGTGCGCGTTCCTTCACTACCCCCTGGCCGTGAAGAATGCGTAAACGACGCTGACTGGCTATTTAGTGCGTACTGCGCGCGTGTTTTGTAAACTGCACGCCCTGAATGTAATGCGCGCGCGTGTTCCTGAACGCACGTCACGTATGATTTTTGTTCAAGTCTGCGCCTTACATGTACAATATGAATTTTTGAAGCCTCGTTTGTTTGGCCCAAAACCCGTCTCTAACGTTATAGATGGACGACAGAGGTATGCAAATTAAATATAAATCCCTGCTAAATAACGCGACGTCAAAATATCATGTTTGAAAGGATTGATTCTGAAAAATAACATTTACAAAATGTTAGAGTATTGCGTCGCGCGTTAAACGCATCGACTGCAGCATCATTTAAATGAGCCAATGTATGGCACATTTAAATTAGACAATGCCAGGGGCTAAGATTGCGCAAGGCATGCTGGGATAAAATGGCACAGCAAGATCGTAGCCCTGGTAACGAGGTTGCTGAATGCCCTATGATTATTTTAAATCGATAAATGATTTCTTATAATTATTTGACTGGAACTCTTCGGGTGTGTAAAAATTCCCTATACCGAGGGGTACATTTGCCCGTAGCTGGTATTTTAGTCGGGCGCCGCGCAGATCACGAAATTATCATGTAGTTTTGAATAGGAGCTGGCGGACTTTTGGATAATTTGCAAAGAGCGGGTATGTTGTAGCTGGGGTATTTTGTAGCTGAGGGGGTATTTTAGATATTTACTTACATGTTTGCGGTGGTGAAACCTGTGTTTCTCGATCTGCATGCTAGGTGTGGGGGTAATGTAAGCTCATCGCGAATAAACATTTATATCTAACTCGTTAGCAGCTGGGCACTTGAACCAGAATAAATAGTTTCTCAAAAACAAAGTAGGCTGTTCCATTTAAGAGAAAGGGGTTTAAACATTACATCTAAGTAATTGTAAGTGGGTTCTGGACCAGCATGGGTTTAAACTAAGCAACTATCTAAACATGTAATTTAATTTAAAGGGGTAAAAATGTCAATTTTTTCTAAGTTTTTGTTTATATTTTATGAAATAAAAATGCAGTTATAGGAAAGACAGCCATTTTAGGCATTTGGAATGGACCTTTTTAAAGTATAGCCCTTAAAGTATAGCACTCTGACGTCAACAACCTTATGGCGTGCCATATGCCATGGTGCGTGTGCCCTACAGAAATAGCAACCGGTTAGCCTCCATTCAAGAAGGGCTTGCAAATCTGAAGATGGCGACAAAAGTGGTTTGCAATAAAGTAAATTATAAACCAGTCAGTAGCGAAGGTTATAGATAGTCATACTGTTGGAATATACTTCCCAAGATACGTGTCCCTTCCGTCTACAACTATATATTTACAACTCAACAACAAATGAGAACACCAGGCGACTTGTCTCTTGTCTTGAACTCAATTTATTCACATCAAATTTAATATTTACAGGTAAATTCTTCAACAGATTTAATGAGAAAACGATACAGGTATTTACTATTTCTTAATTATTCTCTACGGAATTTAGGCAACTATTACACACTCACTGGACAGTTTCCATAAACAATTGTATAGGTTATAATTGTACATAGTCTACCACTGTACGAAGGAGTTCAGTACGTCAGTGCAGTAACGCTTCTCAGATTCAAATATTTGGGGATAAAAAGTGATATTTGTTTCCATAACCGCAGTATTTCGAAGTGAACATATTCTAAAAATACATTATAATATCCAAAGCTGCTTTACTTCTTATCAAGTAAGTTTTTATTGCCATTAATTTTTGGAGTTATCACCAAACGTATACGATCCCTTTAATGTTTTAGGTCTGGTCCCTCAACTCCCAGCCATCTAATAAATGTAAATATCGAACCATTCTAAATAACAAACGTGGCTAAACTGCCAACATCGGAACGAACAATTCTATTAGTCAATATTAAAGTGCTTCTAATTAAGTATTTTACATATTAATATGTTTCATTACTATCGCTCCTCAAAAAAGTGAACATAACTTTTCTGCAACATTAATATTAATAATCCAAAAATCTACTCTTAATTTACACAAATCGATTACTCTGTCTGCACAAACTGACTTCAATTAATGTTCACAATAATAAATTATAATCAAATAAGTTTGAAATAAACACTTTATACGGTTGTTTGATTTTTTAGAACTCCTGGAACTCATCCTTGGTGTGTTTTACATGAGCGGAAATGCTCAAGTCTTGACAACGCAAAGACTGATTTAAAGTACTAGAAAGTACAACTGCAATGATTAGGCTGTTGGGATTGCTGACGAAGGCCTGCTGTAGCTAGCTATATCTATGCGATCCCACCCACAAACAAAAACCATCCGTCTTCTACCAAAATCTGATATTGTCTTCCTACTCAGCTCATCTGACCTCATCACGCACCCAATTAAATTACACATTATTTTGTTTCCAGTTGGCACAACAACTCCTTAGTATTAACCCTTGTCCAAAAACCTGCATGTCTATTATAACCCGATGTGTTGTCAACACCAACATTTCTCTGGTAATGAGCTTTAGGTTATAATATACTCTTTAGATAATTGTATTTTCTGACTATTCCTAATATTGAACTAAAAATGAAAGATGTTGAAGTAAACTTTGATTGTATGTTTGTAACAAATGCCTTGTCGATTTTTGTCCTTATTAATGTTTGCCTGTTTTTTTCCTAATAATTTTTGGTTTTTAGATATGTGGGTTATGGCCGTGTATTTGTTGAAGTCTTACATAATGGACTTTGTGTGTGTAGTTGGGCATAGTGTTGTTTTCTCCATCGAAAATGTAAGATAAGCATGGAACAAACTTAGTCCAAATTCGTAGCAGCTTCGGTTAAATCTGGTTGTATAAACAATTCGCCAGGATCACAATGTATACATACACTGCAAAAACTGTGGTGTTAAAATTTTAACACCAATGTTTTTTTAATCTTTTGGAATGAAAATTGGTGTTAAAATGAAGTAAAATGATTCTTGAAGTATCAGTTTCAAATCAAGTACTGGTGTTACGTACTTTTGGTGTTAAATTTGACCTAGTGCGCATGCGTGTGTGAAATAAAGCCCTCTGATTGGTCGATAAGGAATTATGGGATATGTTAACAATAGTCGATGTTAAATTGTTGTATTGAGTCCAAAAATTCATTTTTTTACCATAATATGTAATTATTTAAACGATTCCATGATTGAATTTTGATTTTTGTGCAAACATAGTTAAAAATTCCCGTTACATTTTATTCGTTTTCAAACTTTGACATTATTCATAAAAACTAGTTGTGACATCGTCGTGGACAAAAAAGCGTAGTATAAAACTAACAACGGCAATGGCTATGTGTGTAGTACGTATTTAGTAGGAATAGGTTATTATTGTATATGGATGTGTAATATTTCATTACGTAATTTGTCCATGCAGTTAATATGTACACAATTATAGTGTTAAAACAGTACATGTATATGTTCATCTTTTCGCTAGAATGACGAGCAAATGACGTGATATCCACGTTAAATTTTGCTATCAGAGTGTACACCAAAATTGGTGTTAAAAAAATTGATTCCCAAACTGGTGTTATTTAACACCCAAATCCCTGCCCAATATAAACACCAGGAAATAATCAAATTTTACACCATTGGTGTACAATTTAACACCACAGTTTTTGCAGTGTACCATTTAGTAAAACGTTATGTTATGTCGGTTTTAAAGCAGCATTTATTTTGTTATTAGTAAAATTTAGTTTTTTTTTACTTTTTTACTTTTTTGTATTAGCTTCAATGATTATCTAGCAACCTTTCCCCACTAGGCTGAATATATAATCTTTGGTTTTTTTTGTTTGTGTTTTTTTATATTTGTTTTGCATAGACCTAAAACAAAGGGGAAAGTACAGTGTTTGTTTGTATAAAAGCACACTAATTAGTTAATGGATTGAGACAGTCCATTGCACGTCAGGCAAGGCCACTGTACCGCTCAAAGATAATTCTCTAATCATGAAATTAAAAGCCAAATATCGCTTCCATGCAGTTCCGCCAGGTGCATGTCGGCATTTTTTTCAAAAATGGGGTTGCCCTTGCAATCAACGTCACTGAGTGGGTCCAAACGTCGAAGTTAATTGCAAACGTTTAGTCGAACTGAAATGATAGTGATCTCGAACTATCCATTTCTTGCCGTCGAGGGGGTACTTGTGCACGAAGCCCTCAGGCGGACTAACACAATAGAAAGCGTCACAAAGAATAGTCTGGTTTCTTTTTTTACCCGAACACAGGTTGTGAGTATGCGCATCCCTAACTATGACGATATTGGGGCAAACTTCGAATTTGAATTGTATTCGACACCGCAGTAACACGACGTTTGAAACCGCGCCGGCTTCTGTCGTGCTAAATTGATAAGCACGGCAGACCCTCGAGCTAATTTGTTTTAAACGTCGTGCTTGCGTCGTGTCAAAAACAACAACAAATCAAGTTTAATTGTATCACGACGTTCGACACATGCCTTACAGTCAAGTAAGATATTTCATAATAATTCAATAGTTATGTTTATGATGTTTGCAAATGATATACTACCTTTAGTATATATACCTATTACAGGAATTAAATGCTAGCTTTGTACTCCCGAAACAGATATATCTCTATTTTTAAAACAATGTACGATATAGTTTACAAAGTGATAGCAAGGCTGCATAACATCAATTCGTTTTGTACATTGCTTTATGGGGACAATCCATAGGGTTTGTGTGCTAAGGGAAATCTTTCTAATCTCAAACTCGGAACATTCTACAATTCTAAAATGTTCAACATCTCCCTCATTTGTCTTATTCTACATTTTCTTGCATTATACCCTAACCCATTTTTACATTGTTATACCTTTACTGAAGACCCAACGCGCTATGGAGACTCAAAAATGTCCCCACTACTCGGTCTGGTTTTTTTCAAACAAAAGAACCTATCCCCACAACTAGGTGGAGGCTAGAACAAAGGTTTTGTCAGTTTTACACCATTTATATAAATAGGGTTTTGCAATGATTTATATAGTGCCAACTTTAAAAAGTACATTTCAAAATTTCACGCATTTTCATGCTACATGCTTTTACGGAATAATCAAGCAGTTTCCATGAATACCACTGCACACCATGGCTACTACCTGCATTCCCATCTGAGTAATATTGACCATTCAAGTGAGAATACCAACAGCCATTAAACCACCAGGCTCCTATGTATTGCTTTGCACAACTGTGACCTGTCGCGTCATTGTCACGATCCTTTGTTGAGAAAGGACACCCTCTGTGATTCCAAAGGGGGTTTTCCTCATACCCAAGAGAGTCGCCGGCAGTGCTGCTGGCATCGTAATGTCCAAAATTCAGATTGTACCTACCCGGAGATATTTGGAAATCTGAGTACTTTTCCCAGGCCGTGTTGCTATCCCAGTCCTCTAAGTCAACTCGTAGCTCCCATGATCCACGTGGATCGTCAGACGTCAGATTCACCAAGTTGTCATTACCCAACCAGAACTCACCGGACAGATCGCCAAAGCCAGTCTGGTAGTCGGCCCAGTTACGGTAGAAGTCCACGCTGCCGTCTTGTCGCCTGTGAAACACGATCCATCCCCCGCCGTCAGTTTCCATGTCACAGTAGACACAAAGACTGTCATTGCCGAATCCCGCTGGGTAGATTGTGTAGATACCGCTTGAACAATAACCGTCATCTAAGAGCATATTGCAACTTGTGTGACGACTCAAGGAGCTACCAGCCAGTGAGCTGCGAGGTGTGTCCTCATCTGCATCAAAGTACACACTCCCTTGAGTTGCATTGAAGTCTTCGGGATGCTGTCGTCTTGTTGCAAGGTTTAACTCGCATCTTTTATTGCAGTCGTTAAAGTTAAAAGACTTGCAACGTTCATCCATGCTGCATTCCCGTCCACAGATGACACGAGATCGCACAGTTTTTACTGCAAACGCAAACTGTTTCAGGGCGCGATTTTCAGCGGCATAAAACGTGCCTTTCTCTGCATAAGTTCCAAGACCATAGACAGGCAAGGTAGCTGTCTGGCATATGATGGATACTGTGTAAACCAGTTCCAAACCAATACAAAGTCTGTTCGCCATTGTTTTCAGTGGTTTTCGTGCTCGTTGTGGTCGATGGATTTAACACCGATGTCAGTTTCTTTTTAATACTGGATAGTCACAACCACGGGGAGCAAAATCGGGCAATTTTTAGGTCTGATTGAACGGCAACGACTGTAAAACGACCAGAATATACAAGCTACACTGTGTCCTAAGACCTCCGTAACCACTTCTGGGAAGTTCTACTGACATACAGGTCTGGTGCCGTAGTGATGGAATCTGGCAAGGAATGGGTTGAGGTAAATGACATGTAGTTCTGTGATTGGTTGTCAGTGTGTGATACGTCATTCCACACAACGAGTTGTAATTTGTCAGCGCTTGGCCTGTGGGTAGCCACACGTTGTAATAAACATGACTATTGAACAAGGGCCACTTTCATAAAACATGTATGCACACAAATTTGCTTAGCATGAACATTCTTTACTGGGGGAAAACAGGGTTACAAACCAAATTTTCAGGGGATGTTTATTGTTTGTGACTGGTATTCAGCTTGTTTTTGTTTAGCATTAAAAGCACATAGAGTTTTGGCTGGTAACCTGTTTTGTACTGAGCAAAACTATGTTTGTGCTAAGCACATTTTTGTGCTTACATGTTTTATGAAATTTGCCTTAGGACGTAATACCATTACATGTGCACATGTGCCCATGTGCTATAGAAGAGAATAAAAACGGTTTCTAAACGGCCGTAGCCGTAATACTGACACAGGCTATGCAATGCATTCATGTATTTCTACAAGCCCGTTATTTTGTTGGCTGCTATTGGAATCGGAGCGTCCATGTGAAACAAAAATAAAATCGACAAATAGTGTGCGTGATATGCTCAGAAAAGGTTGTTAAAAATTGTTTGAGAAAATGACGGCAATAAGTCGGATGATAAATCATGCAGTGTGATTAGTCAATGTTTTGACGGGGGGGGGGGGGGTGGCCGTGGCCTAAAGATAGGCAATTTGACCCCATACCAATTTCAAGCTCATTGGTTTTCTTGCTCAATATTCAAAGAGAAAGCAATGTGGGATTCCCACTACGTACCAGTCGGGTAATAAAGCCAACCATTCGTGTGACAATAGGCAGTCGTGCCAATGATAAGAACTATCGCAATATTATTCAGGCATCTCTCTAACTGCATTGATTTTCTTTCTAAAAATTCAAGGAGAAAGCAATGTGGGATTCCCACTACGTACCAGTCGGGTAATAAAGCCAACCATTCGTGTGACAATAGGCAGTCGTGCCAATGATAAGAACTCTCGCAATATTATTCAGGCATCTCTCTAACTGCATTGATTTTCTTTCTAAAAATTCAAGGAGAAAGCAATGTGGGATTCCCACTACGTACCAGTCGGGTAATAAAGCCGACCATTCGTGTGACAATAGGCAGTCGTGCCAATGATAAGAACTCTCGCAATATTATTCAGGCATCTCTCTAAACTGCATTGATTTTCTTTCTAAAAATTCAAGGAGAAAGCAATGTGGGATTCCCACTACGTACCAGTCGGGTAATAAAGCCGACCATAAGTGTGACAATTACTAGGCAGTCGTGCCAATGATAAGAACTCTCGCAATATTATTCAGGCATCTCTCTAACTGCATTGATTTTCTTTCTCAAAATTCAAGGAGAAAGCAATGTGGGATTCCCACTACGTACCAGTCGGGTAATAAAGCCAACCATTAGTGTGACAATTACTAGGCAGTCGTGCCAATGATAACAAGAACTCTCGATTCAGGTATTTCTCTAGTTCGTATTATGACGGGTGTTTTGTAAAACAGTTTCACAGCAGTAACAATATGTTTCGCCATTGTTTCCACAGGTTTTAAGTTCTTGTTACGATCAAAGATCTCATTCTTTGTAATGCGTGCCAGAACAAAGCCCAGCTCTGTGTAATGTTTGATCGAACTGAGAGTCAGGTTGGCCTAGCGCGCGGTTCTTTCCTTGCCGTCCACTGCTGTGACCCGGTTTGGAATCCCGCCCGGGATAATAATGGCTTGGGTTTTTAATACCTGCCTGATTCCGTGGGTTTTCTCCTGGATATTCTTGTGGGGTTTTCCTCCTACCTCTAAAACTGTACCTTCTTCCGATTGTCTTCTCTGTACAGGTTTCTTCAGGCTTACGAGCTACAGTACCTAGGGGGGTTTTGAGGGATCCTTGGTTTCATTACCAGAAATAATTAATAATAAATACAAGTAAGGATTGCTATACGACTCAAATATACATGTCATGGCCCTAACTATAAAGCAGACTCTAGACAACCAATTCTAGTTAGCTATTGACAGAGAGGCCTCGCGGTGATGGAATTTGGTCGAATAGGTTGGATAAATGACGTGAATACATGACTAAATACACACATTTGTTACTTCATCCGTGAAAGATGGTTAATAAACAGGCAGCCTCCATTCCAGCAGAGTGTGAAATGTTAGCAGGATTCAGACAACAGGCAATCAACCAACAATAACAAATATATCGATTCAGTTCCAGCAATTTAAAAACAAATTACAATTTTTGTCCAGTTACTGTGCCCACTCCTCGTAAGGAAGATCCCATTATTTGTTGTTACAATTAGAGCTTGAAGGTGAAAGGTCACGCAGCGTGCTTTTGGAGACCTCGCACACGACTGCTGTCAGGATCGTAGCGAGGACATTTTCAGTTTATTTTTTATTTTTTTTTTTTTTATTTTTTTTGGGGGGTGCGGGAGTTAATATGCCGATTCAAAGCCAAGCTTGCGCGAAGCGATTTACGGTGTGGGGTCCGGGGCCCGCTCAAGGGGCCCGCTCAAGGGCCCCGGGAAATTCGGATTCTAGATGCTCGGTGGTGCAATCCGAGGCATTTCCTGTCTACTTTCCTTTGACTTTTTGAATCAAATTTGCTAAATGTTTCTTGGCATTTGTTATTACATTATTTTTCTTCTGAGCGGAACTCCTAATGGGAACGGGGGGTGATTGGCATCATGATCCCAAGGTGATCAACATCAAGACAACCTCCGTCAAACAAAGGGGCTCACTCATGAGGCAAGTTTTGATATAAATAACTACACAAAATGGGCCAATTCAACTGAATTTTATTTGTAACTATCCTTGTACCCCAACCGTAAATGCTGTAAAATCATGTTGGACACAGAGTTCATTCCCCCCTCAATCCAGCCCTGTGAAATCAGTTCTATACATATTACACATACATTATCACACATGCCTTCCGCGTGAGCACCCTAGTGCAACCGTGGGTGTTGATATGCCATAATGCTTCAATATTTGGTGTGCGTGTCCAGGGAAGATCTATATGTTGCCGATGGATAATTTGACTCGCGCAAGGGTAACCATCTCATTATTAATTCGTCTGTTAGCTGTTAACGTAATGCACCTTTTCTTTAATTCATGGCACATTATTATTATTATTATTTATCCGGCCTTCAAAAACAGGTACAGAGTACAAACATACATGAACAACATACAATTAAAACACTAAGATTAAAACAAAACAAAAACAACCCTCGTTCACCCCTCAATGAACCCCTCAATGACCTGTGAACTCAGTCCTATACATATTACACATGAGGGGAACTAAAATGTTGATATGCCAGATTGCTTCAATATTTGGTGTGTGTGTCCAGGGGAGGTCTATTGATATGCTCATACCATTAGACAAACAATTGTGACCTCCCCCCCCCCCCCCCCACCCCCCACATACGCCCAAAACCAAAACGCACGATTAGCAAATGAGCGTTTTCTGCCCAAATGCGTGCGCATACGTATTTGCTGCAGATAATTTTGCCGCATAGAGCTATATTAAATTTAATATAGCTCTATGTTTTGCCGTGACTTTTTTAACTGGCATGACGCGCGTAAGTTGCGTCTGTTCTACTTGCATGCGCGTTGTAATTAGAGTAAACTGTCTAAATTCAATCCATCTATTTTTATTATGTTCTGTACAACACACACATGAATTCAAAATGTCTGAGTACATAATAGATTCAAAAATGGCGTAAAAATGAGGAGTTAGCGCTCTAGTAATTTAATATAGCTCTATGGAACACACACAGTTTAAATTCTATTTTACGTGTAATAATGCGAGTGTGCCCGCCTAAAAAGGGAAACAAAAGTGGGTTTGGGTTTAAATAATTATGATAAAGTATACTATTTAGTACAATTGTTTGTTTTCGAAGTCCTAACTTCGGGAGAACGTATATACACGCACACAGTTATGTTTTGACCGGCAATCGTGGACGGGGTATTGTCCGACCGTCTTCCCTCTTTTGTTTATACTCTAACGTTTTTTGATGATCGCCATAGGATTTGTACACGGGAAAAGATCGTGGACGTTGTGTCAATCGTGGACCCATTGTTTGACTCCCAATCCTTTTGTCCGACGACCACGATTGCCGGTCAATACAAACGCACAGTTTCTGCCAGATTCAAAACGGATGACGCGAAAACACGTCACGAGCAAGGTCGGAAATGTATGTCAGCAGCGAGCAAGGCCAGAAATGTGTGGGTGTACTTCCCGGTACCATCGGCCTGAACCTCACTCGAATAGAGTTTTGTTAAAAATAATCCCACGCCTCGGTTCGGTGATGTTAAAATAATCCCGGCGCAAACTGGTTAATAAAGATTCACTGCACCTGCGCTGTAGCCAAAGAAGTCTCCTGGTTGGCTCTCGACACGAACAAACAGCGGGGTCATGACCTCCTGGTCGAACGCAATTAACGAATTGACGATGACGTAAGATTCCTCTTCTTGCATCGGTTCCTTTTTAGCAAATCATCTGTTCACACAATGAAATGAATTATTGATTTAAATATAAATTAAAGGGATACAGTCTACAATGTTGAAACGCTGTTTAAAAAAAAACTCCGGGCTCAATAATATTTTACATAGTCTTAAAACATATATGGTAATATACTGACTCTGCAGATAATTTGTTTGTATTTGATATTGAGAACGACTCACGAGCCTATTATATTCACGATTTATCGCCATTCAGGGCACGTCCATATGGTTCAAACGTTCCGCCTCATCCGGGACAATATGACGTAGTGTCTGCACCTTAGTGCACATCGCTTTATTTCGTGTTGTCCACACTGGTATGATATCCTACTTTGACGCGGCCAACTCACTGACCTCTATACATGGACAGATCATCATTGTTTCATTTTGAAGTCGGCATGCGGAGAAGTGCAACATGGCGGACCCACGACGTCACTCTGTGAGCCAATGAAATGTCCAGGTGTTGGTACGATACGTATTACGTAATGTTTATAAATACAAAATGTACAGAGTAAATTCACTGACCTCTACACCTGGACATTTCATTGGCTCACAGCAGTGACGTCTTGGGTCCGCCATGTTGCACTTCCAGTTCGCGCCGACTTCAAGTGTTAGCACAGCAGAATATGGACAATGATCCGTCCAGGTGTAGAGGTCAGTGGGCCAACTACATTATGCATACGTATGTTGTACGGCGCCCGACTATTGCGAGTGCATGTATTGTATTTCTGTGCAGAATATCGACTTGACGCGCCACGAAATATATGTTGTTGTATTCTCTGAGAAGAATAGAAAATCTGTGGGCTAGTAATTATGGCATCAGGTTCTTCTCCGTATGATTTTGAGCCCCCTTTCACATGTACAGTACACACTATGTATACACTATGCCGTACACAAAAGGGTTCACTTGCATTCCTTGCGCGTGCAGGGCCGCTATCGATCGGGCTTCGCGTACTGATGGTGCAGACATTACGTCAACCAACCGGATGTACCAATTACCCAGAACAAAATGGCGGCTCGCATGACGGTAAGCGCAGTTAGAGAAAATCTCTGTTTTATATGATTACCGAAACCGATACAAATGAAATAAAAATCAAGTCACAATGGCAATTGACACTCTTTAACATTATGCCATTATAAACTATGGGTGGAGTTTCCCTACAAAAACTTGAAACACGACCAAAAATGAAAGGTGCAGAATTAAAACAAGTGCGGAGTAAGTGCGGTATATATATAGAGTTCTTCAATGTCGTACATGCTTACATGTTTAATGAGATTGGCCCCTGACCAAGTTGCCCCCAAACTGAACAAAAATTACCCTGTTTTAATAAAACACATTACAATTGGGCTTACTATAGAATGCAGGGACCATGCAAGGCCCACTGACAACTCTCGGTTTTATTTACCCTATGACACAGAATGGAATGGCCCTGTATTCTATGGGTATCGGGGGTATACAAGGGTTAGGGTTAGGGTCCATTCTATGTCCTAGGGTAAATGAAGTCGAGAGTTGTCAGTGAGCCGGCCTGCATTCTATCATTCCTCCTATAAGTGTATATTGAGTAACGCGCTCGAACCACAGACATAAACACACAGACCGCCAGGTCCTATTCCAAACTACATAATGATTTCGTGATTTACGCGGCGCCTGACTAAAATACCAACTATGGCCAAATGTACCCCTCGGTATAGAGAATGTGTACACACCCGAAGAATTTCAGTCAAATAATTATATTAAATAATGTATCGATTTAAAAGAAAATTACATAATGTTATATCAAATGCCATGCAGATTAGGCATATCTAGTGCAATCTTGATACTTTCACATGAAGACTATTACCCCATTTATGTGTTGCGCACAGAACGTAAAAAAGCCCGCCGAATAAAAGATACTGTACAACATTACAGGAACGCGCGTGCAAAGGCGTTGAGGTACCAGTTACGCTCAACCTTTAACAGACGCGTCGTTTTGCCCATACCTTTTTATCCAAACATGGTTTTGTGCAAATGACCTGCGGTCTGTGCGTTTTTCCCATAGAGCTATATTAACTTACTAGAGTGCTTGCTCGGTGTACAAAGTGATTGGTGCTGGGGGCATCTATGTCTGTGCACAAACCTATGGACACCTCAACATTGTGTACGGCTTTTGTACGGCTATTTGCATATCTGCGTTTGTATTCTGTGCAGTGCGTTACTGAAGCCGATACGTCCCAAACCGAAACGAATGATTAAAAAAATGAGCGCAAATGCGTGTGCGTATCCGCGCGCTGTAGATGATTTTGCCTTGACTTTTAATTGTACTTGCATGACGAGCGTAAGTTGTCTGCGTCTGTTGTACTTGCACGCGCGCTGCATTTAGAGTACACTTTCAAAATTAAATCCATCTATTTTTATTATCATTCTACAACACGCACATCAATTCAAAATATCTGCGCGCAGAATGGATTTAAAGTATCTCCACGCGTAAGAATTAAGAGATAGCGCTCTAGTAACTTAATATATATATTTTCCCCCACATTGTGCAACGCGTGCTTGATTGCATAAAATACAAAGTTTGAGTTTTCCGCTTCTTGAATTCAGCAGAGCACTCGATATTAATTTCCTGTCAACCTGCGCGTTGTCGTGACAACGAGGCACGTTTATTGTATGCCTATCTTCATTCAAATGCACACTTTTCACAGCATTGTCGAACAATATTTCATTATACTTTACATAGCGCCCATGCGATACAGTTTAGCAATGCACATTTTGTGCAGCTGTAAAGATAATTATATGATTTTGTATTACTATATTTATCTCATATTTAAACAAATTCATATGCCTTCTCTGAAGTTTTTTAACACGAACTATAATGAGAAAAAGATGCTTTGTTCTAATAAGATAATAATTGTGTGGTTGGCCGGTTTTAAACGTACGTTTAAAACTGGCTCCTGGGCCTGGACAGGTTGATGCCCCGAGCCGAAGGTTTTCCATTTGTTATTCAAATTCACCAACCTTAAAATTCACTAATTTAGTTGTTGAACATTCAATTTCAACGTTTGGTTACCCATTTTAAACACCAGTTCGAGAATATTCGTCGTTACAGATCAAATGTGTCTAAGTTGTTGCGCTAGGCAGTGTTCAAAAATCGAATTCATCGTATATCAATCAATTTTTAAAACTTATGACAAATAAATTAGTCTGATGTATGCTTGACCCAAGCACATAGATATCTCCGTCAATCTCCATAAATTATAATATAATATTTTCCGGCTATTTTAAAACATGTTTCATTTAAATTCACCAACTCACGCTAATTCCTCAAGTTTTTGTCACGTTACATTTGTGGCTACCGGACATCGTACCTAATGATGTCAAAATATGTTGATATGATAAACGTATACCGTTCACGTCTGCACACATATTGATTTTCGTTTCGCAACCCGTGACGATTATACTCGCTTCAGGACGCTTGCATCCAACATGGCGGAAGCCCAGGAGATATGTGACCGTCCACGACGAAAGGGCTGTAAAGTAGGCATCTTGACGTATATGAAATATACAAGAAATAAGCTTTAAAATGATTTTATTACGAGACATAGTTGGTATTTATGGTTAGCTACAACTCAGTCTTGGAGCAAGACTAGCCAAAACCTAGCTTGCTGGAAAAAAATTTGCGTCAAAATGTTTGCGACTTTGGGGGCAAGTCGCGAATATTGACGTCAAATTTGACGTCAATATTCGCGACTTTTGGGGAAAGTCGTGAATATTGACGTCAAATTTGACGTCAATATTCGCGACTTTGAGGAAAGTCGTGAAATTTGTCGTGAATATTGACGTCAATATTCACGATCTGCGTAGTCCCTTCAGGGCCACCATACGTACATCATGTCGTACCAAACAAAGGGCGCTCTGCTAGTAACAATCACAGACATACCCAAAGGGCCTTTACAAAAGAGGGGCTAGAGGCTAGGCTTGGGCTCGATTTTTGTGGCGCCATTTTGAAGCCTCATACCAAACGATGGGCTACGCGAAGTAAGCCCGGGGCTAGATTTCAGGCTGTATTCCGAAGCCGCACCAAGCCTAGTCTTGGTTCCAAGACCTTCGTGTTGTTTATTCCGCGATCACTGACACAAACCACCGATGTTATAGAGGGCGCTATCTACAGACGAATCGCACCCGCGAACTCAGTGGACTCACTCGAAGGTCTTGGACAAGTTGGCACAGAGGGGGCGTGGTCAGACTATTGTAATATATGCATTATTCATATCACGTGATAATGATGGACGGTTATAGGCAAATTCGTGCGAGGGTTACGCAAAACGTTACACGCCGCGATTGACCCGGCCGTGATGTGCATGTACTATACTGTACATGTATTCGCATTTTTGTATCAGTGTGGACGGAGACATGTTCTCGTGTACAAAATGGTTAGAAAGTCGAGCACTTTTTTCAAAATGCTCCCATTTTAACCACAATTATTTTCCTGGGTTGAAATTTCCAACCAATATACCCTATATTATACCCTAACCCAAACACTAACCCTAACCCACATCCTAACCCTAGCTTTTGAGTAATTTAAGTACAATCCAAAAATCTAATTCGTGAAATTCCTAATGGAGACCTAAATATAAATCACCCTTTGGAGACCTTTTTACTCCCATTGTCCCCATTGTGTTCACGTCTCCAGAGGTACCGTATTTCGCACCATACAGTACATGTACATATGTACATGTACATGTACTTTACATGTACATTGACACAGCAAATCATAGCTGCCCCGGCGTTTATTTGTGACTGCGGGTGAATTTGTTGATTGAAACAACTTTGCTCTATGGTGAAAACCTCCAAAGCCCCAGTCCCACCGAAAGCCGGATACGCTACGGATCAACCCGGATGCACTACGGTTCATATCCGGGGTCATCCGGAGTGGAACCTTAGTCAAACCGTGATAATCCGGGACTATCCGGGACTATCCGGGGCCATGCATCCGGGATCATCCGGGGACATCCGCAGTGAGTCCGGGAAGTCGAGCGTCACCGGCCCTGGATCAGCATCTAGCATCCGGAGTGATCCGGGGCCATCCGGGAAGGGAGAGGGGGGCGGCGAAGAACCGTAGTGAAACCGTAGTGCGATCGTGATGATCCCTAGTGTATCCGGGATAAACCGTAGCGTAACCGTAGTGTAACCGTGTTTATCCGGGATGAAACGGGAGTTGGTTCCACTACGGTTCCACTACGGATCACCACGGATTCACTACGGTGTCACCACGGTATTTCCCGGATGAACCGGGATTAACCGTAGTGTATCCGGGGTCATCCGGGGTTAACCGTGGCACATCCGGGATGAACCGTGGCGCATCCGAAGTGAAACCGTGGCGGAACCGTAGTGAATCCGTGACCATTCGGGGTCATGGGGGAAAAACAGGCTTGAACCGGGGTGATCCGGGCCCATTCGTGGCAGAACCGTAGTCAAACCGTAGTAGAACCGTAGTAGGATCGGGGAACATGTCACTTTGTTTGTGATTGCCTTCCCGGACCACCCCGGATCAAACGTAGTTTCATCCGGGGTCATCCGGGGCGATCCGGGGCGATCCGTAGCATATCCGGCTTCAGTGGGACTGGGGCTACTAATTTATATGGTGGCCCTGAGGGATATCAAAAGTCGTGAACATTTTCGCGACAAATTTGCGACTTGTCGTTAATTTATTTGCGACTGGTCGCAAATAAATTAACGACAAGTCGCAAATTTGAGTCCTGAATTTTTTACGACTTGTTTTTTGCGACTAGTCGTAAATATTTTTTCGCGAATAGTCGTCAATATTTTCAATAGTCGCGAAAAAAATTCGCGACTAGTAGCGAAAATATTCACTAATAATCACGAATTATACGACTAGTCGCAAAAATATTCACGAACAGTCGCAAAAATATTAACAACCAGTCGCGAATAAATTCACGACAAGTCGCGAATAGTTTCACAACTACTCGCAAACAAATTCACGACTTTTATGTCCCTCCATGCAGAGCCACCATAAATTTCCCCTTTTATTTCAGGGAAAGGTAGTTTTTGCAGGTAATTAACTGTTTGCCAAAATGAAGCACGACCTCACTAGATTTGAGGCTAATACTGACGTACTGTACGTTCGATACACTGGAATACAAAAAAACGCACCGCGCTGAAGCACCATAACATAGCGATGCTGCAGCGGGCAGACCCGCGGTACGGTACCGGTGGCTGTAGCTAGCTTGCACTGCCATGCCCCGGAAGATCGGACACACGTACATGTACAATGCTATTAAAAGTCTGCACATTTCGCGCAATGCACGTGCATACAGTCACCATCACATACATGTACATTGTACATGTACAATGTTGTACATGTACACTCACTTGTGTACACACACACACAGTATCTTATATTTGTGTATAATGAATAATTCATGATGAGGCTCAAACTCGGTCGCTGATTGGATCCCTCGGAAAAGCGAGGGAGATTCGTCGAAAACTAAGGTTAAAGTTAACAATTGATTGCCAACTAGTGCTAGACCCATTGGGGAATCCAAAATCATGTACGTTTGTCAAACGTCGGCTCCAGTGCGAGTATGGATCCAGCTGCATTATGTAAACTACGCATGCGTGAGACACCAACGCACACGAAGTCGGGATTTGAAAAAGAGACAGCGTTAACGAATCTGCGCGCGTGGGCGCCGAAATAACACAAGGGTCTAGGGCTAGACTACACCAAGCCTCGCGTAAGATGGCTAACGCCGGACTTGATGACGTCACGGTCTAAACACTTTCAGCGCTTTTATGTTCTCTTTTGTGCTGACATTGAAGGATTCTGACGTCGATTGAACAACCCTTTAGCCACAGAAGCTGAGCCAGGCAAAGCGAAATTCCAGTGTACACTGTAAGTGACTTGCCATGTTAATTTTGCCAATATTTTGGGCCACAACTCGGCTGTTTTTGTCGGTGTGTTTGATTCCGCTAATGTACGTACGCTATTGCATTATATAACTAAGCAGAGCTGTGAACAGGAAAGTCCACTGCGTGGGTGTACGGTGTAGTTTAACGTAGGAATAAGACTACAGTTTAGTACAAACAAACAACTGTTTGGGTCCGCTATGTTGCACTTCCAGTTCGCGCCGACTTCAAGCTTTAACACAGCTGAATATGGACAATGGTCCGTCCAGGTGCAGAAATCAGTGGATGAATCCCGAGCCTACCCAAGCCCAAGCCAAGCCCGAGCCTAGCCCTTAGCCCCAAGCCCTATGTGGTAAACGCCCTGAGATTGGTCACGGTAGGTAAGTAGGGCGCCACCGTGCTGGGTGGTTATTCCCGAAATATTTCGTCACCTCATGGTTGTGTCCTGCAAACCCACCAAACTCAGGTACAATTTTATCGGGTTTTGTTGCCATTGACTTATTCTTTAAAATTAAATGTCTGATGTAGTAAGTATTATAGTTTAGGATATCAAGAAGTAGAGATGCCGACATTGTGTGAAAGTAGCTAATCCCAAGATCCCCAAAATGATTTTACAAACATGGCGACTCCGTTTATCGATGAATAATGTGTGTGCGTTGGGCCAAACTGGATAACCTAGGATGTAACTTTCCCCTTGATCTTTACCCCTGGATGTATTACTCTGGATACACATAGGAAACACTATTATTTCATACTATAGCTTAAGTTCACCTCCTGTAAAATCGGAGCTCATACAGATGTTGAATAACGCCTTCTAGTTAGAATAATCTGCTCATATGTAGACTTGCACAAGTCAGCTGTTAAGTTACTAATTGAACTGAATTTATGCACTGTGTATGGACCGTTATTATCAGGAAGATTTAGTGGAACCTGTCAAATACTCGTGTAACTAATGTTATTGGTACTTGACTTCAATTTAGTTTTTGCAAAGTCTCCGGGAATTAGCTACAATGGATATTTGGGAAATTCATGACATTGTTCTGGTATGCAACCAAGTGAACCGTTAACTAAAACCCTCCGTCAAACCAAACGGGCTCACTCGTGAGGCAAATTTTCATACTGTTGTGTATAACTAAAACAAACATGGGCCAATTCAGTTAAATTTGTTTTGTAACTATTCTTGTACCCCACCCTTCTACTCGAAACGTATAAACTGTAAAAGCATGTTTGAAACAGAGTTCGTTAACCCTTCAATACAGCCATGTGAACTCAGTTGTACATATGCCTTCCGCGTGAGCACCGTGGTGAATCCGTGTGTATTGATATGCCAGAATGCTTCAATATTGTGTGCATGTCCAGGGATGGTCTATTGATATGCTCATACCATTAGACAAACAATTGTGACCCCCCAAACACAGTTTTATCCCTATCAGTACCGAGCGCGCCACCTGGGCTCAAAATTGCATGGACGTTCGCAACCAAAGAGCTTGTATGCCCCCCATTATTAAAGTCGTTACGTGAACAGCGTTCTTTGTTGGCACAAGTCGATATTGCTTGCAACTGAAATGTCAACAACGCTCTCATTTGTGGCAGTTGTGTGGTTTATTGCTATTGGTTTCAAAATGGTTCAAAAGGACGCGCGCGTGCATGCATGCGATCACTAGCAGTTTGTCCAACGCCACTTAGCTGCCATCATGGCCGAAAACGCTTCCAAGATTTTGGAGGAAATCTTCGCAGATAGCGGTTCAGATATGTCCGATGATGAATCTTCTGTAGCAACATCTGACGAAAGTGATAAAGAGCCAACACAAACCTCTTCAACTTCGTATGCAAAACCAAATTACAGGTAAGGTCGGCAGGTTATTAAAACACACCGTTCAACTTGGCTATTCTCGAAATGTTTCGCATCCGACATTCATAGGCTACTGTAATGTAACCTTTTATTTTTGATTACCTTTTGCAGTGAAAATCATCAAAAGCACTGAACGTTTCAGTTTGCATTGCATAATCCGATGGAATCCAATTAGAAATTGATGAAAATATTTATTTGTTATTGATTTATTGATTTCTTTATTGATTTGAAAAAAAGAAAAGAAAAAATGTTTTGTTTTTGTTTTTTGAACGTGTTTTTTGGTTTAGATATTCTTAACTTTCTATTGATTGTAAATTTGTATCTATTTTTATATAATAATCTTTAAAAAAAGAGATTTTATTTTATGAGATTTTATTTTATTAAAAAAGGAGACTTATTTCAGTGAGAACACTAGATACGAGCATCCACAAACTTCATTGTAAGAACAGTTTGTCATTAAAGGTAATACCACCACCCCCCCCCCCCCCCCACACCAAATAAAACTAACCAAAAAAAACTAAAACAACAACAACACAACAACAACAAAACAAGACAAAACTACTTCATTTAATGAATGACCATATTTGACAGTCACGAATGGTCTCGAGCATCCTTTGAAATCAGGGCACCTGGTGTGCTATTCTGTTTTAACAACACTGATATTGTTTAGCAATTTCCAAAGATGGTTGGCCAAACGTCGTCCCAAAAATACTTAACCCCGGATAAATCCGTTTTATCCGACCCCCCCCCCCCAAAAAAAAAAAAAGAAGAAGAAGCTAATTTTGTATACTACCCTTAAAAGAAAAGGTGTCGTGATATGAATAGTGTCCCAATAACCTTTCTGAATGTTCCGATTTCAGGTGTGGATGGAATAAAGCAAGCACCTCTTATAGCAAATGCCCACCGATGAAATTCAGTGAAGAGACTGGCTGTACGGGAGATTTCAGTCACCTGTCGCCCATGCAAATCTTTCAGCCCTTCTTCTGCCAAGCAGTGTGGGAGTTGATGGTGGATGAGACCAATCGCTATGCTAAACAGACAATGTGTGCAGATGTGGCCAATCATCAGCCTGCCTGGAATCCAACTACTGTTCCTGAAATTATGGCATTCGTGGCCTTGCTTATATGCATGGGTATCAACACAAGGCCTCGCTACAGCATGCACTGGTCCAGGTCCGAAGTTATGCGAAGTCCCCTGTATTCGGCGACCATGTCTCGCAATCGATTCACTGCGATCCTCCGATTTTTTCACCTTGCCAACAACAGAGCTCAACCAGGTGATGCTCCCCCTGACAAACTCTCCAAGGTCCGCCCGCTGCTCGACATTGTACTGTCATCCTTTCCTCGCATTTACAAGCCAGGCCGAAACCTCTCACCAGATGAGACAATGATCAAGTTCAAAGGCCGACTTGGTTTCAAACAGTACATGCCACGAAATTCCGCCAAATGGGTATTGAAATGTTTTCATTGAACGAGTCAGAAACCGGTTATACATGTGCTTGGAAGGCGTTCATCGGCTCTCAGCCCACATCAAAGAAATATAGTCGACCCTCCGTTGGTTATGCTTTAACACACCACCCACCTAATATTACATCTGCTGGGCATGTAGTCCTCGACCTAATTACAGGACTCAAACATAAGGGACATTACATTTTTATGGACAATTGGTACACTAGCCCAGCTTCCATCTGCAAGTTGTCACAGTTAAAATGTGGAGCTTGTGGAACTGCACGCTACACCGCATTGGGGAATCCAGATTGTGCAAACCCCCAAAAGTTACACATGATAAGAGGTGCTGACCCCCAGTTTTACACCAAAGCCGGCCAACTGTGCGTCGTTTGGCAGGATGCAAAGCGTGTAACTCTTCTCGCAAATGTTGGAAACTGCAAAATCGACACGAAAGACATTCCGAGCAAAAACAGTTTGAGTGGACTTTGTACGATCAAAACACCTTCTGTCGTTAATGATTATAATAAATACTTGGGGGGAAGTGATCTCGCAGCACAAATGTGTCAGAACTACTCGCACCCTCACAAATCGATAAAATGGTGGAAAAGAGTTTTCGTGGCCATTCTTGACATCTGCTTGGTGAATGCTACCATTGTATACAACGGCATCCCTACAAATCAGCACTTGACCACTTTGAATTTCAAGCACAACCCAATGGTGCACACACCGCCAACCCAACATTGAGTTGTTTGGGGTTTTGGGGTTTTTTTTGGGGGGGGGTACGTGGCCGTTTTCATTTGAACTTTTAACTGCATAGTTTACCCATTTTGTATGTTTGTGTAATTACCTTCATAGTCCGGATTTCCTTCATGTTGAACAACTCTAAGTATCTAAGTAAAATCTAAGTATTTTCAAATACAAACTTGAAATTTGCTCACTCCTACACTAGTGTTTCTTCATCAGATTTACAATTCTTGGTAGTTGTCAAGTCATATTAATGTTGAAGTGATGGTACACACAGCGCCAACCCAACATTGATTCAACATTATGATTCAACACCATTAAAAAAGAGTGGCCTTTCATTACTTTGCCTTGCGATGGCGCTATACACTAAAACTTGGCAAAAAGGTGCTTGGTCACTAACTGGTAATATCATGCACATTACTCTGGTTACCTAAGCATAGCAGGGTTGTAGTCGAGTCCCTGCAAGTCCTTTCATAAGTCCTTTCGTGAAGCCAGTCACAAGTCCCTTTATAAAGGCAGTCACAAGTAACTAGATGAACAATGACAAAGGAATGCCTTTGTCAAAGCTGATTTGAATAGCTTGTGATTTGAATTGGAACTGAAGGACTTGTGATGGACTTGCAGGGACTTACAGGGACTTGCAGGGACTTGTGATGGACTCGACTACATCCCTGAAGCATAGTGACAAAATATGCCTTAGTACCGAAAGGGTTCTACATATAACACCCATGCCTCTCGCGTGAGCACAGCAACCGCGCGTTTTTGTTATGTTGGTGCATCCGAGGGAAAAGCCGTTTTAGGTATAAAGGTTAACACTCTCGTTAACAATGATGATATTTTGTTGGTGGACAAAACAAGTGTATAATATTAGTGTGCTCTCACAGTTAGTAGTGGAACTTTGTTTCTCTATCTATTTTGGTGGTGATTCTCATTGTTGTGTCCTGCAAACCCGCCAACTCAGAACACACAGTGGGGGAAATTCAAATGACAGCTCCGAATTACACCGTATCCTGACTCTCTTACGCCCTCACCCCAAATCCATCAGCAACCCTACTTCGTTGTAGGAGTCTTTTTACCGTTGTCATACCCTAGACCTCCTCCATTATCCCCCCCCCCCCCCCTTTGCCCCTTACAACTGAAAACAGGCCGCGTCACAGAACACACGCGTATTGCGAACGTGCGCCCTTCCCGCGCATGCCACGCCCGCGGTGAGAGTTTCGCGTACTTGCACATTCCATACGCGGATCAATTTTCAGAACAGTTTTGAAAACGTATGCCATGTCTAGTTTATTTTTAGAGGTATATGAGATTCGCAGACATATACACGAATAGACCGCCAGTCGTGTGCACAAAACCGTGATCGGAAAAAGTAGGGTCAAAACGACTTGTCGGTGAATGGTTGCGCGTAACCGGTACTGAACGAGTTGTACGCTTTGCACGCGCGTGTATATTTTGTTGTACATTATCTTTCGTTCGACTGACAATGCACCGCGCGCGCTTTTTACGTTCTGTGCGCATACTGGGCAACGCGCTAAACACAGAAATGGGCATAAAAGTCTTCATTTGAAAGTGTCAAGATTGGTTACTGAATTCCCAGCCTCAACTCCATGGGCGCGTGCGCGTTCCTTCACTACCTCCTGGCCGTGAAGAATGCGTAAACGACGCTGACTGGCTATTTAGTGCGTACTGCGCGCGTGTTTCGTAAACTGCACGCCCTGAATGTAATGCGCGCGCGTGTTCCTGAACGCAAGTCGCGTATGGTTTTTGTTTTCAAGTCTGCGCCTTAGCTGTACAATATGGATTTTGGAAGCCTCGTTTGTTTTGGCCCAAAACGACAGAGGCACGTAAATTAAATATAAATCCTTGCTAAATATCATGTTTGAAAGTATTGATTCTGAAAAATAACATTTACAAAATGTTAGAGTATTGCGTCGCGCGTTAAACGCATCGACTGCAGCCCTAAATTAAATGAGCCAATGTATGGCACATTTAAATTAGACAATGCCAGGGGCTAAGATTGCGCAAGGCATGCTGGGATAAAATGGCACAGCAAGATCGTAGCCCTGGTAACGAGGTTGCTGAATGCCCTATGATAAAATATGTAATATTATTTTAAATCGATAAATGATTTCTTATAATTATTTGACTGGAACTCTTCGGGTGTGTAAAAATTCCCTATACCGAGGGGTACATTTGCCCGTAGCTGGTATTTTAGTCGGGCGCCGCGCAGATCACGAAATTATCATGTAGTTTTGAATAGGAGCTGGCGGACTTATGGATAATTTGCAAAGAGCGGGTATTTTGTAGCTGGGGTATTTTGTAGCTGAGGGGGTATTTTAGATATTTACTTACATGTTTGCGGTGGTGAAACCTGTGTTTCTCGATCTGCATGCTAGGTGTGGGGGTAATATAAGCTCATCGCGAATAAACATGTATATCTAACTCGTTAGCAGCTGGGCACTTGAACCAGAATAAATAGTTTCTCAAAAACAAAGTAGGCTGTTCCATTTAAGAGAAAGGGGTTTAAACAATACATCTAAGTAATTGTAAGTGGGTTCTGGACCAGCATGGGTTTAAACTAAGCAACTATCTAAACATGTAATTTAATTTAAAGGGGTAAAAATGTCAATTTTTTTCTAAGTTTTTGTTTATATTTTATGAAATAAAAATGCAGTTATAGGAAAGACAGCCATTTTAGGCATTTGGAATGGACCTTTTTAAAGTATAGCCCTTAAAGTATAACACTCTGACGTCAACAACCTTATGGCGTGCCATATGCCATGGTGCGTGTGCCCTACAGAAATAGCAACCGGTTAGCCTCCATTCAAGAAGGGCTTGCAAATCTGAAGATGGCGACAAAAGTGGTTTGCAATAAAGTAAATTATAAACCAGTCAGTAGCGAAGGTTATAGATAGTCATACTGTTGGAATATACTTCCCAAGATACGTGTCCCTTCCGTCTACAACTATATATTTACAACTCAACAACAAATGAGAACACCAGGCGACTTGTCTCTTGTCTTGAACTCAATTTATTCACATCAAATTTAATATTTACAGGTAAATTCTTAAACAGATTTAATGAGAAAACGTTACAGGTATTTACTTTTCCTTAATTATTCAGTTTCCATAAACAATTGTATAGGTTATAGTTGTACGTAGTCTACCACTGTACGAAGGAGTTAGACGTGGGTAGCAAACAGTCATCTGGTGCCTGGCAGAAAGGGCATATGAGCGTTCTGATATAAACAATCACTTTCATTAAAATTGCGTTAAAAGTCTCAAATGTTCCCACACACGTATTTTGATTCCAATTTTCTCTCACACGTGTCATGAACCGTACATATTTTATATTTGTTACACATCTGAATCACAATTTTTGAGAGCAATTTGTGTTAAGTTCGGGGAGAATTTAGTACAATTAATTAAAATATACGCAGTTGTTTTGCACATGCCTTTTTGCTGGGAACATTTTGGTGGTTACGCATTTGCGCATAAGGACATACGCCCTTCTGCCGGGCGGGGCACGATCTTTGGAAACGCCTTAGAGTACGGGTGTCCTACGGCACTGGTCCTGATAGCCTTGATGCTTCCCCGTCAACTTTAAAGGGATCGTATACGTTTGGTAATTGGAACCCACTGTTTGTTTCAATTCTATACAGTTATAGATATATACCATAAAACTAACCTGTACAAATTTCATTTCAAAAGGTGGTAGCGATTTTGAGATATTGCCGAAATTCTGGAGCGGTTTTGTCCACGCAGGAAGAATAATCTGCATTGGAATACACAATCTGAGAAACGTCACTGCAGTAACGCTTCTCAGATTCAAATATTTGGGGATAAAAAGTGATATTTGTTTCCATAACCGCAGTATTTCGAAGTGAACATATTCTAAACATGCATTATAATATCCAAAGCTGCTTTACTTCTTATCAACTAAGTTTTTATTGCCATTAATTTTTGGAGTAATCACCAAACGTATACGATCCCTTTAATGTCTTAGGTCTGGTCCCTCAACTCCCAGCCATCTAATAAATGTAAATATCGAACCATTCCAAATAACAAACGTGGCTAAACTGCCAACATCCGAACGAACAATTCTATAGTCAATATTAAAGTGCTTTTAATTAAGTATTTTACCTAATATGTTTCATTACTATCGCTCCTCAAAAAAGTGAACATAACTTGTCTGCAACATTAATATTAATAATCCAAAAATCTACTCTTAATTCACACAAATCGATTACTCTGTCTGCACAAACTGACTTCAATTAATGTTCAATTTTTGTTGAATTAATGTTCAATTAATGTTCAATAATTATAATCAAATAAGTTTGAAATAAACACTTTGAATAAACAATTTTCCAGGATCACAATGTATACATACCATTTAGTAAAATTTATGTTATGTCGGTTTTAAAGCAGCATGACAATTATTTTGTACTATCAAAACAGTGGGGAAAAAAATCTTTGAGGGTAAATCAGGCTAAACATTGTTAATATAATAAAGAAAATATTACGGTGAAAAGCCCATTTTGTTAGAGCTGGCTAGAGACAAACATTTTACGACCTATTTCAGGAATTTTTCAAGCTGCATGTTTAAGGTGAATTTTTCAAGCTGCATGTTTAAGGTGAATTTTTCAAGCTGCACGTTTAAGGGAAATTTTTCCGTCTCGTGCACTATTGTTATAATTAACCGATTAGCTGCTACATTGATAGAAAGGGTTTTGCAATTAAACATCGGTGTTTAGCGAATAGACACGGGCATTAAAATGAGTAAAAGTAAAATAAGAGTAAAATGAGTAAGATATTTCTTAATAGTGAATAGATTTTCTAGATACCAGCGCTATACAAGTTTTTATTATTATTATTATTATTAACTCGGTAGTAAATATGTTCGATATCTCCAAATGGTGTATCTTACTTTTAAAGGGAATATACACCATTTGCAAACATACAAACAATACAATACAATCATTATTAAATACCTTATTGGACTGTTGGCTAATGCCAGTCAATACAAAATTCTTTAAAATTAATTATGGCACTTGGTGTGGCGGCATTGTCAAGAAAAGTGGCATTTTCAAACATCGTGATTATACCGTGTATGTCGAATACAATTAAATTTAGCGCAACGTTAGCGGGGCGTAAGCACGGCAGTTGGTCCAAACGTCGAACTTAATTGCAAACGTTCAGTCGAACTTAAAATGATAGTGATCTCCAACTATCCCTTTCTTGCCGTCGAGGGGGTAATTGTGCTCAAAGCCCTCAGGCTGACCAACACAGCATAAAGCGTCACAAAGAAAAGTCTGTTGGTTTTCTTTACTCGCACACAGACTGTGAGTGTGCGCATCCCTAATTAGGACGATATTGGGGCCAACTTCGAATTTGTATTGTATTCGACACGGCAGTAGCACGACGTTTGACACCGTGCCGGCTTCTGCAGTGCTTAATTGAATACGTTGAATAAGTCGAGCTTAATTCTTCTGCCGACCCAAACTCAATTTGCTGAGCCAAACTCAATTTGCTGAGCCAAATTGGTTTCAAACGTCGTGCTTGCGTCGTGTCGAATACAACAACTAAGCAAGTTCAATTGTTTCACGACGTTTAAAACATGACTTTACAGTAAAGGTATTTCATAATAATTTAATAGTTTTGTTGTTGATGTTTGCAAATGGTAAATACTACCTTTAATAATATAGATATACCCATTACAGGAATAAAGTGCTAACGTTGTACTCCCGAAACAGAGATATCTCTATTGTTAAAGATATTAAAATAATGTCAAGACTAATGCACGCCATAGTTTACAAAGTGGTAGCAAGGTTGCGTAACACACTCAGGTTTTTTCAGTTTTACACCAATTATGGTTGTGCAATGATTTTTAGTGCAAACTTTAGAAAGTACATTTCGAAATTAATATTATACAATACACAATGCAACGTTCATGGTTCAATTTCACGCATTTTCATGCTACATTTTTTTACGGAATAACGCGGTTTCCATGAAGACCATTGCACACCAAAGTAACTACCTGCATTCCCATCTGAGTAATATGGACCATTCAAGTGAGAATGCCAACAGTTATTAAACCACCAGGATCCTGTGTATTGCTTTGCACAATTATTGCTACCTACCGCGTCATTGTCACGATCCTTTGTTGAGAAAGGACATCCTCTGTGATTCCAAAGGGGGTTTCCCTTATACCCAAGAGAGTCGCCGGCAGTGCTGCTGGTATCGTATTGTCCAAAATTCAGATTGTACCTACCCGGAGATATTTGGAAATCTGAGTACTTTGCCCAAGCCCTGTTGTTATCCCAGTCTTCTAAGTCAACTCGTAGCTCCCATGGTCCACGTGGACCGTCAGACGTCAGATTCACCAAGTTGTCATTACCCAACCAGAACTCGCCGGACAGATCGCCAAAGCCAGACTGGTAGTCGGCCCAGTTACGGTAGAAGTCCACGCTGCCGTCTTGTCGCCTCTGAAACACGATCCATCCCCCGCCGTCAGTTTCCATGTCACAGTAGACACAAAGACTGTCATTGCCGAATCCCTCTGGGTAGATTGTGTAGATACCGCTTGAACGATAACCGTCATCTAAGAGCATCTTGCAACTTGTGTGACGACTCAAGGAGCTACCAGCCAGTGAGCTGCGAGGTGTGTCCTCATCGGCATCAAAGTACACACTCCCTTGAGTTGCATTGAAGTCTTCGGGATGCTGTCGTCTTGTTGCAAGGTTTAACTCGCATCTTTTATTGCAGTCGTTAAAGTTAAAAGACTTGCAACGTTCATACATGCTGCATTCCCGTCCGCAGATGACACGAGATCGCACAGTTTTTACTGCAAACGCAAACTGTTTCAGGGCGCGATTTTCAGCGGCATAAAACGTGCCTTTCTCTGCATAAGTTCCAAGACCATAGACAGGCAAGATAGCTGTCTGGCATATGATGGATACTGTGTAAACCAGTTCCAAACCAATACAAAGTCTTTTCGCCATTTTTTCCTTGGGTTTACGTGCTTGTTGTGATCGATGAATTTAAAGCCGATGTCAGTTTTTCTTTAATACTGAATAGTCAGAACCACGGGAGCAAAATCGGGCAATTTGTAGGTCTGATTGAACGGCAACGACTGTAAAACGACCAGAATATACAAGCCGCACTTTGTCCTAAGACCTCATAAACCACTTCTAGGAAGTTCTACTGACATACAGGTCTGGTGCCGTAGTGATGGAATTTGGCAAGGAATGGGTGGAGGTAGATGACATGTAGTTCTGTGATTGGCTGTCAGTGTGTGATACGTCATTCCACACAACAAATTGTAATTGGTCAGCGCCTTAACCAGTGTAAATCAGAGACATGTGAGTAGCCACACGTATTAATAAACAAGACTATTAAACAAGGGCCACTTTCATAAAACATGTAGGCACACAAATTTGCTTACCATGAACAATCTTCCCTGGGGGAAAAACAGGGTTACAGACCAAATTTTCAGGGGATGTTTATTGTTTTTGACTGTTATCGAGCTTGTTTTTGCTTAGCATTAAAAGCACATGGAGTTTTGGCTGGTAACCTGTTTTTACAGAGCAAAACTATTGTTGTGCTTACATGTTTTATGAAATTTGCCTTAGGACGTAATACCATTACTTGGCTACAGCTTGTAATTACATGTGCTCATGCGCTATAAAATAATTTAGAACCGGTTTCTAGACGGCCATAGCCGTAATACTAACACATGCTCTGCAATGCATACATATTTCTCTACAAGCCCGTTATTTTTTGGGCCGATATTCGAATCGGGGCGTACAGGTGAAACAAAAGTAAAATCGGCAAAAAGTGTGCGTTAATCTATGCTCAAAAAGGTTGTTAACAATTGTTTGAGAAAATGGCGGCAATTAGTCGGACCTTAAATTATGCACTGTGATTGGTCAATCGTTTAAGGGGCGTGGCCTAACGGATAGGTATTTTGCCCGCATACCAATCATGGGCGGATACAGGGGGGAGTCCAAGGGGTCCGGACTCCTCCCCCCCCCCCCTTTTTTTTTTCTTGAGTGAAATTTGTTTTTATTATTTTTATATTTTGTATGGTTGAAGATAAAAAGTGAATCATCGGTTCTGTGGACTCATTTTTGGCCAATGAAAGCATTATAAACATTGAAACTTTTGACAGACAAAACACGCCGCACATGCATACAGCTAACGTCTGTGTATATTGTGCAGCCGACGTCAGTCTTTGTACATTGTTAATACATTTGTGTGTACATGTATACATGCAATTTGATACATTTTCCATTCATAAAAACGGCATGTGCGGGTTGTGCGCGTACGTATACATATTTTGTTGTACATGTACATACACATTGTACATGTACAAACTATGTTCATGTACGTACATTATGGCTATTTAGTTGGTACATTACTGCTAGGATTATTCGCTGCATTAAAATTGTCTCGTGTTTGGCCGTGAGTACCATTAGAAACGTTTCCCGTGCACGCATTTTCGGCTCAAAATGTCAGGGGAAAGTGGCCAGGAAATGCCTGATATTGCACCACAGAGCATCTAGAATCCAATCCGGGCTTCGCGCTCCGCGCTCGCAGTTTCTGCTCCCCTAAACATTTGCCAGTATTTATGTGGAACCCCCCCCCCCCCCCCCCTTTACCAAAAATCCTGCCATTCGCCCCTGCCAATTTCAAGCTCATTGATTTTCTTTCTCAAAATTCAAGGAGAAAGCAATTTGGGATTCCCACTACGTACCAGTCGGGTAATAAAGCCGACCATTCGTGTAACAATAGGCAGTCGTGCCAATGATAAGAACTCTCGTGATATTGATTCAGGCATCTCTCTAACTGCATTGATTTTCTTTCTCAATATTCAAAGATAAAGCAATTTGGATTCCCACTACGTACCGGTCGGGTAATAAAGCCGACCATTCGTGTGACAATTGGCGGTCGTGCCAATGATAAGAATTCTGGCGATATTAATTCAGGCATCTCTCTAGCTGCAAAATATTATAACGGATGTTACACGTCCTTCAATTTAATGTCCTTTCCATGTGACCGAGAATCGTTCTAATAATAAAAATAAAACGTAAGCCGCATGATGATGATGCCCCTTACCAATAAACAAAAATAATCCCATGCGATGCACACTTACTGTTGAACTCTTCAAGTTACTAGGGAAATATTTACGACAAAAATTGAAGATTTTTGGCATGGTGGCCCTGGAAGGACATACACAATCGTGAATATTTTCGCGACTAGTAGTGAAAAAAATCGCGACTAGTCGTGGATTTTTTCGCAACTGGTCGTGGATGTTTTTGCGACTAGTCGTGAATTTTTTCACGACTAGTCGCGAAAAAATTCACGACTAGTCGTCAATTTTTGTTGTAAATATTTTCCCAGTAACTTGAAGGGTTCAACAGTAAGTGTGCATCTCGTGGGATTATTTGTGTTTATTGGGAAGGGGCGTAATCATCATGTGGCTTACGTTTTTTGTTAATTATTAGAACGATTCTCGATTTTTTTCTTTCTGTGAGACTATTAAGTTTTGTGTTTATTGGGAAGGAGCGTAATCATACATGCGGCTAATTTATTTTTATTTTTTTAATTATTAGAACGATTTTTTGGTCACATGTGAAGGGCATTAAATTGAAGGACGTGTAACGCTGGGTTACGTGGATTTGTTTTCTTTTTCTGTGAGACTTAATTTGTTTAGTCAAAGATGAAGTGTTTTTGCAAGAAAATAGCAAGGAGAAACTGACACACAAGTCGCACCTCTAATACACAAGTCGCACCTCCGACTCACAAGTCGCACCTCCAACACAAGTCGCACCTCCAGGCTCCAACACAAGTCGCACCTCCGTGACACAAGTCGCACCTCCGACACACCCAGTCGCACCTTCGACACACACACGTCGCACCTCCGACATATACAAGTCGCACCTCCACACACCAAGTTCCTCCGACACACAAGTCGCACCTATACCTACGTTTTGTCTTCAAATTACTTTCTAAGTTGTTTAAAGAAAATAACATTGTTGGCAACATTTTAATACAATTCTAGGGTTAACCCCTCACATTTTGTTTTTAATTTTTGCAAACGAATTAAAAAAATTGTTTAAAATTCAGATTAGACGCCTGAGGGACTGTGGAACCTACTCCAACTCGATTTCCTGACAAACGTGCATTTTTAGAAGAAACTGGGTTAAAACTAGCCAAAAAATGATTTTGTTTGTATACTAAAATTACGATTGGGAATATGTCCAAATAATAAAATTTCGGCAATTGTTGATAAAAATGCAAATGTAATGTTCAATGTTTACAACCATGCACACTTGTATTGGGCACAGTCATCATACATAATGAGCGTATTCATACAAAGGAGCGTAATCATACATTGATATTTGTATTATTATTATTATTATTAGAACGATTACCGGTCACGTAGGAAGGACATTACATTAAAGGACGCGTAACGCTGGATTAGGTGGATTTGTTTTTTTTTGGTGAGACTATTAGGTTTTTAGTTAAATATGAAGTGTTTTTGCAAGAAAATAGCAAGGAGAAACCGGTTTATGCAGACATACTTCAAGAAATGATCAGTTTATTTGTGTGTGTATTTGTTTGATCAATCCTAGAGTTAGCTGAAGTGAAACAGAACTCATTCTATATGGGGAGGGTGTTTATGGGAGTTTTCACAAGCCAGAACTGTTTCTCATCGTTTTCGTAATTTCTGTTTGAGATACTGAAACGGTTCTGCTGTGTGAAGTATCATAGGGTTTTATGTTTGTGCCTGGTCTGCAGAGATACAAATCTGTATATTTATGATTTGCTGGTAAGCCAGCAATGTGGTTGCGTAACTATACTGCCCAGAGCGTAAATCTTAATTTAAGTTTTTTTCTTAGTGAGATACGCTTCTGGGAGGTCAGTTCTGGCCACACTGTTTGTATTATGTCTGTGGTAACAATACATGAAATGAATACCGCAGAGCGCCCTCTGTTGTTAGATGCGACGAGCTGTCGCAGATATAGAGACAAATTGTAACCGGCTCTACACAAAAAGAGTATTAAGTCGCGCTGTCCATTATCATGTAATCGCCCACTCAACGTTGAGAGGGTAAACATTTCATCAAAATGCGATTTTCATTTTTTGTCATTCATTCAAAGAAATGTAGATTTTGATGAATAACGTGTGTGCATCATTCTGTTGTAGTACAACATATAGCCGGCTATTTCAAAGCATGTTTTCTCAGTTGTGTAATTTGAACTCAAATAAAGTAATCAATATGTAAACACGCCATTTCAGTCTACTCCTTTGCGGGGCCACAGACTGGGGCTAGGGGAAATATGTGAGGCGTTCTAGCAAAATGGGACGCGAAACTTGGCGCAAGGCATATAATTATACCCCCCCCCCCCCCCCCAAAAAAAAAGGGGGAATATTTATTTTTATTTTCAGATTCATTTATGTTTGTAATCGTTAGTATGCCTATTATGTTTTAACAAATAGAATGGGAGTAGTGAACTAAAAATGTAACAATTGGCATTTGTTCAAATCACATGTATACAACTCTAAACTGTAAAGGCCTTTCTCTAAACATTTCACTTTTTCGTCGTGTTGATCAATGTGAACTTTAAACTGACATGACTTTTAACGGAATGTCCGATTGAATCAACTAACAGCATTGCATGAAGAATTTTATCTTCTTTTCTAATACCTGAGAACCCCTCATTTTAAAACTCTGACCAGTCCCATCTCATTTTGCTAGAACTCCTCGCATATTTTGGCGAATAGCCAGACATTTTTCCCATTCATACAACAACAACAAAGGTTGTCAGGAAGTGTCTTTGGACTTCCGCTAATTATTTCATTACAATAACTTGCATTATGCTTTACGAACATACACCTTGCTAGTGGAATGCTGAAGAGGACTATTGAACTTGAGTGCTATAGATTATGATTAGCGTTACCTAAATTAAAACAATGATGATGTAAAATAAATAGTCTCATAGTTCCAGCTAGCTCCAAGATACATGTAGGTATTATTAGTAAAAAGAACGTTTTGTTATGTGCTTGTGTATAGTACATGACTTAATTAGCATATTAAGTTCACAGCTAACATAAGCAAGCGATGACCATAATCTTGCAATTGGTTTGTGATCTAGGGCCCAGTACTCAGGCCACCTTTCCATTTGTTGGATTGGTAATAGGAGCAAAGCATTTTGGTAACACAGGCATTAGATTTTCGACTTTGTTTTTATACAAATTAGGCCTAAAAGACGTGAATGAAATAATAATAATAATATTAAAAAAAATAATAATAATAAATAAATAAATACAAAAAAATGGTCTGTTTGCGATTACATGGCATTGAAACAGGGGTAGGTAGGTAGGAAATTATTCTCCATTCAGATATATAATTATTGCAGAATCTTATGAGGCAGACCTCCATTTAGCTGCTTGTGGTTTCTTCTGCTCACTCGTATTGATTTCGGTCAGTCTTATTTGCCCCATGGTGAGCTATCTAGTCACAAGTTCTTAAGGGTGGTCATGACTTGTAACATTTTATGTCTACTTAATATTTGAGCGCCTTGTATTGGACAGTTATAATTTTTCTCTTTTATATAATTATAGCACTTGTGCTTGCTTTTGTCTAAGTCATGTGACAATTGTTCCGGAGTTCGCTATTCACTTCCTAGTCAAAATATTTACATTTGCTAATTTTGTGGAATTGTGTATGCAGGCGACAGCATTAATTGTTTAATTCTAAGAATCTACTGTTTGAAACGTATTTGTGGCAGAGATTAGTCTTGGCCAAGACCAAGCTAGCCCGTTCATTTGTTCCGCGGCGCGCCGTCCGTATTATCTGGGATTATTGAGGGCGCCCTTTATTATCGCCATAATTCCTGGATCTCTTCCTCTAACTTGGTCTTGGCGCATCGATCACGTGAACCCGGAAAATTCCGAGGACATTCCAAGCATAGCTGAAATAGCTACTCGCCCCCGCATGCGCACTAAGTCGTTTTTGTTTAATGTAGTGTTCGATTATTATAGTCTGGTTCCCAGACCAAATATTTCTGACTATTTGTGATTTTTCATTTATTATTTAGCCGTTAATGTCACGTGACCAAAAACTGGAGGAATTGCTTAACGTTCGCGATGTTCGAGTGTTTCTAGGTATTTATAAAATAAAACTCACATTAGCAAAGGTCAACACCAGACGAAATGCCTAAGACTATCACAGTCATTGTAGTCATTGTGCTATTTTTGGGTAAGAGCCGTTAGAATTTGAATTGTTGCGTCGTCATAGCTACGCTGCAGTATCGCGTCATTATCTATTTTTTTGTCGCCGGCGGCTACCTGACCGGACGTGTAAGAAACCACATTTGGCTATACGTCTAAATTGTAGTGTAGGTCAGGTAGCCGCCGGCGACAAAAAAATAGATAATGACGCGATACAAGCAGCGTAGCTATGACGACGCAACAATTCAAATTCTAACGGCTCTTACCCAAAAATAGCACAATGACTACAATGACTGTGATAGTCTTAGGCATTTCGTCTGGTGTTGACCTTTGCTAATGTGAGTTTTATTTTATAAATACCTAGAAACACTCGAACATCGCGAACGTTAAGCAATTCCTCCAGTTTTTGGTCACGTGACATTAACGGCTAAATAATAAATGAAAAATCACAAATAGTCAGAAATATTTGGTCTGGGAACCAGACTATAATAATCGAACACTACATTAAACAAAAACGACTTAGTGCGCATGCGGGGGCGAGTAGCTATTTGAGCTATGCTTGGAATGTCCTCGGAATTTTCCGGGTTCACGTGATCGATGCGCCAAGACCAAGTTAGAGGAAGAGATCCAGGAATTATGGCGATAATAAAGGGCGCCCTCAATAATCCCAGATAATACGGACGGCGCGCCGCGGAACAAATGAACGGGCTAGCTTGGTCTTGGCAAAGACTAGGCAGAGATCTGCCCTGTGTTTCGATTTTTAATCTTAATTTAAAAAAAAAACTGCATTAACCTGCAATCCGGGCCAAGAAGTCCTCATGCATATTATTAACAATCACAAAGAAAAACTGTGAAACCCCCATAGTCTGCATTTTTCAGTAACATAACTTGAGCAACACAGCATATGTACTTGGCAACAGACAACTGCTGCGTTGAGTTTTTCTTTTTTGTTTGCAGGATGGGACCCCGCGGTTCCAAAAATTCACCAAGAACAGGGACGAAAGTTCAGGCTAGAGTCAGCATTCCACAATCTCAAACATTCACCCGGACACATCACACAGGACATATCACCGCGTTTACACTTGATCCTCCTACAAGGATCCAAGGAGGATCAGATCCCGAAAGCGAGATCAAGCATTTTTGTGCCGCGTTCACACTTGAGTGTGATCTCGCATGTGTGTAAACGATACGGCGACACACGTACGTTGCAATCCCCCATATAGATTACACAGCGTTGGCCGGCCACCGACGATGACAGGTGGTAGGCAAAGCGTTGTTTACATTTTCTTGTTTCGCGGTTTTTTTTTAATGACCTGACGCACCGGATGTGAGCAGCTTAAATTGCAGGATCTGATCTCGATCTGCGTTCACACTTGATTGTACTGCTATAATTTTCATCTTGTTTACATTGAAGTGTTATTGATCGTGGCAAAACATGCAGTCATGCATAGCCCACCATTAATACCTGAGCCATAGTGGCGTCATTGCTAGTTTGTTTACATGTACGTTTCCTCCTGTTTTTTTCCCTCAAATTATATGATTAAGTCAGAGCTTAAAATGAGGTTTTATCAGGAGTTTTTCGCCCTTCCCATAATTGAATATCAGCTTGGCGGAAGTTAATTACATGTATAAACGCTGCAATAAGCCTCAATTGTATTATTTGTATACATACTACTTCATAACAATACATTGTGCTCCTAAATACGCTATGAGACTTTTTTGGGGGTTTATTACGGGCCTCGGGTAGTTCATTGTTCTCGTTTCCAAAGGGAACTGGAAATGTTAAATCATTTGAGGCCCATGCGGCTTAAATAAATGTATTACCCCTGCGGTCGTTTGGTTTTAGAGGGCCGAAACAGGGCTCTGATGGGGTCCAGGCCATTGGGACCACTTAACTGTTGATAGTATCTTAATTTCGCGCCCCTTGGCCTCCACCGGCCATGCTAATTATTCATTTGGGCACTAACGATTTAGTCGGCACGGATTTGTTCTGTATTCGCCAGCGAATTCGTATTTGTATGCAGGATTATCGCAACAACTACCCCGAGATATCGGAGGTTTGGTCAGATATATTGCCAAGCGCTTGCTACTTCGGTGCGACTGATGACCAGTCAAAAATGAAATTAAAACGACGGGCGGTTAATAAATGGGCCCGTTCACTGAGCAAGCGCATCGGCGCGTCGGTCCTTAGCCATCCCCAGTTCAAATGGTCAGACTTCGCGCTGTTTTGCTACGATGGCGGCCATTTAGCTCCTACGGGCAACATAGAATTTCGGGCCAATACCCGCGCTTGCATTGATTCCGCCTTTGTTTAAATTGTCCCCGCCTGTACAGTCGGTGCTCATTTGGGTTTTACTCATAGTCATCGGGCTCAGGGTTGCGCGTTTGGCAGGAATTGGCTGGGAGCGACCGGCAGTGACTCCATTTAAACTAATAAACAAGTTACATGCCCTAATAGTTCTTAAGTAAGTCTAATTTGAAGTTGTACGTTAAAATAAAGTTTTACAAGTTGTGTTTAATCTTTAAAAAACTACACGCCAAACACCCGCTTGCGCTAGCGGGGTTTATTCCAACCGTCTCTACTAACGGTGGAAAAAGCGGCGTGTTTGTTCCAAATTAGTGTTTAGTAATTTACATAAAACTAGCATAAAGTTAAGTCACGTGACAAATATATAAACACTGTGGTTAGCGCCTACTGCACTCGTTCTGCTGGGGCTACTCAACCGTCACTTCAAACGGTGAAATTCCAGTGTATTGGTGGCAAGCCTGCCAAGCAAATGGGCCCAGTTGTGAGCCAAGCATGGCAATTTGGGCAAGCCTGCCCCTTTTTAGCTTACGCATTATCTTCCCTTTTTATGCTGTTGTGAAAGCATTTTTTTTTAAATGTAAAAATTTGATAGCTTGAAATGTAATAAGAAGGAATAAGCTAGCGGCTCGAGAAACTAAGCCAAAAAGTCAAATCATCGTGTCAAGGTGGCTTTGTGTGTGGTTTGAGAATAATTGATAAGGGGTAAGCCTTGCATATGTATGCAAATTAGGTAAAAATATGATAATTATGCAAAAATGTCTTAAATGTTCCTTAAATTAATTGATAAGGGGTAAGCCTTGCATTTGTATGCAAATTAGGGCAAAATGTGATATTTATGCAAACAATATAATTATGCAAAAATGTATTAAATCCCAGCAAACACAAAACGTTTAAAAAACGTTTTTTAAACGTTTAAGTAGGTCCGCTAGGTCTTCGTCCTAAATAAACGTTTAAAAAACGTTATTTAAACGTTTAATTAGGCCCGCTAGGTCTTCGTCCTAAATAAACGTTTAAAAAACGTTTTTTAAACGTCCGCTACGTCTTGATTTTTAACAAACGTTTAAAAAACGTTTGGAGAACATCTAATTTTGACCTAATATTTGCCCCAAAGCAAAGGTTTTTTTAAAACGTTTACAAAACGTTTACGAAACGTTTGAAAAAGACGAATTGTTTTCTGGACGTTTAAAAAACGTTTTCTTTACGTCCAAGTCAAATAAAAACTAATTGTAATTAATTATTGTTTTTTAATATTATGATTTAATATGATTATTATTTTGATGATTAAATTGAGTAGCCTAATGATGGTGATTATGATGATGATTATGATTATGATGATCGATGATGATTATGATTATGATGATGATCATGATCGTCATCCTCATCGTGTGGCCCATATGGTCGTCGTCGACGTCGTTGATGTACGTAATTGTTATATTTTGTGACATCGATATCATGCGGTGCGCCGGCGCGGCCTGGCTGGCCGCCTACGTACAGCGTGCATGCCATCGTTTATATTCAAACGCTATGTTGGATGTTTTTGAAAGGTTTTCTGAACGTTCTGAATAGGTTTTCTGAACGTTCTTAAAAGGTTTTCTAGACGTTCTTAAAAGGTTTTCTGAACGTTCTTAAAAGGTTTTTTGAACGTTTTTAAAAGGTTTTCTAGACGTTCTTAAAAGGTTTTTTAAACGTCTAAAGGTTTTCTAGACGTCCTAAAAAGGCACTGCAAAAACTGTGGTGTTAAAATTTTAACACCAATGTTTTTTTAATCTTTTGGAATGAACATTGGTGTTAAAATGAAGTAAAATGATTCTTGAAGTATTAGTTTCAAATCAAGTACTGGTGTTACGTACTTTTGGTGTTAATTTTGACCTAGTGCGCATGCGTGTGTGAAATAAAGCCCTCTGATTGGTCGATAAGGAATTATGGTATATGTTAACAATAGTCGATGTTAAATTGTTGTATTTAGTCCAAAAACCCATTTATTTTACCATAATATGTAATTATTTAAACGATTCCATGATTGAATTTTGATTTTTGTGCAAACATAGTTAAAAATTCGCGTTACATTTTATTCGTTTTCAAATTTTGACATTATTCATAAAAACTAGCTGCGACTTCGTCGTGGACAAAAAAGCGTAGTATAAAACTAACAACGGCAATGGCTATGTGTGTAGTACGTATTCAGTAGGAATAGATTATTATTGTATATGGATGTGTAATGTGTAATAAGTCAGTTCTTTGTAATATTTCATTACGTAATTTGTCCATGCAGTTAATATGTACAAAATTATAGTGTTAAAACGGTATGATCCTCAAACTGGTGTTATTCAACACCCAAATTTTTTGCAGTGTAGACGTTCTTAAAGGGTTTTCTAAACGTTCTTAAAAGGTTTTCTAGACGTTCTTAAAGGTTTTCTAAACGTTCTTAAAAGGTTTTCTAAACGTCTAAATGTTTTCTGGAGAGCTGGTCTGAAAAACGAATACGAGACAAGGTTTTAAATTGGTTTTTTAAACGTTTTAAATTGGTTTTTTAAACGTTCAATAAAAACGTTTTTTAAACGTCCAAAACCTACCACAAAAAAACGTTTAGAAAACGGTTTTTTTTTGAACGTTTAAAAAACCAATTTAAAACGTTAAAAAAACGTTCAGAAAACGTCCGATTGTTAGCTGGGATGCCCCTTAAATTAATTGATATGTGATAAGCCTTGCATTTGTATGCAAATTAGGTACAAATATGATAGTTATGCAAACAATATAACTATGCAAACATGTCTGAAATGTCCCTTAAATTAATTGATAAGTTTTAGCTTTGAATTTGCATGCAAATTATGTCAAAATGTGATAATTATGCAAACAATATAATTATGCAAAAATGTCTTAATGTCCCTGCATTTGTATGCAAACTAGATCAAAATATGATAATTATAGAAATAGGTTCCATGCAAACTTAGTCTCCGGTCGCTGCGATTCGCGAGACTTTGTGGCGTAGCTGGATAATTTCGCAGATAGCCCAATTTGTAACGATATCCCCCTTCGATGCGTCCGGCGAAAAAAATCCATTCAAATAATACAAGTGTTAATAATATTTTATAATTACCGTGCCGTATTTAAATCCAGGGCGTTAGAATCATGTGTGTAGTACTAAAATTTAGACCTATAGCAGCGTTTAGAATAAACTTCCGCCAAGCCGATATTCAATTAGGGGAAGGGCGAAAAACTCCTGATAAAACCTCATTGTATGCTTTGATTGAGGAAAAACAGGAGGAAATTCCCTTCCGGCTCCAATGGGCAGCCGAGTGTGCAAACTCCAGAATTGATACCAGGCAAGGACGACAAACAATCCCCCACATGACTGACCTTAACAGGTGGCAGTATAAAGGGGAGGTGGTGGGCTGCAAAAAGTAAATTACGAAGAACTAGCACGAAAAAGCAAACCTGAACTAACAACTGCTCAGACGACAATGACCGCTCTAGCCTAGCGAACGTGACTATACCATACTCGACCTTGTCGTCACTCAACAGCTGCCCATTTCGGCCATCTTAAACCAAAGAGACCGCCTAGGAGTAATAAATCAATTGAAGCCGCATTGGCTGGCCTCAATTTACTTATGCAAAAAATACAATTATGCAAAAAGGTCTCAAATGTCCCTTAAATTAATTGATAATGGGTTAGCCTTGCCATTGTATGCAAATTAGGTTGATGATAATTATTCAAAAAATATAATGATGCAAAAAGATCTCAAATGCCCCTTAAATTAATTGATAAGGGGTAAGCATTGCCTTTGTATGCAAATTAGGTTGAAATATAATAATTATGCAAATATGTCTCCATTGTTTCTTAAATTAATTGATAAGGGGTTAGCCATGCATTTGTATGCAAATTAGATCAAAATATGATAATTATGGAAAAAGGTTTCAAATGTCCCTTAAATTAATTGATAAGGGGTAAACTTTGCCATTTTTTGCAAATTAGGTCAAAATATGATAATTATGCAAAAAATATAATTATGCAAAAAGGGCACAAATGTCCCTTCAATTAATTGATAAGGGGTAAGCCTTGCATTTGTATGCAAATTAGGTAGAAATATGATAATTATGCAAAAATGTTTCTGTAGTCTCTTAAATTAATTGATAAGGGGTTAGCCTTGCATTTGTATGCAAATTAGGTCAAAATATAAGAATTATGCAAATATGTCGCCATTGTCTCTTAAAATAATTGATAAGGGGTAGGTCTTGCCATTTATATTAAAATTAGGTCAAAATGTGATAATTATGCAAAAAATGTAATTATGCAAAAAGGTCTCACATGTCCCTTAAATTAATTGATAAAGAGTAAGCCTTGCCATTTATATGCAAATTAGGTCAGAATATGATAATTATGCAAAAAATATAATTATGCCAAAATTTCTCAAATGACCCTTAAATTAATTGATAAGGGGTAAGCCTTGCCATTGTATGCAAATTAGGTTGAAATATGATAATTTTTCAAAAAATATAATGATGCAAAAGGGTCTCAAATGCCCCTTAAATTAATTGATAAGGGGTGAGCCTTGCCATTGTATGCAAATTAGGTTGAAATATAATAATTATGCAAAAAATATAATTATGCAAAAAGTCTCAAATGTCCCTTAAATTAATTGATAATGAGTTAACCTTGCATTTGTATGCAAATTAGGTCAAAATATGATAATTATTCAAAATGTTTCCGTAGTCTCTTAAATTAATTGATAATAATAGATTAAATAAACAAATTTGATCAGTTAACAACAATTATTGGGCCCTGTGATGTGCCACACGGACGGTCTGATCCAGTTTAATAACCAGTGTGGAGATCAAACTTTTGTTTAAGAATCTATAGCCTAGGATGTTCCACTCGGGCTATAACCAGTGCATTTTGCTTTTTGATTGTTGCATGATTAACCCGTAAATGAGCAGGTTAAGCAAATGCTCAAAATTGAGCACCTCTGATATTTTCCACAACGGCCGTTGGTGATTTGGATAGTGGTCATTGGGTATCACTAGTTGCATTGTGGTCTTGGGTATATCACAATCCTTTTCTTGAGTGTTTTTATTTCTCCAGGTGTGGTCATCGCCTAATGTTAATGTTTGGACTATTGGTCCGTGTTTTAGTATTCGTTATCCGGTTTGCCCGTAATCTTTTGTATTCCGGTTGAAGAACGTTGATTAAAATTGAAGCTGTGGCAAGTGACACAAAACAAAAAATCTGTCTCTGGTACTTACTTTTGGAGTTTGAGTATAATGCAAAAATGTCTCAATTGTCCCTTAAATTAATTGATAAGGGGTGAGCCTTGTATTTGTATGCAAATTAGGTCAAAATATGATAATTATACAAAAAATATGATAATTATTGCAAAAATTCTCAATTGTCCCTTAAATTAATTGATAAGGGGTTAGCCTTGCATTTGTATGCAAATTAGGTCAAATTTTGATAATTATGCAATATAATTATGCAAAAAATGTCTCAAATGTCCCTTAAATTAATTGATAATGGGTTAGCCTTGCATTTGTATGCAAATTTGATAAAAATATGCTAATTATGCAAAAATATCTCAAATGTCCCTTAAATTAATTGATAAGGGATTAGCCTTGCATTTGTATGCAAATTAGGTAATAATATGATAATTATGCAAACAATATTAATTATGCAAAAATGTCTCAAATGTCCCTTAAATTAATTGATAAGGGGTTAGCCTTGCATTTGTATGCAAAATATGATAATTATGCAAAAAATATTAATTATGCAAAAATGTCTCAAATGTCCCTTAAATTAATTGATAAGGGGTGAGCCTTGTATTTGTATGCAAATTAGGTCAACATGATAATTATGCAAAAATGTCTCAAATGTCTCTTAAATTAATTGATAAGGGGTTAGCCTTGCATTTGTATGCAAATTAGATAAAAATATGATAATTATGCAAACATATCTCAAATGTCCCCCAAATTAATTATTAAGGGTAAGCCTTGCATTTGATAATTATGCAAACAATATAATTATGCAAAATATGATAATTATGCAAAAATGTCTCAATTGTCCCTTAAATTAATTGATAAGGGGTGAGCCTTGTATTTGTATGCAAATTAGGTCAACATATGATAAATATGCAAACAATATAAATTAGGTCAAAATATGATAATTATGCAAAAAATATAAATTAGTCAAAATATGATAATTATTGCAAAACTGTCTCAAATGTCCCTAAAATTAATTGTTAATGTGTTAGCCTTGCATTTGTATGCAAATTAGGTCAAGATATGATAATTATGCAACAAATATAATTATGCAAAAAATGATAATTATGCAAAAATGTCTCAAATGTCTATTAAATTAATTAATAAGGGGTTAGCCTTGCATTTGTATGCAAATTAGGTCAAAATATGATAATTATGCAAAAAATATAAATTAGTCAAAATATTATAATTATTGCAAAACTGTCTCAAATGTCCCTAAAATTAATTGTTAATGTGTTAGTCTTGCATTTGTATGCAAATTAGGTAAAAATATGATAATTATGGAAAAATGTCTCAAATGTCCCCCAAATTAATTAATAAGGTGTAAGCCTTGCATTTGTATGCAAATTGCGTCAAAATATGATAATTATGCAAACAATATAATTATGCAAAAAATGTCTCAAATGTCCTTTAACTTGATTGATACGTGGTAAGCCTTGTATTTGTATGCAAATTAGGTCAAAATATAATAATTATGCCCCAACAAATATTATTCACAATATGATTATTATGCAAACAATCTCAAATGTCCCTTAAATTAATTGATAAAGGGTTAGCCTTGCATTTGTATTCAAATTAGGTCAACATATGATAATTATGCAACAAATATAATTATGAAAAAAATGTCTCAAATGTCTCTTAAATTAATTGATAAGGGGTTAGCCTTGCATTTGTATGCAAATTAGGTCAACATATTATAATTATGCAAACAATATAATTTATTCAAAATATGATAATTATGCAAAAATGTCTTAAATGTCTCTTAAATTAATTGATAAGGGGTTAGCCTTGCATTTGTATGCAAAATATGATAATTATGCAAATAATATTAATTATGCAAAAATGTCTCAAATGTCCCTTAAATTAATTGATAAGGGGTTAGCCTTGCATTTGTATGCAAATAAGGTCAAAATATGATAATTATGCAAAAAATAAGATTTAGTCAAAATATGATAATTTTGCAAAAATGTCTCAATTGTCCCTTAAATTAATTGATAAGGGGTGAGCCTTGTATTTGTATGCAAATTAGGTCAAAATATGATAATTATACAAAAAATATAATTTAGTCAAAATATGATAATTATTGCAAAAAATTCTCAATTGTCCCTTAAATTAATTGATAAGGGGTTAGCCTTGCATTTGTATGCAAATTAGGTCAAAATATGATAATTATGCAACTAATATAATTATTTAAAAAAATGTCTCAAATGTCTCTTAAATTAATTGTTAAGGAGTTAGCCTTGCAATTGTATGCAAATTAGGTCAAAATATGATAATTATGCAAAAATCAAGATTTAGTCAAAATATGATAATTTTGCAAAAAAGTCTCAATTTTCCCCTAAATTAATTGATAAGTGGTGAGCCTTGTATTTGTATGCAAATTAGGTCAAAATATGATAATTATACAAACAATATAATTTAGTCGAAATATGATAAATATGCAAACATTTCTCAATTGTCCTTTAAATTAATTGATAAGGGGTTAGCCTTGCATTTGTATGCAAATTAGGTCAAGATATGATAATTATGCAACAAATATAATTATGCAAAAAATGATAATTATGCAAAAATGTCTCAAATGTCTCTTAAATTAATTGATAAGGGGTTAGCCTTGCATTTGTATGCAAATTAGGTCAAAATATGATAATTATGCAAACAATATAAATTAGGTCAAAATATGATAATTATGCAAAAAAAAAATTAGTCAAAATATGATAATTATTGCAAAACTGTCTCAAATGTCCCTAAAATTAATTGTTAATGTGTTAGTCTTGCATTTGTATGCAAATTAGGTAAAAATATGATGATTATGGAAAAATGTCTCAAATGTCCCCCAAATTAATTAATAAGGTGTAAGCCTTGCATTTGTATGCAAATTGCGTCAAAATATGATAATTATGGCAAACAATATAATTATGCAAAAAATGTCTCAAATGTCCTTTAACTTGATTGATAAGTGGTAAGCCTTGCATTTGTATGCAAATTAGTCAAAATATGATAATTATGCCCAAAAAATATTATTCACAATATGATTATTATGCAAACAATCTCCAAATGTCCCTTAAATTAATTGATAAAGGGTTAAGCCTTGCATTTGTATTCAAAATTAGGTCAACATATGATAATTCTACCAAAAAATATATTTAGTCACAATATGATAATTATGCAAAAATGTCTCAAATGTCCCTTAAATTAATTGTTAAGGGGTTAGTTTGGCATTTGTATGCAAATTAATTCAAAATATGATAATTATGCAAAAATATCTTAAATGTCCCCAAATTAATTGATAAGGGGTTAGCCCTTGCATTTGTATGCTAATTAGGCCAAAATATGATAATTATGCCAAAATGTCCTCAATTGTCCCTTAAATTAATTGATAGGGGTTAGCCTTGCATTTGTATACAAATTAGGTAAAATATGATAATTATGCAAAAATGTCTCAATGTCCCTTAAATTAATTAATAAGGGGTAAGCCTGCATTTGTATGCAAATTGGGTCAAAATATGATAATTTTGCGAAAAAATATAATTATGGCAAAAATGTCTCAAATGTCCCTTAAATTAATTATAAGGGGTAAGCCTTGCATTTGTATGCAAATTAGGTCAAATATGATAATTATGCAAACAATATAAACTAGTCAAAATATGATAATTATTGCAAAACTGTCTCAAATGTCCCCCAAATTAATTAATAAGGTGTAAGCCTTGCATTTGTATGCAAATTAAGTCAAAATATGATAATTATGCAAACAAAATAATATTCACAATATGATTATTATGCAAACAATCTCAAATGTCCCTTAAATTAATTGATAAAGGGTTAGCCTTTCATTTGTATGCAAATTAGGTCAACATATGATAATTATGCAAAAAATATAATTATGCAAAAATGTCTCAAATGTCCCTTAAATTAATTGATAAGAGGTGAGCTTTGTATTTGTATGCAAATTAGGTCAAAATATGATAATTATTCAAACAATATAATTTAGTCAAAATATGATAATTATGCAAACATTTCTCAATTGTCCCTTAAATTATTTGATAACGGTTAGCCTTGCATGTGTATGCAAATTAGGTTAAAATATGATAATTATGCAAAAAATATAATTTAGTCGAAATATGATAATTATGCAAAAATGTCCCTTGGGGTAAGCCTTGCATTTGTATGCAAATTAGGTCAAAATGTGATAATTATGCAAACATGTCTCAAATGTCCCTTTAATTAATGGATAAGGGGTAAGCCCTGCATTTGTATGCAAATTAATTCAAAATATGATAATTATGCAAATAATATAATTATGCAAAAAATATAATTAGGCAAAAATGTCTCCATTGTCCCTTAAGTTAATTGATAAGGGGTTAGCCTTGCATTTGTATGCAAAATAAGTCAAAATATGATAATTATTCACAAATGTCTTAAATGTCCCTTAACCTAATTGATAAGGAGTTAGCCTTGTATTTGCATGCAAAATTAGGTCAACATTTGATAATTACACAAAAAATATAACTATGCAAAAATGTATACATTGTCCCTTAAACTTGGGACTTGCTAATCGAAGACAAACTAAGCAAAAGAAGAAACAACTATGATGCATACATTTGTTCTTCATATTTATTGGTGTGCAACAACAAGACTAGCAAATTTACAAGGCATGAATGTAAATGTTTTTCTTTTTTTTAAATATTTCTTTTTCAAAAGGTAATGGAAAGAAGAAAATACAAATAAATTAATAATGATAAATGGTTATTATAGTATGTCTGCTGCCCTCTGGAAGCCAAATAACATGAATCGCTTTAAATTATATTATAAATGACTGGGGAAAAAAAGAAAATAAGTACAGAATTGAAAAGAAAGAAAACTGAAAATATTTAATTTGTCTTCCTTATAAATATAACTTGTCTAATTTCCTAATTCGTAACAAAATGTTCTTTTATCGTAAATCTGTAATAAGTGCTAACAGGAAACTTGTTATGCACTGTTTATATACTGTATGTTTTAACGCTGTTTTATAACAAAATGCAAACATAAATTCACAAACCATGGTACAGTGTGTATGTATTGTGTGCTTTAAAGTTACTTTTAGTGTTCGTCTAAACCTGATGGGAATCCCATCCATTGGGGGGAACCTATGCCAAAATATTAAACAAATTTAGGTTTGAGATATATATATTGCTTATATTTCGGACCCCCCCCCCCCCCCCCCCCCCTTCTCCCCAGGACCACTCTTTCCCCTACCCCCTCCTCCTTTCCCCTCCCATGACCCACCCTCGGCTTGCGCTTTAACCCAAGATACAAAATACAGTCTTGGAACTTTCATCTTGTTTTTCCTTTTTCAAGTTATAAGGATTGTATAGTAGGAGACCAGCCTGTAGGTCCCGTGACCAAATTCTGGGAACAAAGGTTTAAAGTGTTTTTGTGTTCCCTGATGAATACCGAACAATTTTGACTTGGGCTGCCCCCTTAAAAATGCCGGGCATTTCCGGGAGGGATCAACAAAGGTCAAACAGCCATGTCAGAAAACATATTAGGCACTAACATCATTATAATCGGACAATGTTAACCGTGTTAGTGAATTTGACCACCAGTCAAAAGTGCGTTGACCTTTCGACGTTTTTGACCACAGCGGTCTTATTTAAGGTCGGAGGTATAGCAAACTATACATTTTTGGAATCCTCATGACTAGACGAGTAATTTAATATGCATATCGACACGATTGGAATATATTTGAATTTTGACCCCTGTTTGACCTTTGTTTACCCCTCCCGGAAATGCCCGGCATTTTCCAGGGGGAAGCCCAAGTCAAAATTGTTCGGTTTTCATCAGGGAACACAAAAACACTTTCAAACCTTTGTTCCCAGAATTTGGTCACGGGACCTACAGGCTGGTCTCCTTCTAGTACTGCCTTGGTTTGAACCCAGAACCCTCTGCACCAGAGTCCCGAGCTTATCCGATTGAGCTAACTCGCTCTTGAGGAAAAATTATCGGATGTTATAGATAAACCTTAGGTTGCCTTACCACATCAAGGATATGCAAATAGTTAATGAAAAATAAACAAGAAAATACACTATCTCCAACAAAAAACTATCCGATTGTAAACAAATAAAATATCTCTAGAGGAATAGACTATCTCCATTGGAATAGACCATCTTTCAAAAAATAGACTGTTTAGAAACAAAATAGACTATCCAAGGAAATAGTCTATTTCAAAAAAATAGACCATCTCCAAAGTAAAGAACATCTCCAAAGAAAGACAAACATATTTTTTGAGTAGGAATACATTTGGAAAATATGTTGCGTCACCCTCAAGAACCGACTCAACAATATATGATAATTGTACAAAAAATATAATTTAGTCAAAATATGATAATTATGCAAAAATGTCTCAAATGTCCCTAAAATTAATTGATAAGGGGTTAGCTTTGCATTTGTTTACAAATTAGGTCAAAATATGATAATTATGGAAAAGATATAATTATGCAAAAATGTCTCAAATGTCCCTTAAACTGATTGATAAGGGGTTAGCCTTGCATTTGTATGCAAATTAGGTCAAAATATGATAATTATGCAAACAATATAATTTAGTCAAAATATGATATTATGCAAAAATGTCTCAAATGTCCCTTAACTTAATTGATGAGGGGTTAGCCTTGCATTTGTATGCCCCAATGAGGACTTATACTAAAGCGGCAAACTTAGAACGTACAGTTAACTGTACATTCTTAACAAGAATGTACAGTTAACTGTACATTCTTTTAAATAATAGACACTTATATGAATAGAGTGACGCCATACGAGTAGTTTAAACATCGCGAACGTTAACGATACTACCCGACCGTCAATAAATCGTATTTGGAAAACTTCTGACATTTACGGGAACGGGGAGTTTTCTGCCCGTTTTCGTCACGTGACATTGGCGGCTACCAGACATAACAATGCATCAGAACTAGCCAGAATATAGAGCTCGAAAGTTGATTCGGCCTAGTGGCGCGCTTCCGGACCCTGATTGATTTCTGGAAAACAAATCACTCTCAGAAAAGGACTAGAATTTCAAGACACTAAAATTGTTCACAAAGGTTCAACAGCAAGAATTGTAGGTAGATGTTCCATTTTTTAAGTGACTAAATTTGAAGTTTGTCAACTAAGTAGTTTGGCCACTGTACAAGGGAATTTGAGGGGAAACGTCAAAGAGTATCACGTTAGGGAGCACTACTATAAAAACACCAAAATACCAACATATACAAGTGTAAATTGATATTATTTAATATAAAAGTGCAAATCATTTTCTTCAAATACTATAATTTGTAATGTTCAAAGGAACTTAATATACACAATGTAACTGCTTCATCAGCAAGTAGGAATTGTAATCCACAATGAACATACATACAGTTTTATAGTTTAATTATTATATATAATTTTTACAAATAATTATGGTAACCCTAACAATCCCAAATTCTCAAATTTCAGTACAATTTTGCACACACCCTAGGGAGATAGGGTTATAATTATTGCTGAAAATACTTTAGAATAGAGCAGAAAAATATATGTTCCTTGCTGATTTGTTATTTTTTTTTACAAACACATATATACTCTAGTGAATTCACATTATTTTAATTTTTTTAATTATAAGAAAATACATGAAATGTTCAAAATGCTATACACTAATGTTAAGTCCAGCTACAGGGCGTGTTGCTGTTTGCGTGCAAATTACAGTGTTTAAAATATTGACTGTATAACTGGAACGTTATCTATCTGTTGTCAATTGTTATCAGCATCAAAGTTTAAAGGTGGTATACACTATTTGCAGATATCGAAAATGTTTACAACCGAATTATAAAGAAATATCTTACTCATTTGAAAGTAAATAATGATTCTAAGCATCCAGCAAAAATTATTGCCTAAATATCTTGTAATTGTCCGAAAAAATTGAAATGACGGGGACAGTGTAACGGTGGCTGGCCTTTTTTGTAAGTGGATGCGCGCTGTGCAGTGGTTCCATGTGTACCCCAGGGAACGGTGAGGAAAGCAAGTGTCACAACCATGTCTCAAGAAACTCAAGTCGGGAACTGGGGGGGGGGGGGGGGGGGGGGGGGGTGGGGAGGGGGCGACATGTTCGCCGAAGGATAAAGAAGTATCGACGAGAACTGGGGCGGGCTTTCGCCCGAAGAACATGACCCACCTGTGTCGACGGACCTACCGGTACCAGTACTAGGCAGGTGGTTGCCTGGGTTGCCCGCGATAATTTTGTCTGCAGGTAGGTTGGTATATTAGCCAATCAGAACACATATAGTGTTGACGTCATCGATGATGTTAGAGTTGTCTGGGACAACAATCACCCTAACCCCTAACCCCTAACCCCTAACCCTAGTCAGATCCCAGAAAACTCTAACATCGATGACGTCAACACCATCTGTGTTTTGATTGGCTAATAAATGTACACTATGTACCAACCTACACTGCAGAAAAAATTATCGCACCCCGCTGACCAGTCGTCCGCTGTGAAGGCAGTCGTCTCCGCTTTACATCAGCGAAACCAACACCCAGGCGTTCCCAGGCGGTACCAGAGACGGGGAATTCACCGAGGACTTTACGACGTAGAGTTAACTGTTTGGGCACACTGGTTGAAGAAATGTAATACATCAAAACAGTAGTATTGATCTTACACAGACATAACTAAAAAAGAAAAGAGGAGACCCACGAACCCGAGCGGGGGACCGGGTTGGCAGCGGCGGCGGGTCCTCGCCGGCCAGCGGCGGCGGGTCCTCGCCGGCCACCGACGGCGCATCAGGCGGCAGAGTCTCGAGCAACTGCAAACGGAGGCCAGGCGCGCCAGTCCCGCTGGCACTACTTCAGAAAATTCGTGAGCCTCGACAAGCTGCCCGAATTCCTGGCGGCGGAACTCCGGCACTTCCAGGCCTATCTGTGAGGGATCGATGGCGGGAACACGGACTGCCACACCAGTAAGCCGGCCGTAATCAAAGCCCGATTGACCTACAATGTGGACATGTCAATTTCAGTCTGCAGTTGCGTTGTAGGAATGTCTGGTGCACCCTGCAAGCACCAATATGCAATCGTACGACACTTCAATGTGTCATCATTGAACTTTGTGCCACTCCGGGATGAGAAGATGCGTGAACATTTGTTGTTTCTGACTTCTGGACTAGATCAGGTTAGACCAGGCTTGTTTTATCCGCTTCAAGGGGATGCTCGTTCCAGTTGAAGAAGAAGATGAACCTCGCGATGATCATGAAGACGATGATGATGCCACTGATCCATCAGATTTGATTGGTGACACTGACAGTGCGGCGTCAGGTGCAAACACAACTGCGAGTGCAGCCTCCGAGTCTTTGAACCAACAGAGACTGCTTCAAAATAGGTTCTTGGGACGAAACCGAGGCTCTTCTCCTGTGGAATCGTATCATAGTCCAAGCGTCAGTGATGGGATTGTGTATTCAGTGGCCGGTGGTGAACTGGCTTCACTGGAGACATATTTGATGGAAACTGCAGGAAGCCTGGTTTCAATGTTGCGACAAAGTCCAGAGGAGTTTCGTGAGCCAATCGCAACGTTTATCAAGCAGTTTGAGTCTCTGAAAATTCAGCTATGGTTGGTGCCTTAAAAACCTTTGGAATGTACACTGGCGCCAGCTTAGCACTCAGGAAAGCAACAAGAAACCCCGAGGAACATCGGAGAGGAACAGCCATAAAGGTCCAGCCATAAAGGTCCAGCCGGCTGCTGTGAGTCGCCGAACAACCATCCTTGGTGGGCGCAGGTGTCTGCAGACTGGCCGCAAAGTGAAGGGAGTGCGCACATCTACCGACAAAAAGCGCAAACTGGGCACAGACAGCTGCCAGTTAGTTCCCGAAGAAAAAAACGAGGAAAGCGCCGCATTCTTTGCCACAGTGTGTCAAGAACAATGAGAGTATTGGCAGGAATGAGTCTTCCAAGTGGTAGACAGAGATCAATGAGATCATGTCTACTTGAAATACTCAGCAGTACCAATAGTACATAGGAGTGGTAGTCATGCTCATCAAACTTCCTTATCATTCGCATGGAAATTTGGCTCCTTACCGGATTTATTAAGCAACATTTTCTGCTTAAGCAGCTCTATGAAATTGGCCCCTGTTTGCTAGTTATATAAAGCAAATATTGATGGCTTTAAATTGTGAAATAGGAGAAATATAATCACTCTGTAAAATCTGGAGGTTTCCATTTCACTCGGCGAAAAGTCAAGATTTTACCTTGCAATAATATTTATACTATTAAAGGGATCGTATACGTTTGGTAATTACTCCAAAAATTAATGGCAATCAAAACTTACTTGTTGAGAAGTACAGCAAGTTTGGATAGTATAATTCATTTTTAGAAACTGTTCACTTTGAAGTACTGCGGTTATGGAAAAAGATATCACTTTTTATTGCCAAAAAATTGAATCTGAGAAGGGTTAATGCAGTGACGATTCTCATATTGTGTATTCCAATGCAGATTATTTTTCCTGCGTGGACATAACCGATCCAGATTGTCGGCAATATCTCCAAATGTCACAGGGCTGTGGTTTGGAACAAAACCATGCATGAGCACATTTCTTAAACCACTTAAAGAAGAAGCTATCTCACAAGGTGATGAAGGATTTCGATGGAAAAATCCACTAACAAACCATACGGTTAAGAGCAGGGTATTCTTTCTTTGTTCTACATGTGATTCGGTAGCCAGACCAGTTGTTAGAAATTGCACCCAGTTTAATGGTTTGCATGGCTGCGACTGGTGTTATCCAGGCAAGCGTGTTCCTAAAGGAAATGGATATGTTCGAAGTTATCTGTTTCTTCCTCAAGAACCTGAAATGCGTACTCTACAAAGACATGAAGATGATGTTGTTCTTGCTGTACAGAGTGGGGAGTCAGTGTCTGGCGTTAAAGGTCCAACATTGCTGGTGTTTTTTCCCCGCAATTTGATGTTGTTGAAGGATTTGTGGTTGATTATATGCATAATTGTGTGCTTCTGGGGGTTGTCAGGCAGTTCATGAGTTTGTGGTTTGACAGCAGAAACCATGAACAAACGTGGTACATTGGGACAAAAGCGAATGATGTCAATCAACGACTCATGGCCATAACACACCCACAAGAGCTATCAAGAGTACCAAGAAAACTTGACACCAGGAAGTTTTGGAAAGCCTCTGAACTTAGTTCTTTTCTACTTTTCTATTTTTTTTTTGTCTTGAAGGGTGTACTGCCTACTAAGTACTTCAACAACTGGTTCTACTACGGTCTATAGAATTTACACTATCTTCTTCAGAATGAAGTAAATGCCAGTGATCGAGAAAAAGCTGACCTCGCTCTAAAGAAGTTTGTTATCTATACTGCTGATCTGTATTGAAAAGAGAACGTTTCTTTCAATGTGCACCAGTTCTGCCACCTCTCAGGAAGTGTCGCTAACTGGGGACCGGCGTGGTCAAATTCCACCATTTCATTTGAGGGGAACAACCGACTTCTTTTGAAACTTATTCATTGTACACAATTGGTTCCTTAGCAGTTAGCTGTCAATCTCCAGCTTTATACAGAGGAACTCAGCAACTCGCAAAGGTATGCATGGATGATGCAAGTGATGCTTGCAAAGAATTATTTGATAGCCTTACCCGACCATGTTGGTGCATACCGCCCTGTGATAAGAAGACAAATCGGAAACACTCAGTTGCTGGGCAAGCCTATAGTTGAACATCGGCTTGCAATAGACCATCATTTTGATTACCAGTTAAAAACTGACGTGGCACATTACTACGAGAGATTTAAGCACAATGGTAGATTATATCATAGTGTGGACTACCACAGATCTTCCAAGCGAAATAACTCCATAGTGCAACTTAACGATGGCACTATCTGCAGCGTCAAGGCTCTTGTTATTTTGCAGTTACAGTGTGCATGTGCTGGTGCGTGTTCATGTGAAGGGACACCAATTGTTATTTTGGTGATTTATTTTTTTCAAATAAATGCTTGTAAAAATGGAAAACAAATTATGAGTCTGGACTGTTCGCTTTGTGTTTGGGTAGAATTTATGTTTGTATCATGACGTGAAATTACAATGTACATGTATTTTTATTTGTGCACAAATAGGGCCTAATTCAAGTAGGGCCTGAAGTATGCAGTCAAGAACCACCGCTGACCACCCTTCAAAACTAACTGGGAAAAGAAAAACAAACCTGCCATTGCGGCCACCTTGCTACAGCGGCCACCTGGCTAAACTGGCCACCTTTGCTTGGTCCCAGTTTGATTCTTGCATAAACATACCATAACCATTTCTGCTAATGCGGCCACTGCGTAACGCAGCCAGCGGCCAACCCATAATAGCCCACAGCAAATAAAATGTAAAATAAAATTGCCGTGAAACCTGTGTACTCCGGCCGTAGAAATGAAGTGCGCCCTCTGTTGATCTCAAAATCCCTTCGAAGTTTACTGGTTACCAGACTCCATACTCCCTAGTTCTTGTCGTCGCGACTCGCGACACCTCATGATCGTGAACGTAGCATTGGTTTTTATTGATCGTCAGAGCTTGGTTTTATTTCGTCGTTGATTTCGAAGTGTGAATTGTTATCCATGGGTCGGAAAGATATGCCTTTAGAGAGAAAGGTGTATGCAATAAGGCAAAAACAAAAATGTTGAAGGAAGGGCATGGCCTTGTGCACATGTACATGCATGTACACACATGTGGGTCAATGATCATGTAATGTACGCGTGTATGTACATGTACAGTATGTAATGTGTACAGCCTTGCTTATAGTGGCCACGGAAACCGGCACCATGGGTGGCCACTATATCAAGGTTTGACTGTACCCACATATTTTAACAATCACACAGTGCATCTCCTCGTAGCAAAATTGTACCAGGGACATGTCTGGATATAAATTTGCTACAACACCAATTGATAAAATCGGCTACCATTTGTTTGCCAGTTGATTACCATACAAAACTGAGCAAGTACCGTTTGACTCGAATCTCTACCATCTACTGTTTACACGCCAAAACTAAAGCTTTTATTTTTATTTTTATTTTTATTCTATGTTATTTATTTGTTATTATTTGTTTGTACTTTGTCTTGTTGTCAAGCTGTTCATCAAACTGCTTGTTGTCTGCTTGTTTGTGGAATATTGGTTGGGTCTTGTTTGATTTAGTATTTGTATGTAAATACTTTGTGATTGCCTTGGAGCGGATTCTGACGGGGAACATTTGTCAACGGTTGGTCGCTGTTGCCTGGTACTCGTGCTCAAAACGTGTGAGTGGGGTGCCGGGAAATGTCGACCAATTGACGGGTGTTCCTTGTGCAAAATTAACCTTGGTAGTACTGGGCTGTCTGTTTGTGTCGACTGACAAAATGTACACTTAATTTTCATTATTCTTTTTTATGTCCTTTTAGTTTATTTTTTATTAATTTTTTTGCTTATTGATTGTATGTATTTTTTATTGTAACAAATTTTTTGACTTTTATATTATTGTATATACACATATGTAGAAATATTTATTTATTTTATGATTCCTCTCTGTGACTGGACCAACAAGCTTTCGGGCTACAGTGTTTGTATACACTTTTGTTGATCCTGGCCATCACAGATTGGTTTGTATGTTTTGTTTGTCTTTATCCTCTACCCCATTCCATCTTAGTCTTAACCGTAAATGTATACTGTTCCCTATGTATTGTTTGCTTGTTCTATTGGCCGAATAAAGAATAATAATAATAATAATAATAATAACACTAGTGATTTTACCATTGGTTGCCATTTATTACTGGTTACCCCAGTAGTACCATACAAAACCACAGATGTACCATTACCCACTGATTTTTACCATAGAGCACCATTTATTTTACCAATTTGGTCGCCATTGAAACCATGTGAGTACCATTCGATACTGAAATATATCACTGAGCACCACTGATTTTACCATTGCTATCATTTGGTTACCAACAGCGGGCAAATGACTCGAGTCGCTGCAGGCAAATGACTCGAGTCGCTGCGGGCAAATGACTCGAGTCGCTGCGGGCAAATGACTCGAGTCGCTGCGGGCAAATGACTCGAGTCGCTGCGGGCAAATGACTCGAGTCACTGCGGGCAAATGACTCGAGTCACTGCGGGCCATTGACTCGAGTCACTGCGGGCCATTGACTCGAGTCACTGCGGGCCATTGACTCGAGTCACTGCGGGCCATTGACTCGAGTCACTGCGGGCCAATGACTCGAGTCACTGCGGGCAAGTGACTCGAGTCACTGCGGGCAAGTGACTCGAGTCACTGCGGGCAAATGACTCGAGTCACTGCGGGCAAATGACTCGAGTCACTGCGGGCAAATGACTCGAGTGACTGCGGGCAAGTGACTCGAGTGACTGCGGGCCAATGACTCGAGACACTGCGGGCCAATGACTCGAGTCGCTGCGGGCAAGTGACTCGAGTCACTGCGGGCAATGGTAACGAGTCGCTGCGGGCAAATGACTCGAGTCGCTGAGGGCAAATGACTCGAGTCACTGAGGGCAAGTGACTTGAGTCACTGCGGGCAAGTGACTCGAGACACTGCGGGCAAATAACTCGAGTCACTGCGGGCAAGTAACTCGAGTCACTGCGGGCCATTGACTCGAGTCACTGCGGGCAAGTGACTCGAGTCGCTGCGGGCAAATGACTCGAGTCGCTGCGGGCAAATGACTCGAGTCGCTGCGGGCAAATGACTCGAGTCGCTGCGGGCAAATGACTCGAGTCGCTGCGGGCAAATGACTCGAGTCGCTGCGGGCAAATGACTCGAGTCGCTGCGGGCAAATGACTCGAGTCGCTGCGGGCAAATGACTCGAGTCGCTGCGGGCAAATGACTCGAGTCGCTGCGGGCAAATGACTCGAGTCGCTGCGGGCAAATGACTCGAGTCACTGCAGGCAATGGACTTGAGTTCCTCATCACAATGACTCGACTCAACTCGAGTGAAGGAAAATAAGCCACGAGTCCCCAAAATAAGAGCAAAACTTTGCAATGACTAACGCCAGTGCCGATTTATGTTCACGCCTCGTTTATGTTAGCGAATAATTAGGTACATAAGTACATACATGGTATACATAATACTGACAAAACGTGACATTTTTAGTACTTCAAAATACGGAGATAAAATTGTGACACGATCAAGCGGGATGAGTCGGATGTCGGCCCTGGTCAAATAATGAGTTTTCATGTAGTTTTAAAGAGGGCATCTGTACGTTTTGAAAACCCCATGTTGATACAATGTTTTGTTGTCGAGTTTAGTAGATTTGTTTAAATACCAACGAAGAACACAGTTCTGATTAAAACATTTTTGGGATTCCCCGACATCCGACTCATTCCGCTTGATCGTGTCACAATTGAGAGATTACAGAACTTCAATATAAACTTGTATACTCATATATGGGACTTGCCGGCCACTACTCCCAGTTGGTCCATATATCCCGATGCAGGGCTGGGTTGGCTCTTGGGTCTCCAGGGGGGTAGAAAGGTGGCACCAGACTATTATAGTAGTACTGTAATCTTCCAACCAGCTCTTTGACCATGTCTGGTCTGGTTTCAGATAGGTCATGATACTCGTTGGGGTCCTCCTGGATATTGAACAGCCAGACTTGTTTACCCTTCTGTTCAACTGGATGGATGGGCATTATCCCAGAGTCAGGAGTTGGTATCCAGCTGCTGTTTCCTGTGTAAAGTCACATTTCAAAATAATTGTGTAAAACGGGTGCGAACCTATGTTCCCCGAACCTAGGGATTGGGGAACCTAGGGATCGGGGAACCTGTTTCCTGAGGGACTGGGGAACCTAGGGACCGGGGAACCTAGGGATCGGGGAACACATAGGAACTGGGGAACATTGGGCTGAGCCCTTTTAAAACAAAGTACATCTCAAAGGAAATTTTGGGGTATTTTGTTCATGGAAATCGCCCATCACAAGGACAAAGGCCACTCGAGGTGTGGGCTACTAGAGGAAAGTGTGGAAGAACCAGCCCCTCACACTGAAACAAGAGAATCTGATCTCTTCACAGTGTGAATAGGCACTGTGAGGTCCGAAGACGGGAAAACATGTTGGTGGAACGAACAAATGTGAACAGTAAACAATAGACCCCATTATCACTTTTTGTAATATGTAAATTGACAACAGGATTTGTTCTTGTTCGTTCAAACAAAGGGTTTGTATGTCTTCAGAACACACAGTGATGGTTGCAAGGATTCAAAAATACATTGATCATGATACTTGTCACCATGTGGTTCGCTGTCTTGTCACTTCTCGTCTCGACTATTGTAACTCTCTGTTATCTGGAATCACCAAAGCACATCTTAAACGCCTCACCAGTATTCAATACAGAGCTGCCAAACTTGTTCTCACTGTTAACTGTTGGAGAGCTCATGGATCCCCCTTACTCGCTAAACTACACTGGCTACCCATGGAGAAAAGGAATCCAGTTCAAACTCTTTTTAAATGTTTGAAGGACATTAATCCACCTTATCTTTCTTCACCAAAGCAATCGTCAAGGACTCCGTTCTTCTTCCGATAGAACTCGGCTTAACATTCACAACTCAAGTTTATCTTATAGCAAACACGCATTCTCACACTCTGCTGCTGAACTTTGGAACAGTCTCTCAATTAGTGTCCGTGATTCTACTTGACGTGTTGTTACATTTAAGAGTAAACTTAAAACTTATCTTTTTCTTAAATAGTAGATTTAAGTTTTGTTCTAGTTTGTTTTATTTCATGCTTTCTTTTGTTATGCGCTTTGATCATGTTTTGGAATAGCGCAGTACTAATTAAATGCCTGTTATTATTATTATTTGCTTAGGTTAACTACTAACTAGTCCACTGCAAGGCATTAATAATGCCTCTACCCATATTAGGCAAAGAAGTGCCATGGCCCAGGCTGGGCTCGAACCCCCAACCTGCAGAAATACCCACAGACAACCAGTGAATTCAATGCTCTAGATAGGCCATGCAATGGCACTTTTACAAAAAATGAAATGAAATCTAACAGTTTTTTTACAGATAAAATTGGCAGAAACTCCAAATGTTCCTCCGAGTACCTGGATATCCCGTGAGAAGTTTCCAATCTCCAACTCGTATTGCAGCCCTGATGCTGGTATTGAAGGAACTCGGTAGGTTGCTGTGGTAACTGAAATATGGATCAGGGTAGAAATCTCCGTTCTGGTCTTCAAAGTCGACCGTACGGGGCGAGCGGGGATACGGTATGGGATCAATGTTGTGCAGAATTTCCTTGCGAGGAGAAGCCTTGCCTTGACTGTCAACCAGAACAAAAATGCAAATTGTAGGCAAAATGGTTTAATATGACGACTAAGTATATATGTGACCCGCTCCATCGTAATCAGGAATAAGTCGCTGGGACCGTTTTACGCAATCGGTCGTTGAAGTGAACGTATGGGTGAACATCGTGACCAAGTCGTTTTTCTGAACATTGTATTTTTAGGAAGTGTAGTTATCACAGATTATTGTCATTAAGTCTTGTATGTAAAATCGATCAATAAAGATGAAAATGAAGAGGATTTGTGTGCGCTGTCCGTATGATTTTGGTCAATTTTGTTTATTTCAAAGCTGTTTTTCTCGGAATGTGGATTTGGCAAATGAAATAATATACACCTGTCATCTTTATCAGACCATAACTCGTTTAACCTAAGAAGATACACATTTGTAATGGGTATCATTAGAAAGCTTATGAAATTCCCTTTCTCACCATGTGCATATCTCAAAAAGTCATTTCGAGACTTATTCCTGATTTTGATGGAGCGGGTCACATTTTGTTAAAGGTAGGGACACCATTAGTAATTGTTTGAATTATCATGAATGGGTAGATTTTTGGGGGGCTGTATAGTAAATATCGTTTAACTGACCTGTCTGAAGTTTTACAATCATGGATGCTCAGAAAAGCAAACAAAAACAGCATTCGTTTTTAACGGGCAGTGGTTTTTATGTTGTTCTTGATTTTTTTCAATTTGTTTTTTTCAGAACAATTACTGGATATCTGGCTATAAACAATGTAGACATTTTTTACTACCAAATTATTAAGAAATACCAGTATCTTACTTATTTTAAAGTAAATAATGATTCTAGGCATCCAGCAAAATTATTGCGCTAGTAATTGTTCCGAATCACTATCAATCACTATCGCCAGATGGCGATCTTGGAAAAAACAAAAACAACAAGAACAACTGCCTGGAAAAGAAGAACGAACAATTCTAGTTACACCATACGTACATTGTACAATGTACGTCATTCCATTGTTCTCTCGTTCACGCGCTAGTCTTTCTAAAGCTTAGACCAAATGATGGCCGTATAATTAGGTAAATATGTACGTTCTTCTATGTCCGCACACGTCAGCACCAGATCATGCAGTACAGGGATTTGGGGGCCTGGCTTTTATCTCTCCAAACAATAAGCCAATCACATTGCAACTTGTTCGCTCAAGTCAAAAAAAAATTCCACTTTTTTTTCAATAATGTAGACAGTACCTTGTATGTTTTAATACATGTACACAATGTATAATGTAACATTTATTTTGAATTAATCATCCATATTTAATCTTACATCATGTACCTTATTTAACATATGTGACTTGTTATCACAAAATGAGCGTAAAGTCGCACGGAGTAATTTCCCAGTACGGACAGTCAAAGTCAAAATTTGAAGGGGTGGTCGATTTTGAGATTATATGGGTTTTTTTAAGACTAAATCCCCAACAATCAATTCCCAATTTTTCAGGACGATCAGATAACAACAAAATTAGTTTTTGAGACAATTTTGACTATGCCTTTCTAGGCCTTTCACACAATTTCTCGCAAGAAATGCCCGTTTTCTCATAATCTCTGTATTAGGACTCCAGACTCAAAAAGAAAAAGAAAACAAATATTGAGTATCAAACCTCCAAGTGTTATATACCATTGGAAAGCTCTGTTTCCACAGAATTTAGAAATACCCATATCTCAATTTTTGATTTTGCCGACTTTACGCTCATTTTGTGATGACAGGTCACATGGGATATTAGCATGGGGTAATTGCGGTGACGGTCAAATTAATACAGTACTTAAACAGCAGAAAAGGATTTTAAGAATAATTAATTCTGCTTCTTACCATGAACATAGTAATCCCCTATTTTGTACTTATAAAACTCTCAAAGTGAAAGACATTTATTATCATCAGCTTGGGACCTTCATGCACCAACTAAGTCATAATAAATTACCAAAATCGATCTGTTCTATGTTTACAAAAATGATGAAGTCCACCAGCACTTCACCAGACAGTGTAACAAATTTCATCAATCGCTTGTTCGTACTACTCGAACCCAAAATACAGTTATGCATGCGGGTCCCAAGCTGTGGAATTCCCTAGATGTTTCTTTAATGAGAATATGGAGTCTTCCATTATTTAAACAGAAATATAAGGCCAAATTATACTTACTGGGTACTTACTGTTTAATTAGTTTTGTTGTTTACATGTCTCACAGGGTTGCAAAATCACTGTCTGTGTTGTTTTGTGTAGTGTTTTTATGTGTATAATGTCAATTAATGTAACTGTCAATAAATTAATGGAGGTCCCTATTCGATAAGCACTTGCTTTTTGGGGACCCCCATCCACATTTATCTTTTCTTTACCTACGTTGTATTATAATATTGAGACCAGTTATGTGGAAAAATAAAGAATGAATGAATGGTTCAGATCTTTGTAAAACAAAGTAATATAAAAAACAAAATCAACAACATGTAAAAGTCTTATAGCCGGCAGGTCAGAGTTGCCCGGAGGTTTAATTGCAACCTTTACGGCGAGACTTTACTTGGTCTATTGTCTACAAGCAAAGAAGAAACCGTCAGAAGTAAAAGTAAATTTCAAAGAGAACAAAGAAATCGGCTAGGCAGAACTTAAACCTGCGACCTACGGAATAACGGACCGGTGATCTACCAATCTTGCCTATGTTAGCGGTCTCCCAAATTGTCAGTATATGATTAATGCATAATAATGAATAGTACATAAATGCATACTATATATACTATGTCTTGCCCAGTGATTTTTATGTAAATAATACAATTTTAGTCTTTTTGTGTATATACAAATTTAATGTATTTTACGTAAGGTTATATTTTTTCACATATGTATGTTTTTGTTTAAATTATTTGTGTTTTTCTAATTATTATAGATGTTCTTGGTGTAAATGGCATGCAATTCAGTTTTAACTGCTATATGTCATGTTTTAAAATAAACCATAAACCATAAACCATATTTGTTTTCACCAGAATGTCGTGTGGCCAGGAATCACGCCTGATTTTACCATACAACCTGGGAAGCGACATTGCGGGGATCACTCAATGAGGATACGACTTTTTGTCTTATATTATACAAATAAACCACAAGGGAAACTGAATAGGTAAATTTGCTTAAAATTCAAAGTGAAGAAAGAAATTGGCAAGGCAACCTGCGACCTCCGACCTCCGGAATAGCGGACCGGCGCTCTGCTAACTGTTGGCGACTCCCAAATTGTCAGTATCTTTGTTCGAGGGCGGTAGTCATAACGTCCGTCGATATATCGATATTACTCAAATACTCGATACTATTTTTTTTTAATCATATAGAAATATTGACATTTCGATGTATCAAAAATGTTGATGTATCTAAATTTCGATGTTCCTAAATGATATATCGAAAACACCGAAAGAGTGTCAGATTATCCAGAAAATCTCAGGGCTTTAGTATATTAGAAAAGCTGCCGTCTTTATTTGTAGCTTAAAACATTTGAGTAGGCCTATTAAATAAAATACGTTAGAAGACCAACTGCGGTTGTTAAGTTGTTCTTTGTGTTTCACCCGCGGCCCGCCGCTATAGTTCATGACCGCTTGCTTGCACAGTAAAATCTCAAAAGAAACCGGCCATGCCGCCCCAGCCTATCGGTTGTTTGGGACGTAACCCTCCATTGATCTGATGTCATTTTGGGGTGGCCAATCATGAGTCGGGAACTGCGAGGAGCGTTCTCTGCACCCGGCTATTCGCCTAGCAAGCTGAAGCGGCAACAGTAATCATTTCTTATCTTCGTTGTAAAACCATAAACACGCGGGCTGGTGCAATTTGATATTGCTCGGACCGACAACATGCGCGGAGGATCAAGCAAAAAACCGGTATACATGTATATGCAACCCCAGCCCAGGTGGACTCCCTTGCAACCTCCCTACGTTACGGAGGGAGTCCAGGATACGAAGCCTCTAAACGTGGGCGAAAAAAATTATGATGAAATTTTCAATATTTTTACCTCATTGTAGACAATAATTCCACCCTCACATATTATCATCGTGTCCTTATCTATGAGAACGGGAGGTTTAGAAATTCCATATGCTACACTGGATGACAATTTTCAGGAAATTAAACTCAAAAGCAACGTTAAACTTGTAGACTCTCTTCATCACTTTCATACCGACTCAAGTTCGTATACGACGTGCGTTGTATGCGCGATGCTGCGTGCACGCTCAATATCAATGCGCGCAGCATGTATTAGCGATCGCGGATTCGCGAAGAGCCAAAGGCGCGTGTGTTTAAGTACGCGCACATATACGAACTCGATGTGAAACTGACAAAAAGAGTCTACAACAAGTACAAGTTTAACGTTGTTGTGAGTTTATTTTCCTGAAAAAACGTCGGCCAGCATAACATATGGAATTTCTTAACCCCCCGTTCTCATAGATAAGGACACATAGAATGCAAAGACGAGAAATTGACTTTTTCAACTAGGTAAAAACGAGAGTAAAATTAATTTCTTTTTTGAGTCGTATTGCACAGAGGTCTTAAATCCTGGACGTTAGTCGTAGTGCAATGAAGACGTCGTCCAACCTGGGCTATATGCAACCCTATTAAACTGTCGGTCTTCAGTATATTGAACGCTGTTTTTAGGCTTCATCTTGCACACGGGAAATAATTGATATATCGAGTATACTCGATATTGAATTTCCAATATATCGATTATTATAAAAAACTGACATCGACGGACGTTAGGTAGTCAAAAACACCGGAATGTAAGAAGTAAAAGTGCACCGCCTGCAATAGTAAGTCACCTGATAGTCTGCCACACGTTAAATCCGTCTAGCTTCAAACCCTCTGTATCTCCACCAGCAACACCTGCTACAAGTGTTGGGAACCAGTCACTGACGTGTATCATCCCTCGACTGCTGGTACCCTGCAAGCTAGCGGGTATGAGAGGGCTATGAACGAAACCCACACCATGTACGCCTCCCTCCCATAACGACGTCTTCCATCCTCTCAGTGGCCAGTTGTTTCCCCCTGAGTGTATCTGACCACCGTTATCTAAAAGGATGCAAAGATAAAGGCCCAGTCACAACGGGCCTGCGACCATGGGGCCAATTTCATAGAGCTGCTAAGCACACAAATGTGACCCGCTCCAGAATAAGGTGACATAAGCCGCAAAAACAAAAAATAGAGTTATGTACATGATTAAAAAGTCCAGGATAAAAGCTTTAATTTAGTACAGTACAGCTCCATAGTCCCTCCCGTTCGGTGATATGATGTTTTGCATATTAATAGGTTCCATGGAATTCAAAATACACAACTGAGAAAACAGGCTTCGAAACACAACAAAACTAAGACAATACATTGGAACCATGCACTCTTAAAAGGTTTTGTTTCAGTTTATTTATCAAATTCCAGCTTTTTGTTAATTAAATCTGAAACTTTGGATATTGGATATTAAAGATGTCATTTAAGGCAAAAAAAGAAAATCAAATTTTGACAAAAATATTTACCCTATTAACTTTAACAGGCCATTACTCATAAATGCATAGCGCGACTTATGTCACCTTTTCCTGGAGCGGGTCACAAATATGCTTAGCAAAAACAAGGTTACAGACCAAATTTTCACGTGATCTTTATTGTTTTTGATTGATAATCAGCTGTTTTTTGGCTTAGCATGAAAAACACGTAGAATTTTGGCTGGTAACCTGTTTTTAATGAGCAAGACTTTTTTTGTGCTAAGCAAATTTGTGTGCTTAGCAGCTTTATGAAATTGGCCCCAGGTTACAACGTAACTGCGACTTACATGTTGGAATGGCGGGCTTATCGTAGAAAGAGCACCCGACTGGTCGCAGAGGTCGTGGGTGATCACCAGAGCAAAATTAGTCGCAGCAAGGTCGATGGTCATGTTCAAATATTCTGACCTGCAATTCCAAATTGTAAAAGGTCGCGGGCAGATCTTACAAGGTCGTACCACTGTTTGCGCACGGTCGCACCACCAGTCATGGATGATCGCGGGTCACGCAGTCGCACGATTGGTCATGCAAATGGTCGTGCCACCTGAGGATTGGTAGTGCCAACTGTCGTACGACCTCATAATCAATCGGTCGAGGCCTACGCGAGGTCACTGATTGCCACCACTAGGCGCGCGATTACGTACAATTGATCTTGCCATTGATCTTCTCCAATCATTGGAGATCGTACGACCACGCGTACCACTATTCGTACGATGACCTACCACCAGTCTTAAAGAGCAATCGCAGTATGCAACTGCTAATGGAGATCGTAGCAAACATTGCCGATTGGTCGTACTTCAGCTAAATCACAACCAATTGCACGATCCAGAAATCGTACGATTTGGTGTGACTTACGAGGCTTAAATTATATTGATTTCAAGGTGGAAAGGTGGAATGTACCTTTTGCAGCTAAAAAAACTGTTTAATATTAATGATTCCAAACTCCCTGTGAAATTATTCCGTCTGGCATGCTGTCATTTTGAAGAAAATAACAAAAGAATCCCAGTTCAAAAGATGCATCTAAGAGACGCACTTCTGGAAATGTCCTCAAATATAGTGCGTGTAAGCGTGGGTGCTACTATTGGTCTATTCAGTGCGTGACGTGCGAGTAGCTGCAATCGGCTGGACGAGAACGCACCCTGAATGCAGATTGTGGTCGCAAATCAAATTGTGACTTGGCAAATTTTGAATTGAAAAAGAAATCTTATAATATGGTTTTCCCGGAATATGCAGCGATCAGAGAGCTAAAAACTTCATCAGGTTATTAAGTGTCAAGCAGGTGCTTTTCTTTATAATTAAGCAATTTTGCTGCTTTAAAGATAACAATGTGCCCAGAGGATTAGCCTTGTATAGTGGCCAATGAACACGGCGCCCCCCGGTTTATATGTACATGGTATACACACAGGGGCTATCTGTTTTCCTTCCTCCATGAAACAACAAACACACACCGTGTCGTGGACTCGAACCTTGTGTTTCTGTAGCATGCGTTTATTTATTGTATACCCGGTAGTGTTCAAAAATTTGTGACCTGTCACCACAATATAAGAGTATATTCGGAAAACTGAAAATTGAGATATTTGTATTTTTAAATTCTTGAGAAAGAGAGCTTTCCAATGGTATCAAACACTTGGGGCTTTTGCGATAAATACATTTTACAGCGCTCTAGAAAGTCATGGGTTTCACAAAACGTGTTTGTGAGAAAACTGTAATACTTAATAAACATCCTAAACAAAACACACACAAGATTGCAAAACAGGAGAAGTAAGGTTCAGTTGAGCATAGCAACGGCTATGTTCTAATCATTTTTTCTTCTTGAAACCTTCCACACATATGAACTAGTGTATAAACAACAAAATATCAAAATTTCGAAAACGTGGTACATTTACGAAGATCTAATTTACATATTTAATTACCGTGTTAATTAGACCACTGATGGACTTAAATTTCATTTCTAACTACGCAAACACTACGCAAAATCGCGTAATTTGATAGGTTTTCGATCATCTTATTGCACCCCCAAAATGGGAATATGTAGAGGACTTAGGCTTTCTAAATTACGCAAAATCTTAAAATTGACTACCCCTTCATATTTTGACTTTGGATGGCCATATCTCCGAATCACATTGTGCGACTTTACTCTCATATTGTGGTGACAGGTCACATTTGTGACTCGACTTGACTCGACTCGACTGGACTCTGTGACCTAACTCCACTGTGATCCGACTCGACTTGACTCGACCCGATTTGACTTAAAATAATAATGCGTATGGACCGAAGTCCTGATTGGCAGCTTTAGTTCGAGAGGTCTTATTTCTCTTAGCCGGATCACCACGAGAAGGTAGCTGTCTTGATCCTCCAGAAACACCGGGGCAAACCCCTTCTCCTAGCGATAAGTTTTTCTGGGTTCTTTTACGTGCATTACACAACACACGGGACCTCCAGCTTTACATCCCATCCGAAGGACGAAGCAATAGTGGTTTAATTGCCTTGCTTAAGGGCACACGTGTCGACACCGGGACTCGAACTCACGCTCTGCGGAACAGAAAACCGGGTTCTTAACCGCCCGGCCACGACACTCCAACCTTCTTTATCCATTGACTCGAGTTGAGTTATAACTCTGGCAACGTTACCTGTTGAGAAGATCAGCACCGTGTTGTCCCACAGGCCCAGCTGTGTTGCCGTCTGGGTTATGTTGCCGATAGCTTCATCCATGCACGCCACCATTCCTGAATATATCCGACGGTTTTTGTCGGCAATGTGCATATAGGGCTTAACATACTCTTCGGGCGCTTGTAGGGGATTGTGGACAGCTTGGAATGGTAGATAGAGAAAGAATGGCTGTAGGGACAGAACGGGAATAATAGAAGGATTTACATATTAGGATTACTATATGTGTCCTGTTTCTTTTTTTCAAATGCGATCAAGCAAAATCAGTCGGAACTCGGCAATTCCTGTTTTGAGATAGGGCCAAAATATGACCCAGCACGAGTAAATGAGACACTTTGAGGCAAAAATTAAAATTGAGATTTTGATTTCATCATTTAAAGCTAAACAATCTTTAAATGATGTAATAAAAATCTCAATTTTCATTTTTGCCTCAAAGTGTCTCATTTACTCGTGCTGGGTCACAAATATGTTTGAAGGGGTGAACAAATCTAAATTGACTTTTTTACAAAAACAGAAGGGGAAAATATTTGTCTTTTACATGTACATGAAAATACTCTATTAACCAAATTCAGAAGGGAAGTGATACAAAAACTTGATTTTCTCAGTTTCTTTATTAGTTGTAATTATTTAGAAACCCTCATATAGAGTATAGATGTGATTTCAAAAAAACAAAATTCCAAATCATATCCTCTTGCAAATTCACACCGTGGATCAAGTCGTACAAATCCAAATTCACATCCACTGGATGGGGAATTTAGATTTTGACGACTCAACCCGTTCGAGCGGAATTATTTTAACATCACCGAGCCGAGACGCAGGATTATTTTTAATGAAACTTAATCCGAGGCGGGTTCAGGTGGATAGTACCGGGAAGCACACATACGCATTTCCAGCCTTGCTCGCTGCTGACAGACATTTCCGGCCTTGCTCGTGACGTGGTTATGCGTCATCCGTTTTGAATCTGGGGAAAAATTTGCATTTATATACGTCCTCCGGCGCGAACTGGTTAAATTCAGGATGTGAATTTGGAAGGGAATGTGAATTTGCAGCATTTGAACGTGATTGTGGAAAACTTTTGTTGAAATCACATCCTGCTACTGGTCATGTCCGACAACTTTTTTTGCTTAATTACAAGAAACCGATGATTTGTTATCAATACAAAAACGGTTTTGCCTCCCTGGTAACGTCCGTCGATATATCGATATTATACTCAAATACTTGATACTATTTTGACATCGATATCGCCAATGTCACTTTTTTAATCATATCAAAATATCGACAGTTTGATATAACAAAAATGTTGATGTATCTAAATTTTGATGTTCCTAAATGATATCGAAAACACCGAAAGAGTGTCAGATTAACCAGAAAATCTCAGGGCTTTAGTATATTACAAAAGCTGCCATCTTTATTTGTACATGTAGCTTAAAACGGAGGATCAAGCCGAAAACCGGTATATATGCGAGGTACCTATTAAACTGTCGGTCTTCAGTATATTGAGCGCTGTTTTTAGGCTTCATCTTGCACACGGGAAATAATCGATATATCAAGTATACTCGATATTGAATTTCCGATATATCGATTATTATAAAAAACTGACATCGACGGACGTTACTCTGTGGACTTCATACCTGTCTTGGGTCGTGAGTTTCCAGAATCTGTTGTGCTCGCTCAGCAAACACATGGGTTGAATACCGGCCAGTGTAGTTATGCATTGGTGCCTCTTGGTCACGGAAATCAAGACCAGCTCGGAAGCTAGAGCAGTTAAACCCTGGCATGCCACATCCTCTTGTGTGGGTAAAGTAATCCTCTGACCCAGTATAGTAGCCTAGTGTACATTTTAAAGAAAATAAACAACATTTGAAAACATAAACAAACCAAAAACCTAACATTTTGTAAAATACCTTTCTGTAGCTGGAGTGAATTATCATGTACCGTACCACTAACGTAACAACTCTTAAAGGTAGGATACACCATTGGTAATTGCTTGAATTATCATGAATGGGTAAATTTGGGGGGTTGTATTTTATAGTAAATATCGTTTAACTGACCTCTCCGAAGTTTTACAATCATGGATGCCAAGAAAAGCACAAAAAACAGCGCTTGTTTTCAACCGGCGTCGAGCAGTTATTCTTATGTTATCTTTGTTTTTTTCCCGATCGCCGCCCGGCGATCGCGATTCTTTCATTATAAAATAATAATTTTCAGAATAATTACAGGATATCTAGCGCAATCATTTTGCTAGAAGCCTAGAATCATTAATTACTTTCAAATAAGTAAGATATTTCTTAATAATTCGGTGGTAAATATTTCCGATATCTGCAAATGGTGTATCCTACATTTAAACAGTTCGCGGATGACGTATATAAACGCACAGTTTTCCACAGATTTAAAATAGATGACGCATCAACACGCCACGAGCAAGGCCGGAAATGTCTGTCGGCAGCGAGCAAGGCCAGAATTGCGTGGCTTTGCTTCCCGGTACTATTGTTCTGATCCCGCCTCGCTTCCCGGTACTATTGTTCTGAACCCGCCTCGGAACCCGCCTCGGATCGAGTTTTGGTAAAATAATCCTACGCGTCGGTGATGTTAAAATAATCCGGCGCGAACTGGTTAATAGAGCAAGAGTTAATCCACTTTGATTCGGCATGACTCTGAATTCTGCTTGTCTATAAACTTGGTGTACAATGTAACAGTGATGGAGGTTTCGAGACCTGGTCTCGGTCTCGAGACCATCGCAGGCTTTTTTTTTTTTTAGTTTTAGGTCTTGGTCTCGTCCAAGCAAAGTCTCGGAGGGCTGGTCTCGGTCTCGAGAGTGCTGGTCTCGGTCTCGGATGCCACGGTCTCGAGTTTTACCCTCGAGATCGTCCCGTCGAGCTAGACCACAGCAACACACGTTGCGCCACCCAATTTACGTTGCACCACAAAAATCTAGTCTTCATTCCGAACATAAACGATTCTGTACAACACTACGTAGAGAAAAAAGAGGTGTCAAGTATTGTGAATTAACTCAAAACTGTTCTACATGTATCTCCATCGATGTTTGTTTTTATAAAGTCGACCTGTTATACAATATGTCGGCCATAGACTGGTTCCGGTATTTAATTTGGTAATGACTCAAACACCAAAACTTTTATAAATTGTTGATCTCGGTCTCGGTTTCGGACTGCAAAAGTCTCGGTATCGGAAGAGTTGTACTCGTTATCCAAAGCCTTGGTCTTGGTCTCGAAGGTCTCGGTCTTGAAAGCCTTGGTCTCGTTCTCGGACATAAGGGTCTTGACTACAATGTAAAGGGCTCACCGAAGAAGGTATCGAAGCCACGCCTGGTGGGCCAGCAGTCTTTCTTGTAGAAGCCAAGATGCCATTTGCCGACTGCGTGCGTGGAGTAGCCGAGCTCCTTGAGTTTATCTGCGATGGTTGGGTCTTCCAGAGGAAGGCAGCTCGGCTGGACATCCCAGATAATCCAATGCTCTAGGCCAGTGTGGATCTCAAAAAAACAAGAAAGAAATAGAGATCTGTGAACAATCAATCAATCAAATATTGCACAATAGTTTCCCTAATATTCTCATATATTTTTACTGGTTTGTTCACAACTGGTTTCCAAACTTTGTAATCAGAGGTTTCAAGTTAACTAATTATTTTAGACCAATATCCTACAATTTATTTTTTGGTTTGCCCCAACCTGTCGTCAATAGGGAAATAAATATAATAATAATGTTAGTTCTTATATAGCGCTTTAGACTCCCACAATGTACCGTAGGTGTATCAAAGCGCTTTACAATTATTACCCCGGTCATTGGGCCCATGAAACATTCCAAATACCATCTCAGTTCCCTGGGGAGTATACAGCTCGATGCTGCCATTTCGGCGCAAAGCAGCTAAATCAACCACAATAACCATCTCTGCCCTCACAGGTACCCATTTACTCCTGGGTAGAGAGAAGCAATGAGTGACAAAGTGCCTTGCCCAAGGGCACATGCACCATAGTCCCAGGCCGGACTCGAACCCCAACTTGTAGCTTTACCTACAGATTACAGATTCAATGCTCCAGACCACGAGACCACGGCACTCAACAAATATGTGGTTGGCCAGTTTTAAACAAGTTTAAAATCGGCTCATGGGCCTGGACGCGTTAATGCCTGTGCCGAAAGCCCATGACCCGGTTTTAAACTTATGTTTAAATTAAAACCAGCCAATCATAATCATAAATTCCTTTTGGTAAAATATGTCAAAACAAAATTTTCAACAATTTTGTTGAAGAATTATACTTCATACATCGTCATATTTTGTGAAACACCCCTCAAGCTATATTTATGGTATGTTTCTCGTATTTCTGTATTTCTGTTAACCCTAACTCCCTCACGGCTTTTACTAGAAAGTATCCTAAATCCGCTAAAATCCACCAATTTTGGTTTGCAAAAACTGCTGGTGTCCCGGTTCCATCAGACTCCACCAGTATGCATTCTGGAGAGATCCCGAGTCCATCATAATCCACCAGCAAAAGTTTGATGGACTGTGACGGATTCAGGATACCTACATGTAGGTGGCATACACAAAATTGCAGTGCGTTTCTCCATAGAGTCCATCACAGTCCATCATCTAAATTTCTGTATCCTGAATCCATCAAACTCCTGCAGTAACGCTAGGCTTAAAATCCTCAATCCATCACACTCCTCCAGTTGTTCAATATGGAGGTATCCTGAATCCGCTAAAATCCTCCAAAACAGAAAATGGATTTTGATGGACTCAGGGTGGTTAGGGTAATCTGATTTTCACACAACACCAGCACCAAGGGGTTGATTTGACACCACATTTGTTGTTGTCATGCTTGTACATGTACTTTGTAGTCCAGAACATTTCAACAGATTACCGGTACCACTTTTAAGCCTTGTCAACTAGTGCTAGGCAAGTAACTTGAGTACTCGCCCAATAGTGATTAGTTTTTGCCTTTCATAGCACTACTCGTCTTTTTTTAACTATTCGATTACTCGTGCCAGCCCGAGTAGCAATAAATACTTGCGAGTAGTGATTGTTAGCAAGCGATGATTGTTGACAAGTAACGAATAAGTTGTGGTCGAATGATGGAACGACACGTAATGAATTGACTTGCCGCTCCCTACAATAGCACGCCAACTATTCCCAAATAAATAGGTTCAACGAACTAAATCCTTTGAGTGAGCCGACACGAAATGTAGCAAGAATCGCCGACCGCAGATGTCCCCAGCCTGCATAATTCATACAAAGGAAGCCATACTTATCACGTTTCAAAACCACGTTCCGGACTCGACTACTTTAACCCTCCTATGGTTTTACCTTTCAAAACCTTTCAAAATCTGCTTACTTGACAAAATGGCTGTAAATAAGTATGAACCTTTCAAAACGCTCCAGAATTTGTAGCTTCTGCACTATTACACCTTTCAAAACCTTTTGAAAGGTATTTTTTTCTCACACCAGTTTGTTCAGAAAGTTGTTTTACCTTTTAAAATCTTTCATAGGTTTCTTTTGTCAGACAGTTTTCTCGCCTTTCAAAACATTTCAGTCCAAGAAACTTGAAAGGTATTTTTTTTCTTACACCAGTTTGTTCAGAGAGTTGTTTTACCTTTCAAAATCTTTCATACATGTAGGTTCCTTTTGTCAGACAGTTTTCTCACCTTTTCAAAACCTTTCAGTCCAGGAAACTTGAAAAGTTTTGAAAGGTCAAACAATTCTATGGCAACTGCCCTATATATAGGAGGGATAATAGTGACAATTGATGATATATTTTTTGTTTCAATTCTACCACGGAGGAATAAAAACATTCTGAATTGGAACTTGAGCGATAAAGTCACTGCAGAAGTCACTGCGAAATTACCATTCTGCTTTGAATGAAATACATGTTGATAAACACGTGTGGGATCGTCATTTTACACCATGTGAAAATTGTGACAACTACTCGCAAGTACTTGATTATTCGTGAGTACCCGAGTGGGAAATATCACTACTCGCCCAGCACTATTGTCAACTTTTGCGTTCAACTGCCCAGCATCCTGGATGGCGCCACCTACCGGTAAGGCCAAATAAAAAAAAACATGTTTAGCGTCCTTTTTTTTTAACCAGTTCGCGCCGGGATTATTTTTACATCGCCGAGCCGACGGGCAGGATTATTTTTAACGAAACTCGATCCGAAGCGTGTTCAGGCCGATAGTGCTAGGTAGCACACCCACGCATTTCCGGCCTTGCGCGCTGCTGACATACATTTCCGAACTTGAACTTGGCGTATTTATTCGTCATCCGTTTTGAATTTGGGGAAATTTTTGCGTTTATATACGTCATCCGGCGCGAACTGGTTAAAGGAAGGAGGCCTTTTTTTCTTTTTTTTCTTTTTTTCAAAATGGCCGCTCGAGTATGGCAAGCCAAAGCGGAATTAATTCAAAACCGTATTTTTTGGCCAACACCCAATTTTTCGTGCAAGACTCAATTTTTCGTGCAAGACTCAATTTTACATGCAAGACCAAAATTGTGTGCAACACCAAAATTTTCGCGCAAGATGCACGTGACATAATGTGTATGGTGGCCCTGAAAAGACATCGCACATTTCTGCGTAGATTTGTTTCAACGGAACGTGTTCAGCATTCGAATGTCGAATAAGAAGCTGGTAGTATGTGTTTAACATCAAACGTGGAAAGCAGCTTCGTACAGTAACGTTCAGATTTTGACCTTTTCCATCCGTTACCACTCAAAATTACTTCATTTCAAATGCAGAATACTACGCAACTATGGACAAATATTCAAATAAAAATAACCACCAGATTTGCAGGATTTTGCAGGATTTAGGTCTAAATCTAAATCCTGCAAAATCCTGCAAATCCAAACTGTTAAACTCCATGTAACCTCAAGCCTGCAAAATCTTGCAGTGGGTTTACCAATGAGCTAGGGGAGTCGGGTTGGTGTAGCGGTTCTTTCCTCGCCTTCCACCACTATGACCCGGGTTCGAATCCGGCCTGCTGGGCCAATATGTGGATTGGGTTTTCAGTCCCTGCCTGACTCCGTGGGTTTTTCCCCAGGATATTCTTCTGGGGTTTTCCTCCCACCTCTAAAACTGTAACTTCTTCACATTAATTGTTGAATGAAATAAAAAATTGTTAAATGAAATTTGTTCCCGCCGTGAATATGGCCATTGATGCTGGTACGGCGTTAAATCCTAAAAACTCACTCACTCACCAATGAGCTATAAGCACCCAAACATGAAACAAACTCTGCTATAAAGTGCAGTAACAATGGTATGCACACATGACTCTTGGTACGCTAACGTTTTCTGTCCTTGTCACATAACTTGCACCTTGACTGAAGCTCCATGGAGAATGTACATAGAGCATGAGCAGTGTGAAAGTACAAAGTAACAAATAACCTAAATCCCCCCAAATCCTCACTTAGATAAATACCAAAGTAACCCCAATCCTGCAAAATCATTAGTTTAGGCCTTATGACCTGGATCCTGCTTTACCCTCCAGTCACAAAAACCCCAAACGCACCAATCCTACAAAGTCCCCCGATTCATCAACTTCCGAGTCCCTCAATGATCCTGCAATGGTTAGGGTTAATGACGAATGTTAGACTTTTCCAAATGAAAATTGGGAACGATGATTCTCCCTCTTTTTGTTCAATTTTTTCCCTAGGCAATGAAGCATATTTTGTTGATTTTGAACAAGTTTAAATAAATGGATTTAATTTAGAAACTGGTGGGAAAGCCATACTCATGTGCGTTTAAACATAATTATGTAATGTCAATCTCATTGTTTTTGATACAATATTGAATTTTTGCATTATTTGAAATTTATTTTTAACTGTAGATTTAATTAACACAGGTGCCTACACTTGAGTATTTAGTTACATTCAATTACGGGGGGGGGGGGGGGGGGGAGATAGCCATATTGCTACTAATACTGTGCACAAGTTTGTATCTACTGAATTGAAAATTCTTGAAAGGTTTGTGCAGATTGAATAATAACAATTATTATATATTTGTTTTTTGTATTTTGTTAAGTTAATAATAAAATAAAAGTTGAAAAGAACAGAAAACATTGAAGAATAGAAATTTATCTACCTGGTGGTGATTTTTATTTGAATATTTGTCCATAGTTGCGTAGTATTCTGCATTTGAAATTAAGTGATTTTGAGTGGTAACGGATGGAAAAGGTCAAAATCTGAACGTTACTGTACGAAGCTGCTTTCCACGTTTGATGTTCAACACATACTACCAGCTTCTTATTCAACATTCGAATGCTAAACACGTTCCGTTGAAACAAATCTACGCAGAAATGTGCGATGTCTCTTCAGGGCCACCATACACTATAGGTCACGTGCATCTTGCGCGGAAATTTTGGTGTTGCACACAATTTTGGTCTTGCATGTAAAATTGAGTTTTTACGAAAAATTGGGTCTTGCACGAAAAATTGGGTCTTGCACGAAAAATTGGGTCTTGCACAAAAAATTGGGTCTTGCACGAAAAATTGGGTCTTGCACGAAAAATTGGGTCTTGCATACAAATTTGGGTCTTGCATATAAAATTGGGTCTTGCAGGAAAATTTGGGTCTTGCAGGAAAATTTGGGTCTTGCAGGAAAATTTGGGTCTTGCAGGAAAATGTTGGTCTTGCACGATAAATTAAGTCTTGGACGAATTTTGTTGGGGGTCTTGCACGAAATATTGGGTCTTGCACGAAATATTGGGTCTTGCACGAAAAAAGGAGTTAGTCTTGCATGAAATTTTGGGTGTTGGCCAAAAAATACGGTTTTGAATTGATTCCGCTTTGGCTTGCCATACTCGACACATCTTAATTTGAGTCATGTAGTGAACATGTCAAACCCTATCTTCCAATTTAAAATTAAACATGGTTCACCCACGATTAAAAATCAAAATTCATGTGGGTCGATCATGTATGCAGGGTACACGACTACACGTCACACCCTAGCCTTCCTATTAGAAAAAATATATTTTCAGAGCATGTACACAGTGATGCTTAAAGGTAGTATACACCATTGGTAATTGTTTGAATTATCATAAATGGGTAGATTTGGGGGTATTTCATAGTAAATATCGTTTAACTGACTTTTCCGAAGTTTTACAATCATGGATGCCGAGAAAAGCACAAAAAACAGTGTTTGTTTTTAACCGGAGTCGAGCAGTTATTCTTATGTTATCTTTGTTTTTTCGCGATCGCCGTCTGGCGATCGCAAATTTTTCTTTATAAAATTCCTTTTTTTTGGAATAATTACAGGATAACTAGCGCAATCCTTTTGCTGAATGCCTAGAATCATTATTTACTTTCAATTGAGTAAGATATTTCCTAATAATTCGGTAGTAAAGTCTAAAATACAATCTTAACATTTTATTATTAAAAAAAACCACAATTATCATTTTGTTCAAAAAAGAAAAAAAAAAAAAAAAAAAAGAAGCAGGCAGTGACGCTAATTATGTTTTTTTTTTTTTTTGGCCTAATTATTACTACCACCTTAATACCTGGTACCGCCCGCTCATGAGCTGACTTCTCGTCGGAGTACAAATCGGCTGGACATAGTAGTTCTCAAGCTTCACGCCCTCAGCGGCGAGTTTGTCCAGCCACGGAGTCTTGATTGCGGACCCATGGTAACCGATGTCGTGGAAACCGTAGTCGTCCGCCACAATAAAGATTATATTGGGTGGCTTCGTAGCATCTTGGCGACAGTGGCTCAAAGTTGAAAGCGCAAGGGTCAACGCCAGCAGACAAGCAAGTGTGATGTATGATTCCATCGTTAAGAGTTGCTACAGATTACATTCTGTGGTGATATCAAAAAAAATTACCAACACAACAGTCTGAATTAGGCCTACAAATGTGATTTTACAATGTATAACATGTCATTTCTGTTAACACTGGGTTAATTCCGCCTCTCCATACTCGTACAGTAGGTGAAGAAATGATTTCAGGGAAAACTCATGAATATTATGCACTATACTTTCCCCGGTTACACCCCTATGTTTCGACAACCCTACCGGCATGTTTCCACACCCCTTTATTTCCACACCCCTATGTTTCGACACCCCTATGTTTCGACACCCCTATGCTTCGACACCCCTACAAAATAATGTATGTTACCACATAGAATTGAGTCACTAATGCAACAGGCTAGCACAATCTTATGCGGGTTGTCGAAACATACATGTAGGTCGAGTAGTCGGAGCATAGGTCGAGTAGTCGGAGCATAGGTCGAGTAGTCGGAGCATAGGTCGAGTAGTCGGAGCATAGGTCGAGTAGTCGGAGCATAGGTCGAGTAGTCGGAGCATAGGTCGAGTAGTCGGAACATAGGTCGGGTAGTCGGAACAAAGGTCGGGTAGTCAGAACAAAGGTCGGGTAGTCGGAACAAAGGTCGGGTTGTCGGAACATAGGTGGAGTAGTCGGAACATAGGTCGAGTAGTCGAAACATAGGTCGAGTAGTCGAAACATAGGTCGAGTAGTCGGAGCATAGGTCGAGTAGTCGGAGCATAGGTCGAGTAGTCGGAGCATAGGTCGAGTAGTCGGAGCATAGGTCGAGTAGTCGGAACATAGGTTGGGTAGTCGGAACAAAGGTCGGGTAGTCGGAACAAAGGTCGGGTAGTCGGAACAAAGGTCGGGTTGTCGGAACATAGGTGGAGTAGTCGGAACATAGGTCGAGTAGTCGGAACATAGGTCGAGTAGTCGAAACATAGGTCGAGTAGTCGAAACATAGGTCGAGTAGTCGAAACATAGGTCGAGTAGTCGAAACATAGGTTGAGTAGTCGAAACATAGGTTGAGTAGTCGAAACATAGGTTGAGTAGTCGAAACATAGGTCGAGTAGTCGAAACATAGGTTGAGTAGTCGAAACATAGGTTGAGTAGTCGAAACATAGGTTGAGTAGTCGAAACATAGGTCGAGTAGTCGAAACATAGGTTGAGTAGTCGAAACATAGGTCGAGTAGTCGAAACATAGGTTGAGTAGTCGAAACATAGGTTGAGTAGTTGGAACATAGGTTGAGTAGTCGGAACATAGTAGTAGGGTGAGTAGTCGGAACATAGGTTGAGTAGTCGGAACATAGGTTAAGTACTCAGGGAACATAGGTTAAGCAGTCGGAACATGGGGTTGTTGAAACATAGAGCAGTCACCGCTGCGCTTATACAGTGATGATGGAATTCACCATGTCCCCCTGCACGAAAGCATGCACTGGATTAGCCCAGGTTGGACTCCTCCGTTGTGTACAACGCGACGGAGTCCAGGGTATCAATGTTTCCTGCCATAGCGAAAAATTTTACAACAACATTTTTTCATATTTTTACCTGATTAACCCTAACCCTCCCAAATCCTCCAAATTCCTCATTGCAAAATGCAGGATTTTGCAGGATTGAGGTCACTTGGAGTTTGATGCATTGCAGGATTTTGCAGGATTGAGGTTACTTGGGGTTTTACCCCTGCAGGAATATGGAGGATTCAGGTTATCAGGCTGAATGTGACACACAAGGATTTTGCAGGATTGAGGTCACTTGGAGTTTGATGCATCGCAGGATTTTGCAGGATTGAGGTTACTTGGGTTTTTACTGACTGCAGCCAGGGCAAGACTGCAGGATTTTGCAGGATACAGGCTGTATGGTCACCAGTGACCAATATTGGAGGATTTTGCAGGATTCAGGTTACTTGGAGTTTTAACAATTTAGGAATTGGAGGATTTTGCAGGATTCAGGTTATGTGTAAGTAAAAATGGGTAGGGAGTTAGGGTTAAGGAAGCCAAAATCTCGCTTATGTATTCCTTGTGTCTGGAACTAAAGATCGTCATGGGTTATTAAAAGTTAATGTGTCTTTAGGCAACTTATTTACAGAAAATAAATTTCAAATCCACGCTTTTGGAAGTGAACATCATGTACGAACTCGCTACAATCCCTACATGCGTGCGCGGGTACCCGGCAGCCGCGCTGGCCTACAACTGATAAGCCAGGCGCGTGCACGGTACCCGCGCACGCATGTAGGGATTGTAGCGAGTTCGTACATGATGTTCACTTCCAAAAGCGTGGATTTGAAATTTATTTTCTGTAAATAAGTTGCCTAAAGACACATTAACTTTTAATAACCCATGACGATCTTTAGTTCCAGACACAAGGAATACATAAGCGAGATTTTGGCTTCCTTCATCAGGTAAAAATATGAAAAAATGTTGTTGTAAAATTTTTCGCTATGGCAGGAGACATTGATACCCTGGACGTCAGTCGTAATGCAATGAAGAACGTCGTCCAACCTGGGCTAGCACTGGATGGACTCGACTGCACTTTAATTTGGGAACGCGCGCGTCTTAAAAATAATGTACCGTCACTAGGATCGTATACTTTGATGCATGAACTTTCACAACCACCGACAAAATATGTACAGTTAATGCTTTAACGGTAAGTCAGGCAAAAATTGAAAAAAATTTGCTTTTTACAGCTAATTTACCAAGTACAATTGTTGGTAGAGAGCTAGTTCCGGGCTTGCACTTTGCAGAAGTCGAAAAGATGACCGCACGATAAACTTTGTTGGTCGCCCTCTGTCGTCAGCAGTATTATACCTACCGTGTCCTATATAATTCATTAAAAAAAATTAAGGGGGGGTTTAAGACTTACGGTGCAACAAAGAAGATATGTTTCTTATGTTATTTTGGAATTTTCTTCTGTCATAACTATTAAAATCTGACATCTTGGCAATTTTTGTCTCTGTTGATTGGGATGATCAATATATGACATTGGATGATCTATAAAGATTGTTCAGGATATCAACATTAAGGAGGGGTCAATTTATTAAGGCATTTAAATATTATATGGTTCATTTGTATTTTTAATGAATTCAGGCCTAATCAACAACTGTTTGTGTTGATGCACCCTTCTAAAAACTCAGCGAACCAATTTCTACTTGAAATGAACAATAAAACGCACAGCTTGGTCCTGGGTTTACCTTGTATAAACCATTATCATAAAGATTGTTAATATTAGAACAAGGGGCTTTGAACGTCCCTGACTGTATTTAAAGTACATTTCAAATGTTATTAATACATTTCTTCAATGGTAACAATACAAACTATATATATTAAATAAGTATGTATAAATTGTATGTGAATTGTAAATATAGGCCCCTATGCCTTTGTAAAAAAGAAATGAACAATTATCTATTGAGAATTCAACCATTAATTATATAGAATTAATCTTGAAATTACAAAAAGTGTTCTGGCATTGGGGAAAAAAAGAAAAAAGGAAATTATTATGTTAAAAATGTTCAAGCTAATATTTGTTCCTAAAAACAAGGAATAAAAAATGTTGTTCTTGAGTTGCACGGCCCGGACACCGTAGATTTTCCATGAAGCGCCCCACTGCGTAGTCTTGGTCCGGTCCAAGACCGAGCTGTTTATCTGTACGTTCCGGGGCGCGTATATTTTGTTTACACCACAGCGAAGGGTTTCTTGTCGTAACACTGGCAATTCCACTCTTGAAAGGAGACTCACGAATACGAAGTACAGTGTTCACAGCGCGCGCGAAAATATACAATGTGTATGTACGATTGTCTATTTTAGATAGTAAAGTATTTGCATCGCTGCTTTGTTCGGACTCCAGAGTCCACATTTGATCTTAGAAATGGGCGGAAGGATTCGAGCGTAGAGACTAGAATCCGAACAGCAGGACCTTCTATAGTATAGGGCGGGTGGGTGGGAAAGATGTTTGAGACCTTACCTGTCCTTGGAGCAAACCAACCAAAGGCTTCTTCGCCTTAACCGTCCTCTCTCGTAGTGACCAGATTTACCAAGTGAGTGTGGATCCTCCGCCCGCAACGTCGCCGCGATGGAAATAGTAAAGTATTTGCATCGCTGCTTTGTTCGGACTCCAGAGTCCACATTTGATCTTAGAAATGGGCGGAAGGATTCTTCGCTCCGAACTTAGACTCCCAATCCATTCCCCTATGCTCTCTTCATCTACACCCAACCCTTATATCATCCCATATCTCATCCCATATCTCATCCCATATCTCATCCCATATCTCATCCCACATCCCATCCCACATCTCATCCCACGCCTCACCCCTAATCTTACCCGTGATTCTCCTCGGGATACACAGCATATGCCACCAATAATTTCTGCATCTATTAATTGTCTACCAGTTAAGGATCTTGAGGTGTTGTTCCCTGCCGACAGGCTCCTCTAGCCGCTTGCCGCAGACCCTCAAATGAGGCCAAGCCCATGCTTTGTAGGTACCATCCTTGTTTGCACACTACCGCAAGAAGCTCAGCACCTTACATTATTCCTCAGAGAGCCGTCTCCAGCTGCCTTACCTTTTTTTGCATTGTACCTTTTGCTATTGTACTCATATCTGCTGTAGCCAACCAATTCTTAATTTCGCTTTGCCACCCGATGTCGCTTCTGCACTTGGCCTGTTAGTGAAGGCACTATCCCAACAAGTTGCTTAGATGGATGGTAGCATCTTGACTATTCTTACAATGCATGCTGAATCCTGAGCTGCCAATAACGACCTCTCGCCCTGCCCGTCAGCAATTTATTCGAGGAAAACTGTTCTCTCACCGAGCCCATCCATCGGCGAAATTTGGCAGCTGTCCACTATACCTCCTGATTGCTTTAAATCAAAGGACATCTTCATCCGAGTCGACCCGCGCCATCCGAATTCCCTCAAATGTAAAACGATACCTTGTACATATAAACTGGACTTGTGTGGATTTGCCTAAAGCATCCTATAATCCAACCTCAACCGAATACGAGTGTATCAATTTCACCTCCGGCTGCGCCGACTACCTCCCTATCTCCGATCGTCTGTTTAACTAAGAAACGTTTTACTGTATACCCCGTTTATTTGCCTGCCGCTGAACATAACTCCCCATGCTGGCATGGCCTCGTGTATGCGAACCTGTCAAAAAACAAACAAACAACAACAAAACAAACAACACAACACAATCCCCTAAAATGAGAACGTATATCCTCCGTCGCATAAACCTAAGGAAACCAGTTGCCTTTCCTGCCCAGTCGTCCGTCGAGGCTCTTCTGCTATTTTTTATAAATATTTTATCATTTCGAAATTCATACTCCTGGACTCCCCGTCTGAAGCGGTTGAACCATGTGTAGACCGGCAAGGGAGCTATGGAATAAACGTGTAGACATTTTATTTCCTTGATGTCGACGTGACATGATCTCCACGAAACTTGGACTTCCACACCTGGCTTACATTGAACTTACTGCAGCAGAAGAGATATGACTTAAAAGAATGTGCATTGTCGCTCAAACTTCGGAATACACCCGCCACATGGTACTATACGTGTATCACATTCCTTCCTGGCCCTATTTTGTGGTAGACGCTCCGCTGCCAAGACCTCAAACGGTGGTTTGTATTCAACTAATCTGTAAATCACCAGTTGTGGCGTGGTATTCCTTTTATTTCCGCCTGCGATTTATTTAATTATTTCGTTATATTTTATTTGTATTTGTATTTATTCGTTTCATAAAACAGAGCAATCGAAAAAGAGTCTGAGCTATTACTTACCAGCCCTCACGGGACACAGGCAGCATCTCCGTGTTGCTTCATTTCAAACAATACTCACAATCTCCAGTATCTTTCTGGATGTCCCTTCTCCATCGCTACCTCTTCAATTAGTGCGCCAGACGAGGCCATTGTCTTGAAGAATACCCAATTGAGCTGCCGAAGTTCTAATCCTGACGTGCATCCTTCCCTCGTCCCTCGTAAGCGCGTTATCATCAAACTACACGCCCGTCGTCTTGCGTGCCGAACGAGGTCGGTGCTTGCTACAGCATTCTCTCACTTCGATGTACCGTCAGAGTCCTTCCTGCAAAACATTCTTATGCGAAACGGTCAGCTCAGCTAACAATTGAAAATATTTTATCTACTAATGCATATCGGCACCAAAGTATGTAATTCACGATTTAAATCATTCTTGATGATTGGCCGACAGTGGCCCTTTTCTACAAAAGCAGCGCAAAACCGGACACAACATCATGGTCAAATCGTAAAAACAACGGAGAAAACAAAATTGTCGATACATAGGGACTCCATTCTCTAATTTTGTATAAATACATTTTCACGCATGCGTTTCTTCCCGATGCTATTTGCTGTCATATTTGTATAGAGATATTTATCTCCTGATAATCCGCTCTGCCTAATTTTGCGGCTTGCTCCCTTTATTTACGGTACTCATTCCAGATTATTATTATTTGTCTCATTTTCCCGAGATGTTTTATTATCTCATTGTCATAACCGGGGTTCATCTCCCCATTTGTTTGTTTCATTTCTCAAAATGTACAAAACACCGTGGACATCAAAATGTATAGAGTGGACCGCGCCCGTCAAGTACTTGTAGCGTGACGTGTACATGTACATGTTCAATTACTAGCACAGTGCAATTTAACCTTAGCGTGATTGTATAGAAGCAGGTAACTAAAACCTTAAAGTGCTCAAATGTTTCATTTAACACTCGACCATTACTAAAACCAAATGGGCATATCGTAATTTTCCCACAAGCGCAAGGCGAAAATCTAACCGGACAGCATAGCAACCAATTGATCAGACGTCAAAATAATACCCTGCGAGTTGTCGACCTTCCGGGGAGCGTGGTCTACAGAATCGGCCTATTTAGCTCAAATTTAAGGGGAATATAGAACACACAAACAAATCTTGTGCCATTATAACTGGGGCTGTTTCCCCCCATTGTCATGCATCTGTTTTATTGAGCAATCTCTACAAGCATCAAACCTTAACAGTTTTAGATTCAATTTACCATAAATACCGTAAATCCCCGTTTCATTATTCCTTTCACCTTTCCTGACTATTATGTCGGTATTGTCTCGTTTCCGTTTTGTTTTCTATTGCAACACCTTGACTTCCCATTGCCGTCTAATATTTATAACCCTTTTCTTTGACCCTGTTTGCTGCATATTCATTCGAATGTTGCCATTCGTGGTCGAATAACTAATACAAATATAAAGACAAAAATATATCCCTTTACCTCCCTCCTTAATTCACTGGGGCTATTTTCCTCTTTACAAATGCATATCCCAATCTGGGCCTTTCCCCACATCAATACTTGGGGCTCTCCCCACATCATCTTGGGGGTTTTCCCCCATTAATCCCGAGGTTTTCCCCCATTATGTCTACCAATCGGGTTTTCCACCTTCCTTTTCCTTTTCCTTTTCCCGTTTCCTTTCTCAGTTTCCTTTCTCAGTTTCCTTTCTCAGTTTCCTTTCTCAGTTTCCTTTCCTTTCTCAGTTTCCTTTCCTTTCCCCTTTTTTCCTTTCCCCTTTTTTCCTTTCCCCTTTTTTCCTTGCCTTTTTCCTTGCCTTTTCCCCTTGCCTTTTTCCCTTGCCTTTTTTCCTTGCCTTTTTCCCTTGCCTTTTTTCCTTGCCATTTTCCTTGCCATTTTCCTTGCCATTTTCCTTGCCATTTTCCTTGCCATTTTCCTTGCCTTTTTCCTTGCCTTTTTCCTTGCCTTTTTCCTTGCCTTTTTCCTTGCCTTTTTCCTTGCCTTTTTCCTTGCCTTTTTCCTTGCCTTTTTCCTTGCCTTTTTCCTTGCCTTTTTCCTTGCCTTTTTCCTTGCCTTTTTCCTTGCCTTTTTCCTTGCCTTTTTCCTTGCCTTTTTCCTTGCCTTTTTCCTTGCCTTTTTCCTTGCCTTTTTCCTTGCCTTTTTCCTTGCCTTTTTCCTTGCCTTTTTCCTTGCCTTTTTCCTTGCCTTTTTCCTTGCCTTTCCATCTATCCATACCCATACATATTCCTATATATCCCTATATCCATATAATATATCCATACACATCCATATACATCTATCCATATTTCTATGCATCTATATATCCATATCCATATCCATACCCATACCCATATACATATACACACACATATGCAAATATATACATACACTATACATGTACACATACCAACACGTCTGTCTATGGTGTAAATCCGTCGAGGAGTTTAGTTTGTTCCTCTCGATGATTTCCTTTGTTTGCACTATAACTTTTTCGAACGGCTCTCGTTGGTTTTGTACACGAAACTCAATCGAGGACGTCCTCGATTCTGACCCTAACCCCAAATCACCTTCGTCCACTTACACCCTAAACAAACGCGTGTATACATGAACCATTTAGGTCGACAGACCTTTCTAAGTTTTAGTTCAGAGAGATTTTTCTCAGCCCACGAACCTCCCATGTAGTGTCTTCATAACGTAATATACGAAACGAATTGATGGACCCCCTATTATCCCTCTTTTGTTCGTGCTTTAAATGATTCGGAAGGCCCCTCTTCGAAATAGGGGACCCTATAGCCCTCTAATGTTATACGTTCCCTATTTCAATCAAAACGAACTCACGCATGACTACACACCCCATAATGCATAAACGCCTCCTGCCGTGTAAACGGGGTTTCCCCTCGCACCTGTAGCACCCTGTAGCCAGGGATTTCCCTACCACTCCATAGCGGCTCAGACTCGCCACTATAAAGTACCTTGTCTTGCCGCCTTCATAGTAAAGTTAGAGCTCAGCCTAAGCCTAGCCAAACAATTGACATTCCAGCTGACCAGATCGACTGAAAGTACATAAATCCTGAGTTATAGAGAGAATAGATCAAATTCAGAGGGCGCGCCCCTCTGCAACGGCCCTGCGCCATCGCGCGCATGTTACATTCTGAGCGCTTTCTATCGACAGTTTACATGTATACATTATATTCTTGGCACTCGTGGGTTCCTGATGTAAAGTGGTTTATGATCAACACTTGACCTTAAACCTGTTATTATAAAAAATGAACTACTTCGTTCACTGGACCCCATTAATTATGTAAATGCTTATCACCGGTAATCTTCGTTTTCAATTTTGTTTAGCTAAAACCAACTCAATTTAGTACTTTACAAAATGTAATTGATAAAAGTGTTATGCCGCAATATAATCCTTTTATTAAGATAATTTGAAAATCCATTTTCTGTTTTGGACCCAAACATACCGCGGTGGCAACTTTCGTAAAGGTAACTCACGCTACATTTTGCCTAGCAAAGGTTCAACAGCCAGAAAATAGGTAATCGAAATAACTATTTGTATATAGAAGATTAATAGTTTCCCGAAGACTTCCTTTTAGCAAAAACATCTGTATGCGGGGCCTGCATTTGTTTTCTCCAAGCATTACAAAACTATTTTCCATAGGCGCAGTACGTACTCGAACGAATGATCTAAAATCCTTTTCGAATGTGACGCTCAGTTGTCAATTGCTGCGATGCTCGCGCTTATTAGACAGCATAAATTGTGTACTTTCAGTCATAATCTTCTAAGGATTTTACCACAATGTGATATAAATCGCCCGACCCCGAAAATTGGCTGACATGCACATACAATTTGTGAATAGGAAATCGTTCCCACAACATAGGTTCACCCGCCGGGCTACACCCCCATAGATTTCGCGGATACTTGGTTAATCATTTTGTCGATCAGACATTCTCCCAGCCGAGCATAATTTTCACAGGCATCACGTTTACAGATTTATTTGTGAACCAAGCGTTACATTCCTTATTATAATTTTAAGGCATTTGCCAACTATAGGCCTTTTCCAGACACCGTTTTACAGGTAGTATTTGCAAACCTCGGGGCCCGACCCCGCCAAGAAACTATGCTTGAGCCTGACCTGTACCTTCTGTTGCTCATTGTTACACTCTGCCAAGACTATAGTCATCTAGAGCAACCAAATCCTGCAAGTGGAACCACAACTGAAAATAAATTGATATAATCTTCTTAGGCCTATACAGTTGCGTTTACTGTACATTTTCCCATCGTATAAATGTACATGCCCACTGCCCTCTCCACCAACACTACCTAGGACACTCCACCCTTGCGTCCAATCCCCGACCAACATCCACCTCTTGGCCAAACCCAACGCACAGACCACCGTCCAAATGTTCCAAATACACTTTCCCATACCAATCAAGGTCTGATCGCCTGGGCTGTGCCAAACATAAAACCATTTCAGGGGCTAACTATAGATGCTCCTTTTTAGGCCTATATTCACTCTGAAACCTTGGGGGACCCAGGGCAAAGCTTGACCCCTCTATCGCTCCAAGGACCTCCTCCATCTTGTTAGTGCCTCTGATGATGAAGCTTCTGCTTCACTATGACCCAAGCCACACCATAGCCGTCACATGTCCTGTGCATATGGGATTAAATCAAAAGGAAACGTGAGATACATAAACGGTGCTGCGTCCGTCAAATCACAGAGGGATAAATCCATCTATATAACCTTGTTAATCCTACCCCTTACTACCAGCACTTACAGTTACACGTATGTTTATGGCGTATTGCCACTGCAGTCACCAGTGATAATATTTTAACTCCGAAAAGGTCTGACATGTCCTTTATAGGACTACAAGTTTCTCTCTTAGATAAACAACTCGATCTGAATTTAGACAAAGTCTGGAAAAACAACCCCACATCTGGTACTCACTTATGGCTATACCTACGGACTCACTTGTTGCATCTGATATGAAACATCCCCTAGTGCCCATGGTGATTCACTAACCTAATTGCATAAGCTGGCGCTACATAGGCCTTTCCACAGCTATTCTCTGAAAATCTACCTAAAAGTTTACCAAATTAATTATTTCGATCAGCCCGATTGGGGATTAAGTTTTCTTTTGTTTATGCGCAATTGTCACGAAGATGAACGTAAATCATATTTTGCAAAGAACAAATTAATAACTGTGAAACAAACTAAGGATAACAACCATTTGACCCTATACTCATAACCCGGAAGGGTTTACTGAGACTGCTGGCTTAAACTGCCATAGGCCTTACTTCCTTAAATCTCAGATTTTTAGGAACGCCGAACATGCGTAGCCTAGCCGTACCATACAGCGCAAAAGCTACAACCAATTCAATCACGGCGACGCTAAGGGAATACAAATAAAATGTACATGTGCTTTGCATTTTGAAAGCCACCTTACATCCTCATCGTTTTAGACCATCCTTACATTAGGCATATTATTAGGTACTCTGATAACTGGACCGGTATTTTGCATTACTAATGAGTGCTACTATTATGAACCATGATAAAACCCGGTCCGATACAGGCCTACTGATAATAAATAAATACATTATCCATATCCACATACCTTTTGACAATACCCACGCCTTCATGAAAATCCCGCAGAAATGCGATGCCACCTTCGTGCCGCGCCGTGCATGCTTGAGCGCGTGCTAAAGCACAATAGCTTTGTACAATAGCTTTGTGCAATACAAAGACTGCATACCCTACTTAATGTGCCACGCCCGTCACTGCACCAACGTACGTACACGCATAGAGGAATTCCTACATAACATGGTATATGTGAAAACACACAAAATAGTATTAAAAGAACGAATTTCGAACTTGCTAAAATTCTTATTACACACTTTCGCAGCCTAATAACCATTATCAAATTTCACATTGACAAAATGATATGGCTGCCCTATAAAATTGTACCTCCTTACCAGTGCCATATTGGACCACCGGCAAGAATTTAGATATCTCCTACCTCGTTTCCTAAAACGAACACCAATCCAGGCTCTATACCTCCATCAGAATCGCAAACCTGGCCCAATTTCCAACCATTTAGAAACGAGCTCTTCCTTTCCGGCACCCGTTATGGCAATCCGACTTAATAATTGACTGGTCAACCAGCCGATTTATGGGTGGGCACCCAAAACTCCAGCGCAAGCTATAATACGTCATGCTCGCAGTGCAAAGATTTACCAAGTGAGTGTGGATCCTCCGCCCGCAACGTCGCCGCGATGGAAATAGAAAAATCAAATACTGAGTCCTATAGGGTCAATAAAGCCGAGAGTCCTAGGGTCAATAAAGTCGAGAGTCCAATGGGGGAAATAAGTTGAGGGTCCTAGGGTCACTCCGAGAGTCCTCCTAGGGTCAATAAAGCCGAGAGTCGTGAATAAAGTCAAAAGTCATAGTGTTGTTACAAGGCCGTAATATAGAGTGAACCCAGAAATTGTTCGCCTTTTGCGGACGTGTAAGAAACTACATTTGTGCAATGGTGCCGTGTGCAAAAAAAGATAATGACGCAATAATTCAAATTTTAACGGCTCTTCCCAAAAATAGCACAATGATTACAATGACTGTGATATTTTTAGGCAGATCGTCTGGTGTTGAACCGGAAAAGGGATTGAACATTATTTTACTTAACTCCCGGAAACACTCGAACATCGCGAACGTCAACGATAATACCTGGCCGTCAACAGAACGTGTTCGGAAAACTTCGGACATTTTCGGAAACTAGAGGAATTCCTTCAGTTTTGGTCACGTGACATTGGTGACTGCCGGACACTGACCTCTACACCTGGACGGACCATTGTCCATATTCTGCTGTGCTAACACTTGAAGTCGGCGCGAACTGGAAGTGCAACATGGCGGACCCGAGACGTCACTGCTGTGAGCCAATGAAATGTCCAGGTGTGGAGGTCAGCGGATTTATTCTGTACATTTTGTATTTATAAACATTACGTAATACGTATCGTACCAACACCTAGACATTTCATTGGCTCACAGAGTCACGTCGTGGGTCCGCCATGTTGCACTTCTCCGCATGCCGACTTCAAAATGAAACAATGATGATCTGTCCATGTATAGAGGTCAGTGCTGCCGGACCTAATATTTTTTTCAGAAGTAGTCAGAAATATTTGGTCTGGGAACCAGACTATATTATTTGTACACTACATTGAACGAAAACGACTCAGCGCGCATGCGGAGGCGAGTAGCTATTAGAGCTATGTTTGGAATGTCCTTAGAATGTTACGGGTTCACGTGACTCTTGCGCCAAGACCGCACTGGGAACTGAGTCTGGCGATAATTAAGGGCGCCCTCAATAAGCCCGGATAGGGGACGGCGCGCCCCGGAACCACTGACCTCTACACCTGGACGGACCATTGTCCATATTTTGCTGTGCTAACGCTTGAAGTCGGCGCGAATTGGAAGTGCAACATGGCGGACCCAAGAGGTCACTTCTGTGAGCCAATGAAATGTCCAGGTGTAGAGGTCAGTGGATTTATACTCTATACATTTTTTTATTTATAAACATTACGTCATACGTACCGTACCCACTGAATCTTACACCTCGACATTTCAATGGCTCACAGAGTGATGTCGTGGGTCCGCCATGTTGCACTTACAGTTCGCGCCGGCTTCACTGTGAAACAATGATGATCTGTCCATGTTTAGAGGTCAGTGCCCGGAACAGACGAACAGCTCGGTCTTGGACCAACACTACCCACTGCGCAGACGTAGGCAGGAATTTTTCTGAACGCCAAAACTGCTCGCTTTGGAATTCCCCGCTTGCGTATATTTGTGTACACCGCAGCGAAGGGTTCACTCTTTATTACGGCCTTGTAACAAGACTACAAATACGTTCAGTAGGCTGGCACTAGCGAGTTGCAGCGCTGAGGGCGCAAGACGCGGTTTTTGATATTATCATATTACACATACATTTTTATTATTTATTATTTATTCGGCCATGAAACCACAACAAATACAAAGACAGTGTACAAAAAAAAAAAAATGAAAATGCCCCTGACCCCTCCTTTTGAAAATCCTGGATGGATCCGTCCTGATGAGCACAGCCAGCTTATACTTCATAAACAATAGTTTAATTTCATTTCGTTTATTTATCAGGGCATAGGGCCTACATACACGGTGGTCACAAATCTTAATTTTTCAAACCAATATTCATCGTGCTCGACTCAGTTCAGCCATCGGCGTAGTTCAGCCATAGAGCAAGGAAAACGAATTTAGCCATGAGGCTAATTCACTGCAACTCGAACAGAACATTTTTACTCCTTGAGTTTTGGAAACAATATTAGCTTAAACCTTTTTCAACATATTTCCTAATTTTGTTTGATTTCCTTTTTTAATGCCAGTACACTTTTCGTAATTTTCTAGATTAATTCGACATAATGGTTTAATTCTGTTAAGGAGAAATGACGAAAGAGTAGACATTCTTTGATTCGAATGGGCGAGGACGCCCAGCGTCGGAGCTAGCCCATTTGAATTAAAGAATTTTGAGTCGTTTCTCCGACTTAAATTACGTCTCTTGTACACCCATTATCAATAATTTCAAAGGATCAAACATTTCAATTCTTACTAATGCTTTAAGGTATAAGATGAATTAAGTCCATTGTTCAGTGGTACGAGCGCTACTAACTTGGGTATGCGAAAGCTCCCTGTCTGGTCTCCATGTTGCGTAACCAAACAATATAATAATGGTTGGGTTAAATAAGGGTGTTTCAAATGCCCAGTACGTTGGACATCGAAGTCATTTGATGGTATACATTGTGTGTGCGTCGGGTGTCTACGCCAAATCCGCTAAAATGTCTTCAAGTGACGATCCGTACATATTCTTGAGTATATGAATACGTTTGGAGATATGTTGTTTCACCCTCAAGAACTGACTCGTCATTTTATTTCGATGGCGATTCAAACCAGTATTTTGAGACCTATCCGATGAGGATTTATACACCAATGATGATTTATACTCCATTAATGATTTATATACTAAAGCGGCAGATTCAGAGGTCTGTACATTCTTAAAAAGAATGTACAGTAAACTCTACATTCTTTAAAATAAGCGACACTTTTCTAAATAGAGTGACGTTACAAGAGTAGTTTAATAGATAATTGCTAATTTTTACCGGTTACGCGTGACCATTCACCGACGCGTCGTTTTGCCCATACGTTTTCTAATCACGGTTCTGTGCACACACTCCACGTATTACACTGTAGTGGACTCCACGGTTAGGGCTTGACATGACTATAAACGCACATCGGTTTGCGTGAGCTCCGTGCGCGACTAAAATAGTTCCACAGTATCTTTCCAAACCACCAATGCTGGGTATTAACCGATATGTTGGTGTATACGCATGTAGCTTCAGGTGGGGCGTGGCATACTTCGCATTGTTCAACCCGTCCGTTTTTAAGCGGCTTCGCATGGTCTTCATCAACTTTCGACTGGAAAGGGAAAACAAAAGAAAGTTGAACACAACCAAAACTGTTACCATCAAATAAACCCGCATTACTTATATAGCGAGAATTTAAATATTACTACAAACTCAAAACTTAATGATATTTCCATTTTTGAAACGGCAAAATGCTACTTTTAATAAAATAAATAAATATTTATCATGAATAATTTAAAACTGTTAGTGTTTTCTCCAGTTCTCGCAGTCCTTTCCTCATCTTGCCATGATGAACACGGATAGCTTTGTAATGCCCCACTGTTCCCATGTACCGTGTCTTCTTGAGGCGCTCCATTCTCACACGAAGCTCAATATCGTCGTCTTCACAACACCATCCCCAGTAGACGTTGGACAACCCGTTGATTTGCCTCAACAGGGAGGGGGGGGGGGGGGGGGGGGGGGTAGTGAAGCCGATTACTCTGCCAACCCAGGTCGAGTAGGGTACCCTGTGACGAGCAAGAGACGACTTGAAAGCGTCAACGGCGAAAAACCCCAAACAGATTAGAAAATAACACCTGTTTCTCAGATTAGTATTATAGTCTTTGCAAGCCCCTATATTAAGTCCATCGCAAAACCTTTACAAAGGCATTCCTTTGTCAATGTTCAACCATTTATTGTGACTGGCTTGTTAAAGGACATCAACTAAAAATAATAATAATAATAATAATGAAAACTTGTATAGCGCCTTACATTAATGGCAAATCACAAAGCGATGAACATAAAATATTAAATATACATGCATCAATTAAGAGTAATGTTATTTAAAAGACTATTAGACTTAAACGACTATATATAAGCCTAATACAATTATAAATTATCAATGGTACGAATTAAAATACTAAAATATTGCATCAAAAATTACACATTAAAAAATAAAATATCACACCAAAATAGTTAAATTATATTATACTTAACCAACACTGATAAAACAAGTATGCAGACCTGCAAACATCACATAACCTGACAATGGGAGACACAGACAGACAACCCATCCACGGCCAGACACACAGGCAAATGTAGCTCATGTAAGAGCAAAGAAACCACAGCGACAGACAGACAGACAGCCCGACCGACACCGTGACAGACAGACAGCCCGACAGCCCGCCAGCTCGCCAGCCCGCCCGACAGCAGTACCAACGATCCCTGCCCATTGCAGCGGGAGTCCCACATCCGGTCATTGCTGTTCATTGTTGCCTTTCCTAGTGGTTCTCCACGTCCACTGCTAAATTCTGCTATCCACCAGTCACTGCTTCTGGTAGGTCACTGCTTGCCTTTTTACCCCGTGTGGTTCCCTTGGCTATCTGTATCACATCACTCTAGCGGATCCCACCGCTGCAACCAATGTAACGCGCGTCGCCAAGTCGCAGGTTCACTGCCTGTCTGACCAAGTCGCAATGGAGTTAGAGCACCTGCGGTTGACCACAGCACCAAGTGAAATCCGGCACGTCAAGTTCCGCACCACTGGGGAAAAAGTAAGCAGGACTCAGCTCGTAGTTGGGGATGGGGTGGAGTGATTTGGGTGGATTAACCTGTGGATTGGGTGGATTGGGGTACGTTGTTGGCTAGTGGAATTGGGCTATAATTATGTAGAATAATTAAGGGTGGCTGACCGGTGGATGACCGGTGGAGACTATACCTCGAGACGGCAACAATTAGACAAATGGGCAGACACAGGAGACGTCTTTGGTCCCACCCAAGTGAAGAAGTGAGGTTTATTGTTGTTGTTGTTGTTGTAGTTTAATGGCACTTTGGCAATCTACGTGCCCTTTGTGCCAGTCAATGTATATCTAGAGGTAACTTTGGGGAAGACTAGCAGGAGTAGATGGAGAGGTGTGACTGACGATTCTGGAAACAGCAGACCACGTAAACTGAGGACTGTTCTGTAGACTGGAGCGCTCTGGCTGAAAACTAGAGTTAGCAGGGTGTGACTAAAGCTTGTAATGGTCAGCAAAAGAGATGTACTAAGTCGGGTCAGCAAAAACCTGTAATGAGATTTATAAAGTCATCAATCAGTGATGGATCATGGGGAGATGAGTTGACAAGGGTTCTGAATGAATGTGAAAATGCCAGTGATCAGTGATCCTCCGAACACTGAAGTGCCACTAGTAATCCTACAAGCAGCACCGTTTCCCTTGCATTTTAAGAGCCCGTGCTCTGCCGGTACAATTGCAGGTCCACATAACTCCAGGGGTAGAAGAGGTGACACTTTGTCCAGCCAATCACTGAACACTCGGCACAATGTATGTATGCGTGAAGAACAAGAGATGAGAATGAATGGTAACATGCGGTAGAGATGTATGAACCTTGAAAGACTATGCATGGAGGGGACAAATTTATGTTACTCTTCTGATAAAGAGTAGTATATGGATGAGGTTATGTTTGGAGCTGAGTAAATTGTCATTTGATTAGTATTGTATTTCAAAGCCTTTTGTAGATTACGTCTGCTGTTGTTATATTTTTTACAGGAAGTCAGGAAGTGATTGACGTTGTCATAAGTGTGACATATTTCGCAGAGACCATCAGGATGTTTTCCTATTTTGTGGTGAAAGTTGTTGAGATGGTTGTATGTGTCCAGTCGGAGTCTATGGATGATGAATTCCTGCCAGCGTGGAAGATTCCATGTGTTGATGTGGAAGGAGCTAGTAGGTTGAATTGTTTTAAGAGCGGAGTCTTTGAACTCATCCCATTCTGATTGCCATTGTATTTTAAGATTATTTTTGAGTTGATGTTTAGCTTCCGTTGTACAAAGAGGTATTTTTAGATCAATGCTGGTTTTGCTGGTAGCTTTTTTGGCAATTTGGTCTGCCCTTTCGTTACCTGTAATGCCACAGTGCCCTGGAATCCATTCAAAAACAACCTTGGTTCCTTGATTTTGGATGGTGATAAGAGTGTGTCTGATGTCACAGATAATTTTATTGTTAGGAATAGAGTGAGAAATTGCCTGGATTGCACTTAAGCAATCAGAAAAGATGCAAGTATGGATTGGTTGGACTTCTTCAATCCACTCAACAGCCAGAAGGATAGCAACAAGTTCTGCAGTAAATATAGAGGCTTCATTATTTAGTTTAAAGTTTTTAGAGTATTTTAGTTGGGGGATGTATAAGCCACATCCAACTGCATTGGTGTCAGGGTTAAGTGAACCATCTGTGTAAATGTGAAGTGAGTTATCCCAAGTAGTATGAATAATTTCAGAGGCAATAATACCTTTCTCATTGTTGTCAATAATGTGTTTTGTTTGGTTAAGTATTTCTGTGGAGATGTAAGGTTTGGTGTAGTGCCAGTATGGAAAAGGGTTATGTAAAGGAAGGACATCCAAGGAAAGCTGATCCCATCTCGCTTTAAATGGGGTGTGATGCAAATTATTTGTCCACTTCTCAAGAAAATATTGTTTCTGCCAGCAGTCAAGTTGAATATGTTTATTAGGATGAGAAAGGTGTGTGTCAAGTTTGATCCCGTAAAGATTGCAGAGGAACTTTCTCTGAAGGTGCAGCGGAGGATCACCACACTCTATTTGTAGTTTGTCCAACGCTGTCCCATAGAGCGCTCCAGTGCAAACTTTTAGGGCTTGGTATTGTATGCTGTCAAGTTTATGTTTATATTCAGAGGCTGCCGAGTTGAAAGCTTCACATCCATATTCCAAAATGGGTTTTATTAACGATTTGTAAAGATGGAAAAGAGTGATACAGTCTGATCCCCAGTCAGTTCCACAAATACTCCTGAGGATGTTCAGGTTTTTTCTGCATTTGGTGATTATGTAATTGATGTGTTCCTTCCAGTTGAGTTTACTATCAAAAATGACTCCAAGAAACCTAGCTGATTGGTGAAGGTCAATAATAATATTATTGATGTTAAGTTTAATAGTGATGTTTCTTTTGTTTGTAAAAAGAACAGCAATAGTCTTAGGAATGGAGATTTTAAATCCCCATTTCTGACACCAAGAGGTTATGTTATTCAGATTATGTTGGATTTTTTTGGTGATGAAATTAGTATTTCTATTAGATTTCCATACATGTATAACAATATCGTGAGCATACTGGGAGATGTTGACACCATCTGTAGCTTCGGCGAGGTCATTAACTGCAATATTGAAGAGAGTAGGACTGATGACACTTCCTTGGGGTATACCATTATCAATGGCTTGTGAATCCGAATATGTATTATTTATTTTAACCTGTATTTTTCTGTTGGAAAGGAAATCATTGATCCAGCGAGTGATGCGGCCATGAATTCCTAGTGATTGAAGTTTGATGATGACTCCTTTTGGCCATAGCATGTCATAGGCTTTTTCTAAATCTAAGAAGACTGCCAGGGTGCTTTTTTTATTAGCAAAAGCTGTGTTGATGCTAGATTCAAGGTGAATGATATGGTCCTTAATTCGTGCTTCTGCTCTTACGAAAGCCACATTGCTGGTTGCTAAAAAGGTTGTATTTTTCAAGGTGCCAGATGAGTCTGTTGTTGACCATTCTTTCCATAATTTTGCAGAAGGTGGAAGTTAAAGCTATCGGCCTGTATGACTTGGCCTCTGCAGGTTTTTTCCCTGGTTTGAGAATAGGGGTAACAATAGCTTCCTTCCATTTACTGGGACATTGAGAGGTGTTCCAGATCATGTTGAAAATAATAAGGAGAAAATCACGGGCCTTTAAAGGAATATGTTTAATAATGTCATTGCTGATGCCATCTTTGCCTGGAGAAGTACATTTAGCAGTATTAATTGCTTTCTCGAGTTCCGGCATGTTAAAAGGATCGTTAATAATATTGTCATTGTTGTCAGTAAAAAGAAGATTATTCTCAGTATGTGTTTTTGTTTCTAGGAAGGTGTTGCTGTGATTGTTATCACTACTAACTCTAGTGAAATTGTCGACTAAAAAGTTAGCCTTTTCCTTATCTGTGATAAGGTCTTTGTCTCCATCTTTAAAGACAGGGATGCTAGATTTAGAATGTGTTTTGTTAATACGTTTGATTTTATCCCAGATCATTTTGGAAGGAGTCTGGTGGTTAATTGTACTGCAGAAGTTTCTCCAATCATCTCTTTTAGCTGTTTTAATGGTTTTCCTTGCTATAGCACTAGCTCGTTTGTATGCTATTAGATCGTTGGGATGGTAGGTTTTTTTCAGAGTTTTAAGAGCTTCTTTTCTGTTGGTGATAGCTTTCTTGCAGTCATCATTCCACCAGGATGTTGGTATTTTGGTGGATTTAACTGTGGTTTTAGGGATGGAGCAGTTTATAGCTTGAGTAAGTTGATCAATGTATGTATTGTAAATTTCTTCAGTACTATTGGTTATGTCGGGTTGAGTTATGTATTCTTCACATGTATGTTGAAATTTGTTCCAGTTAGCTTTTTTGAGAGACCAGCGTGAAGTGGGTTTATAAGAATTATAGAAACATTTCTGGTTAATTTCAATAACGATGGGGGTGGTGATCACTGCCCCATGTGTCCTCTAATGTAGTCCAATTGCATTTGGCTGCAATGTCCGATGTAGTAAGGGAAATATCAATACAAGAAGTGGTCCCCTGGGAGACATTAATTCTCGTGCCATCTCCATTGTTGATGCAGACCAGCTGATGTTTGTCTATAAAGGTTTCTATAGTACGACCATTTTTATCATATTTTTTGCTTCCCCAAAGGGGGTTGTGACTGTTAAAATCTCCACAAATAATAGTATTATTTTTGATGTGTTTTTCTATTTTAGATAAGTCGTTATCTTTTATATTTAAGCAAGGGTTATAAGCATTGATGATGTTGAATTTAGTTTTGTTTTCAGTGTAAATTTCAGCTGCTTGACATCGGATAGGGGAGTCATGGGCATCGATGTAATTCGCAGCCAGGCTTTTGTTGGTTAAAATAGCGCATCCTCCCCCAGAGGTTTTGGGATCGGATATTCTGTCACTGCGGTAAATGTTGTACCCTGGAAGGTTGAAGTTTTTTCCGTCTTTCAGCCAGGTTTCTTGGATGCATATTATGTCTGGTTTGTTGTTCCAATTATTTATAGCATTCTTGAGTTCGTTTCCATGTGCAATTAAAGACTGAGCGTTCCATTGTAAAATAATAATCATGAGGAGAAAAATCATGGTTGCGTTTTGTTTGTTCTTCGATTAGATCGATTGGAGGTCTTTGGATCAGATGGGTTAGTTTTGGTTATTTTGGTGGACTCTTGATGATGTCGCCTTGGCTTTTCTCTTAATTTAGAGATGTCGGTAGATTGTTGAAATAGATGTTCAACAAGGGATTGTATTTCTGTTTCTCTGTTTTCTGTGCTTTTGGTAGATTCCCAGATTTGTAGCGTTCCAATAAGTAATTCTATTAATGACTGGTCTGGTTGAAGGTACTGTGAGCTTGGTTCAGTTTGGCATGATGCTACTTTATCTGTTTGGGTGGAGGCATCCATTTTCTTGACAGGTCGAGGTTGATATGTGGATGGATTGATGGGTGTCGGTTTTCTTTGTTCATTTGGTTGTGAAGTTTGTGTGTTATTCCAGGTATTTGTATTTTGAGGCATGGCTTTGGTCAAGTTTGGTGTTTGACGAGGAGTACTATAGGAGCACTATATGTACCGGTATCAGTAGGTTCATCTGTGTGCACTGTGACACTGGTACGAACAGATTTGGCAGCTTCGGCATAAGAGATGTTGTATGTTATTCTGACTTCTTGGATTTTCTTCTCTTGTTTGAATGTGTTGCATCCAGCATATGCTGAGGAATGGCTTCCACCACATCTGCTGCATCTAATTTGGTCTTTCTGAGTACACTGCTCGTAGGAGTGGGAGCCACTACATCTGACACATCTGATCTTGCTTCGACACGAGCTAGCTACGTGGCCTAATCGTTGGCAATTAAAGCAGCGAATTACTGGAGGTATATATGGTTTGACCTCAAAAATCTCATAGCCTAATTGAATATTAGCTGGCATGTGTGGAGAACCGAATGTAATGCAGACAGACATGCTTTTACCGATTTGCCCATTTCTTTTGTATGTCAGTCTACGTACGTCGATAACCCCAGCACTTCTACATTCCTCGAGTATTTCTTGGTCCGAGAGTTCCAGCGGAATACCGGAGATGACTCCTTTGCTTTGTGTTTCGGATTTAGCATATTCAGTAGTGACGGTCCACTGCCCTATTGGGAGATGCCTTTTAGTTTTTTCGCCTGTCCAGGAGAATTGCATTTGACACTTATTCCACCTCGAGTTGTTTTGGACACATTTTTTTATGATGTTACATCCGATTGAGTTAAGAGCTTTAGCTATTTTCATAGGATTTATTTGAGCAAGTTTAACATCTGGACAGTTGAATATCACAATGGTTGGGTTATTTTGAGAAGTATGAGTGTTGGCGACGTTTCTTCTTTTTTGTCTTCCGTAGTTATCATTAGAGTCGGAGTCGGCAGAATCACTTTGACTTAGGAGGGATTTTGCTCTTTTTCTGGTGGATTGTTTTGAGACCTGAGTGAAATTATCATCTTGTGCTTGGCTCATCAATATGTCTAGAGTAGAGCGAGGTTGTTGATCTGTTTTCCTACTTTGTTTTTCGTCAGCTAGTTGTTGCTGGGAAAGTTGGTCCCATGACATTTCATTATCGTTATCCTCCGATTCGTCGGCCATGTCCCACGGAGGGCCAAAATATAGAAAATCAGTGAATGATGTGTATATATTGCGGGAATGTACAGAATGGTTTAGAGAATGTATGGATGGTGATGAGAAAATAAATTGGAGAGGTCTCACCCCACTAGAATTTCAGCTCAGAGACGAAATGTCAGTTCAGAAGTGGAAGAGCAGATCATCAGCCACACCTTGCCTCCGTCGTCTGGGCGCCCTTTTCGTGAGGTTTATTCACTCTCGCTCTGCCTTTTATAGGCCATCTCGGTCCCTATACATTTACTTACAATAAATGCACATCATTAACCAAGTACAGAGGATGTACTAACCAATCAAAATGTTGTATTGCTAAGTGGTGATTTAAGCCACGCCCACGAACAGTGTTGTCCAGTTAGATTCTGCAAATCTATAATGAGTGACTTGGTATAAAGAAAATGCACCATACAGTTCATGTCAATGTGTATACACGTATAGTTGATGGTTCATGACCAAATATAGGCAAATGTAGCTCTCGGTATAGGGAATTTGTACACACCCTTAGAGTTCCAGTCAAATAAGTATACAGTCAGTCCGCAGCGCACGCGTTAATGAGGTCATATCCCGAACTTTATTTGCACGGCCTGCGTCGCAAATCGGCCACGAGATTTACGCGAGTAATTGCGAGATTTTGGCAGCTTTTTTAAACGAACTACACGTTGCAAACGAAGCAGAGATTCTCCAAGATGACGTGGTAATCGGAAAGCGAACGTTTTTCTAATTCGAATGATATAAAATATGACGAGATTCAGTATGTTTTTGGCAGAATTTTGTTCACTCGAAGTTAGGGTATGATTTTAAGAAATGTGTTTGTCGTGTGTTTAGTTTCTGCGCCCTGACTGGACTAACAAAATATTGCAAACAATGATCACTTCACACCGATAGAGGAAGCAACGATCTTTCGTTTGATATACAGTTTAGCCTGTGGCGAAATGTTTCTTATGTATTCTGCGGCGATTTTCTTGCGCGCGATTTCAACTTTTTCGGTCATGTCTTTTGGCTTGTACTTACGCAGAGCGTGTATTTCATTATGCACACAGCTGGCACATGTAATTGTGTTGTTTTGTGTGGCTTATTTATATGCTAAAGTTAGGTTTCTGTCTTCATGTCATGCATACAACATTTATTTGTCTTGCATGTATAAAAACGATTAGGCCTATGTTTTGTTCAAAAATATAAAACTTGTTAAATAGGTACTGCTAAACTTCATAGTTCCCTTTTTCTGTATTCCAATATGTTTCGTATACTAGGTAGTACTAGGTCATGCCATCCACCACCATGGCCATGCCCACCGCCATGTCCACCGCAGCCTTCGCTAGCATGTCGGGAGCCTCTACGGATCGAAGGCCAAAGGCAAAGCACTTGTCCTTGGAGATTCTCTCACAAAGTATCTCAAAGAGAACATCACCCAATTCTTTTTTATAAAATTATATTTTCAGAATAATTACAAGATATCTAGCGCAATCATTTTGTTGTGTGCCTAGAATCATTATCTACTTTTAGATGAGTAAGATATTTCTTAATAATTCGGTAGTAAATATTTTCGATATCTGCAAATGGTGTATACTACCTTTAATGTAAGCGATTACATGCAAGTTTCAAATAAAATGTGCTTTCTTTCATAAACCAACCTCACAATACAGATGTAAAAGTTATAATTTATCAATGTTATTGTTATCAATAAATTTTAAACAACGACTTCATTTGTCGCTTGTTTTTTTTTGTTTATTTGGCTGTATTCATTGTTTTATGCAGGCAATATTTTTTCGTAATCTCTGATTAGCAGATAAATCCTTTTCGCTCGAGCTTACAACGAAAGAAATACACGTACACGAAAAACAACTGGGTACTGTAATGTGCATAAACTACACGTTACCACGAAGCCTTTTTCCATGACGTCATTTTCGACCAATGAGGGCGCAGGAAGACTATATGGACTGTCGTGGTGGGATGTTCCGTTCGTTACTTATTCCATTTCTTTACCCAGGGTGTGCCCAAACAGTTTAAAACTGGTTTTCATTGGGGCCCTGCATACATCGTTCAATAAAATAACAGTACATATAAAATGAAAATTTACAGAAAGTTACAAACATAATATTTACAGACGTACAATGATATTTACAGGAATCCAAAACATTGATATCAATTCTAATTTACGAGATGGGCGAAAACCCGCCAAAAAAAACCCCTTTGGGGGGAAAAAGAGAAGGGGAAATTCCCATCTGGCTCCATATTAGTGGCAACCAAGTTATAACTCCGTAGATCAGCGCAATTGGCATAATATCTAACGGATGACATGTCGGAGCTCCGATTTAAATGTGCTTAATGAGTCTAATGTTCGCAATTGTTCGGGCATATTATTCCAAATATTTGCACCACTCACAGCGAAACTTGTGGCGTAGCATTCTTTTTTGGCGAAAGGAACTTTCAGTGCCGTGTGGGTTGATTGCCTTGTTTCGCGAATAACTGTAAGTGGTGTGAAAATATTTCTTTATCCATCGTAGTGGTAAACGTCAATGATGAATCTGCCAAAGATTAAACACGACAATGCTGTGCTGCAGATCCAGGAACTTTATTACGTAGTACAGACTTCTGGTACAATATGTAGTCGTACATGATGATCAGGCACAGATTGACTACAATAAAATAGAAAACATAATAAATGTCACAAGAAATTACCCAGTTTGTGTGAATCTTTTGATTGAAACCTCATTATCTGATTCCACTGATTCCATATTCTAAGATCTTCTCCTTGGATCTCTTAATCCCATCCTATGTCTCGCCGACTAAGACTTTGTAGGAGAATCTTGGCCTTCAACACAAATGGAGCCGCAATGCCCAAGGGATCATACACAGAACTCGTGGTGGACAGTATTCCTCGTCGTGTTGCAGTCTGTTTTGGCAAGTTGACCTTGAACCCCAAGCTGTCTGATTCAACAAACCAATAAACTCCCAGAGCTCGCTCATTGGGAATGCACTGATTCTCCATCGACAACTCTTTTATGTCTTTGGCCCGACCCTCTATTGGCACTGTCTGCAAAACCCGATGACTATTTGACACCCACTTCGTCAGATGAAAGCCGCCTTCTTTACACAGGGCTGTGGTACTCTTTATAAGGTGAGCAGCTTCCTGTTATGTACCAACAGAAACAAGGCAGTCGTCGACATAGAAACTTCTCTTTAGTACTTCACATGAAGCTTCTCCGTAGTGACTTGCATTATCTGCTCCAGTTTGCTTGAGGGCAAAGCTTGAGCAACTCGGTGATGATACTGCTCCGAATGGGTGAACTTTCAGACGATAGGCAACCGGTGGTTCTTCGACATCTGCATTCGGCCACCAAAAGAATCAGAGGCAGTCGCGGTCTTCTGTTGGAACTCGTACTTGGAAAAGCTATCTCTTCTTGTCGGAATCTTAGTAGAACACCCATCAGACTATTTGTGAGATCCGGTCCTTAAAGCAACATGGTGTTCAGAGATGTGCCCAGGTACGTAGCCGCACAATCGAAAACCACTCTGATTTTATTGGGCTTGCGGGGATGATAAACTGCATGATGTGGAATATACCACACCCTGCTGTCTGCCCGTTGCTGGTCTTCCTGACGGACTTGTTCGGCGTAGCCTTCCCTCATAATTTTCAACATGAACTCCTTGTAGTCACTGCGGAATTCGCCGTTTCTCTGTAGTTTACGTTTCAGGCTCTCAAGGCGCTTTAATGCCATATACTTGTTGTCAGGTAGCTTCACATCTTGTGCTTTGAAAGGTAGACCAATACAGTAGTGGCCATCTTTGTGAATGATAGACTTGTTCACCGATGCCAAGAATCTTAGGTCCTCCCGGGAATGCTCTTTCTTGTCATCAATAAGCCTCTCCGGGAAGTCCATGTTGATGGCATCTCTAACCAGTCTATCCAACTGCTTCAGTTGCTCAATTTCTGCTATTGCTGTGACCTCAGCCTTGTTCACAGAGAACTTACATGTTATGTCACTGCCTTCTTGGTCAGCATCTCTCATCAAATTCCAAACCACCCAACCAAGCATAGTTCTCGCATCATGCGGGCTACCTGCCGGACCAGTCTTCAAATCAAACGGGGTGTAAGCGTCTGCCACATTGTTACCTAGCAGGAGTCCAATGTCTGCATCTATTTCTGGCAAGTTGATGTCTTTAAGATGGTCCCACTTGGATATGTCATGAGTCGTGGGGATATGGCGATGAGAAACTGGAATTGTTCCTTTGGTGTACGTGACTGTAAGATCAATCTCATTTTCCATGTCCAAGTCGCTGACCTTAAGCCCATCGATTAGATACGTCTTCATGGAATGGGGCTTTCCCATGGTATCCAAAGTGATAGACTAATTACTTGGACCACTTGCGCCCAACTGTCGTGCTAGACTCTCGCTGGTACAACTGCCATGGTGCATTGACCCTGTTGACCGGCCCTCGTATTACCACCTGCTTGCTTTGCAAAATTTGCACACTCGCCACTGCCTCCATCTGGATTAAGTTGTGGCTCAGGCTTGGTAGCTCTGCTTTCATCGTGAAGACAGGTTGGATGCCGACGCTTGCAAGTATCGCACACAGATCTATGACGACATCACTCCTTGCTCTGATGACCACGCTTTAGACATCCGTAGCACAACCCTTTTGACTTGACAAACTCTGTCCTTTCAGACAAAGGCATGTAAACAGACGCCTGCACCTGTCGGTAAGATGACCTGTGTCATTGCAATATATGCACACTCTCTTCGATGGGTCGTCCTGCGATAGTCAGCATACACAAATCGTGCAGCTGCTCTCTGGACCTGCTCTAGCTTGTCCACTAATGATGTTGTGTATGGGCACCAAGCTGCAGAGGCGTATTCAAGTCTAGGACGAACCAGGGATTCATATGCTTTTGTCTTGACTTCCCTTGAACAGGGTGCTAATGTTCGACGTAGCAGGCCAAGGGTTTTACTTGCTTTCTTGATGGTTGTGTTACAATGAGCATTCCAACGTAGATCACTGGCGATGGTAATGCCTAGGTAGTCATGTTGATCCACATTGGAGAGTGGTTGGCCAAAGATGGTATATTGGTATTGGCTGGGTTTCCTTTTACGAGTAATCGACAGGACTGCACATTTCTGGATGTTAAATTCCATCAGCCATTTGGTAGCCCACTCTGCTAGAACCTGAAGGTCTTGTTGGAGTATTTTATGGTCTTGATGGTCTTTGATTTCTCTGTAGACAATGCTGTCATCCGCAAATAGCCTTATTCTGGAATGGATGTTGTCCTGGATGTCATTGATGTACAAAAGAAATAGGGCTGGTCCTAGGACTGAGCCCTGGGGTACTCCAGATGTTACTTTCCCCCAGGACGAATGCCTGCCATTTACGGACACTGCTTGCTGGCGACCTGATAGAAATGCATTGATCCAATGCAGAGTTGTCCCTCTAATGCCATAGAAATCAAGTTTGACGGAAAGATGATGATGTGCGACCTTGTCGAAGGCCTTACTGAAGTCCAAGAGAATGACATCAGTCTGGCCTCGATGCTCCAATGTAGTTGCCCAGTCATGTACAGATGTTAGGAGTTGTGTGACTGTAGATAACCGCTCTCTAAACCCATGTTGGGAGTCCAATAGGATGTTATGTTGGCTGAGGTGTTTTGCCATGTGGCTCAAAACAATATGTTCTAACATCTTACAGCATATGCAAGTCAGGGAGATTGGCCTATAGTTTGAAGGATCCGATTTTACGCCTTTCTTGTATATAGCGGTCACTATGGCTTGTCTCCATTGCGCTGGTACTTTGCCTGTGTCGACAGATTGTTGATAGAGAACTTTTAAGGCGGGAGCAAGTTCCACAGCAACAGACTTTAATAGTCTCGGCGGAACTTCGTCAGGGCCACTTGCTTTTGTTGGATTTAAATTCTGCAATTGCTGGGCAACGCCTTCTTCATGAATATTGAGATGAGAGATGCTGGGATGATGTGATGGTCCTTTATCCGGGATATTATCTGATGAGCTTGAGGAGAATACAGATTTAAACTGTTCATTTAAAGCCTGGGCTTTGTCCTCGTCGGTGGTACATAATTTAGTCTGGGTACGTAGAGCTGGGATGCCAAGGTTCTCTCTCTTCATCAACTTGACGTAGGACCAGAATGTTTTTGGTCTGTCTGTCAGGCTACCACCGACAACTTCATTAATATAGTTTGCATGGGCTTGCTTGATGTGCTTGGCTAGGCTGTTTCTGTATTGTTTAAAGCACTTCCATTTGGCTGATGAGTTAACACCGCTGATAACAACCTAGGCTGGGACTCCCTGCATGTCCGACGTCTTCTGGCACAGAATGTAATGTTCTTTAAGATTCATTACCAGTTAGTAAATATCCATTTCCCAGCAATTGTCATCCCGGCTACTTATTTCTCTCGTCATGACCATTATATATCTCAAGTACCAGATTCCATTACCCACCACAGAAGCATACAAGTATTCATTCTACCCAAGATCTATACGCATCTGGAATAAACTACCGCTGTCTATACTGTCACCATACCAACTGTACCAGCCTTCAAGGAAGCTGCTCTCCATTCCATTAGGGAGATGCTTCCTCCACCTGGTAGCAATCTCCTGTAATCCACCTACCAGTCCCTGTATATAGTGCACCCTCAGTCAGTTGTTGGAGTGAACTTTTTCCTCTGTTTGTTTGGCTGTTGCCAGTCTTCATTTGTTGTTCGTGTTACTGTTTTTCTTCACTTGCACCGCACGGCTGGAGACGCCATTTTTCCACCAACCAACATCCTAGTTTAGCTCAAGAGGAGCTGTTTAAGGATTATAGTATCAAGTATCAAGCATGCGCGAGTATTTCATTGGTTATGAAGTTGTGAACATGGAGAAAAGAAATCCAACACGAGTATAGTACCAGGCGATTAGAACGCCATTATACCACTCGTGAACTCGTGAACACGATAAACACGATCAGCATATGCGCCCTCTGTTGATTTTATAATAGTTGATCGCGAAATCCCACAATAGTTTAGTTTCCAGACTCCATATCTAAGTTTTTTACAAGCGGCACCGTACCGAGGTACCGAGGGCACAGACTAAAATTGAATCGTCGTCGCGAAACAGCTTCGTCGTTGAATCAAAGTGTGAAGTGTTAAAGCATAATGGATAAACAAACAGTATTTGTCTCGGTGTTTTTCATTGTGGCGGCGGTGGGAATGATCAGAACATCTATGTCATTTAGTAGTTACATTCCTACATGTACCTATTCACATTCCTTCGGTAAGCACGGCAATGCCAATATAACTAAGCGAGTTCGGTATTCCGAGCACGTGCGCACATGAAGATTTGACGATTTTTCTTTCGGGATAAACATTTCATCGATTGCGTGCAAAAGCATAGCGGGGTACCAGCCAACTTAAAGAGATCGTAGTGTTTTAAAGTTACTAAGTAACATATTTTTTTTTACGTTTTGGTATTTTCAGGTGTTTTGTGTGGCCAAACTTTTGTTCGAACAAAGTGCCCATCGTCTTTTCGATTTCACAAGAAAATACGGAGAAAGCAGATTCGGTTACCACGTCCCCCATAGCCTTGTGTGCATTTGTCTGCCCTGTTTATCCCGCGAGAAAAATTGTTGAATCTTGTTGTGCACATGGCATGCGCAGTTGAAATAAATCGGAATACCGAATTGGCTTATGCCTAGACCGATATGGCCTCTGCTCTTTAGTTATCGCTTTTTTAACATTTGGACATCATCTGGCGCTACAGGCCGAGCCAGACTAATAACAATTTTTTGAAAACTCTTAAATGTGGTTCAAAATATCGCCAAAATCCCAAAAAATACTCAGCAAAATACCTCTAAATCGTATAAATAGCCGTCCATATGTGTCCAAGCTGAGTTAATGAACTTCTATTTCTAAGGTACTCGCGATCAATTCTTGACCTGCAAATCAAGGAAATTCGACGACAGTATTCGAGCGAGTACTGCACACTTGTTGTTCGCCATGATTTTGAACGGTATTGCTTGCCAACCGTACCACTATACGCGGGGGTGCTTTGCGATGTCACAGGTCAGTGTGTATCGCGTGCACCATATGCGCGCGACGCGATACTGACCTGTGACACCGCAGAGCACCCCTGCGTATAGTGGTACGGTCGGCATGCACTTTGGCAGTGACGTCACAGGCATCCCACAATGCTCGTTCAAAATTCATGGCGAACGACAAGTGTGCAGTACTCGGTCGAATACTGTCGACAAATTTTCTTGATTTGCAGGTCAAGAATTGATCGTGAGTACCTTAGAAGTTCGTTAACTCAGCTTGGACACATATGGAAGGCTATTTGGACGATTTAGAGGTATTTTGCTAAGTATTTTCGTGGATTTTAGCGATATTTTGAACCACATTTAAGAGTTTTCAAAAATTAGTTATTAGTCTGGCTCGGCCTCTAGTAGCGTCAGATGATGTCCAAATGTTAAAAAAGCGATAACTAGAGGCCAGTAACTCGGTCTAGGCATTTCCATTGGTAACAGCACGATGACGTCACACAACTTCCGAGATCGTTCACTTGTCTTCACGGCTATTCTGCCACCGTGTAAAACTACCCCGATAAATCCATTTATATCTCCCCGAAAATGTTACCAAATTTTCATTTTTAGGCATCAATAATTAAAAACATGTTATTTCATCTCCTTAGTGAAAAATTGTTATCCTAAGCAATGATGAATACAAAAAGTACGAGAACAGGCCCGTAGGCAGGATTTGTTATGGGGGGGGGGGGGGGGTGCGAACTCGTACTGATGGGACCAAAAATAAAACCAACATTGTTCCGTGTGCCAGTACCGTTAATTCTACATCAAAATACCATTATTTACCTCAGAAAATGTGGACCTTTTGGTAATTTGGGGGGCTGCGTACGCACCCGTCGCACCCCACCTGCATACCCCTGGAGTGGAGAATTTGTTGATTTTATTTACACATTAATATTTTGCCGACTCCCGAAATTTCTAGTCGTCCATCTTACTGATTTCGGGTCTTGATGAGATACATCACATCACTGTACCAACACAATTTTGATGAAAAAGCCCCCTATCGGTGAAATTACAAGGATTTGTGGGTATTTAAACTTGGACCTACTGGGGTATGTTATCCAATACATATACATGTATGTATAGATATCATTAGATGGTACACCCCGAATATGAATAATCAGCGGAGAGAAAACTATATCCAAAAATTAGTAACCCCCCCCCCACCCCCCCCCCCCCCCCCCCCCCCCCCCCCCCCCCCCTGCCCATTAGTGGTTTCAGAATTTTAGGAGCCGGTTCTGGTTACATAAACAGAACTGACAATTTATGTTCTATTGTTCCCTTTAACTGGATACAACTATTTGTTTTGTTTTGCTCACAGCTAACACTACTCGGGACGCTTTTGGCTGGTGGAACAATAGTGCAGCCTATCTGCAGCGTGGACTACAGCACCGAATACCATGTCAGGCTTACTCTTATCACGAAAACAAATCTCTTCCTTACATCTATTGGTCCAAATTAAACACAAGTACCAACAACGGAGACAAAGAATGGGGAGGGCTTGTAACCTACAAAGAAGGAATATTTCCAGGCGATTTCGGTGAAAGATATTCCCTCAAAACGTCCGATTTTAGCCTCCTCATCAAAACTGTTGAGGAGAGTGACGGTGGCAGATACAAGTGTAAAGTTCATTGGATAGAGAGCTCGGTGTATACTTACCAAGAATCGACAATTGACATTAGAGTCATTGGTAAGATTAGCCTACATGTACAACTACTACAAGGGTTAAATGTTGTCATGGAGGCATTGAGTACCAACGTTCAACTCATGAAAATTTAAGTTTATATTATAAAATCAAACTATTTTTAATAATGGGTACCTTTCTGATCCTGTGCTGTTTTGATTTTCTTAGAGTAATAGTGTGTAAACTTGATCAATTTTGTTTTTTCCAAAATACAGTAAACATGGTTAATGTACGGTACACTACATGTATGTGTTCAAGTACATGTATCATGTACTTGTGTTCATGGACATAAACAATGTGGCACAGCAGTATGATGACTCTCACACAGAATGTGTTCGGTGGTTTGGTGCTGATGATATCCATGTTTTCTGCACCGTCTGTTTTGTATATAAAAAAAACAAACAAAAAACATCAAGTGCATTTTGTAGTATTAATCACTGGACAATACTGTAAGTACCCAAAGATTTTGGAAATTTATTTAAACAAAGTTCATGTAGGTTGGGGGCCAAAGAATTCCCGAGAGTGTGTGCAAAACCCAATTGAAATTTGGAGAGTCAGGGGCCGATTTCACAAAAGACTAAGACCAATCTTAGGAAGAGTAACTCCTCCTAACTTGCAACAGATCCAATGCAAGCTAAGATGAGTTAGTCTTTCTAAGATTGATCTTAGTTTTTTGTGAAATCGGCCCCAGGACTGTTTGGGTAAAAGTCTTGTAAATCTAAGCACACAAAACTGGCTTTCTTTCATCATCGCAGGATACACTTTCCCACGTGGAGGTGCTGCAGTCCCTGAGGAATTGCCAACTGCTAGTCTTGAGAGAGGACGCAGACACACGCTACCTTGTAGGTGCGCGTCACAGGTGCGAGACGTACCAGTAGTGTATTGGTCAATGGGAAAGGGCAACACTACCGACACACATATCATTGGTGCGCGCTTCTCCGATGGCGTCATTCTGCCAGTCCAAAATGGTGCAGATTACAGCATCTCTACCAACGCTTCACTTACATTCAACTCCCTGAATGAACTCCCACAAAGATTCTGGTGTCACGTGTTCCTGTCAGATGGAGCTCTCCGTAGTTGTTTCACTGATGTTTTGAAACTGCAAGGTAACCTTTAACTACAACTTTATAGGCCTCCGTTTTCTAAGAGGACCATGTCCATCACTCACTTTGGTTCATAATTATCCTTACAGACAGCTGTGAAGCTGAATTGAGAAAGATGCAACATTATTACCCTGGTCGTTTGGCCCACGAAACATTCCAAATCTTAGCTCCCTGTATAGTGTGCAGCTCGATACTGCCATTTCGGCACAAATCAGCTATATCAACCACAATAACCATCTCTGCCCTCACAGGTACCCATTTACTCCTGGGTGGAGAGAAGCAATGCACGACAAGGTGCCTTGCCCAAGGGCACACGCACCATAGTCCCAGGCCGGATCCGAAACCACAACCTGCAGCTTTACCTACAGATTACAAATTTAATCTGGAATAATAGAACCCCCACTGAAGTGCTGGTTGATTTTGATGGATTTTGTACTCATGCATTATACATGTATGACCCCAGAAGTTAATGATGGACAAAATCAATTGGATTCCCCCAGCAATGCCTCGTACATATTTAACCCTTTGGGGTTGGCGTAGCAGTTATTTTCTCACCTGTCCCCGCAGTGACCTGGGTTCGTATTCCGCCTGGGCCAATATATGTTATTAATAAATACCTAGGACAGTTGATGGCTTCTGTTTGGTCGAGACCGATCACATGAAGGGCATTATTTTGTAGTAATGTCTCCAGCTTTTAAGAAAAAGCTAATAAATATCCCCTGAACCAGCATTAATCAAGCATCATGTAAGCCAATGATTGGCCGAATGCAAAAGTCTTACGGTAACTTGTAACAAGGACGCGTCAAATCTTGATACTGCGCACTATAAATGTACGCGTAGAATGTTTGTATCTATACGCGCGGCATTTTTCAAAATACCCAGAATAGTTTTCTGGTGGTTGTTTTTTCTACCACTAAAACTAAATTCTTCACATTATCTTCACATTACTTTAACCTAGATGGAAGATCGGTAAATTATACTGAATGGGCTACCCGGTTAACCAGCTCGCATCGGATGACGTATATAAACGCAAAGTTTTCCCCAAATTCAAAACGGATGACGCATAAACACGCCAAGTTCAAGTTCGGAAATGTCTGTCAACAGCGAGCAAGGCCGGAAATGCGTGGGTCTGCTTCCCGGCATTATCGGCCTGAATCCGCTTCGGATCGAGTTTCGTTAAAAATAATCCCGCCCCTCGGCTCGGCGATGTTAAAATAATCCCGGCGCGAACTGGTTAAAATAAGAAAAAAATTAAGATTTACAAGCGAATATTTGTTTCCTCATTTAGATGGGAATCCCAACCTTGTCCTAAAGGCATCGCCAACAGAGTTCTATCTTCCAGAAGGATTTCCGCAAGTTCTGCCGTGTAGAAGCTGGACGCCTGGTGACATGATGTGTGAGGTACAATGGTATCACAAGTCAAGTCAACACCCCGTCCTCAGTTACAACTGGTCTGCTGATACGGTCATAGCTGATTCTGGCTACGATCTTGCCAGTGACTTTGGTCTACTTATCAAATCAGTGAATCCCAACCATGGTGGACGTTACAGCTGCTACATTCATGGTGTTGAGAGATCCCTTGACACACACGTGATAGGTATGTGATGATTGCGGCATGTTCTTTTTGCTCTTCAATGTTTTTTACCACAGCACAGCTTTACAATTTCTGACCAATCACCGTTCATGACCGTCCATTACCCAACTGTAGCGTCTGTTGAACATCACTCAATATTCCAAATGTTTGACCAACGTTGTGCATTGTTTGTTGAAATGCAGTATGCAAATTACACGTCAAATTTAAGGCAAATGCTCGACCGACCTGTTTCAATCTGGTTTGCAACACATTGGCCAAGCTCGTTTGTTGCATTGGATGGATGGTTAAAATGTGAGTGGAGTCCGGGGAGTCTGCATTATTCAGACGAGCAACTGGAAATTGGTTTACGATTTGGTCTCACGAAAGTCTGTGTGTACACGTGGGCAAAGCTGTCTTAGAAATCTGAGACATTTTTGTGTCCGGTCAGAGAGAGGAAGACACAATGAGAAGAATAATAGTGTTACAATTCATGGTGCACTGTAGATAACTGCATAAATGATATGCTCGCTAAGGCCTGCTTCAGAAGTCGCACATCTGCCGTGTCGGATACAAATGAATTTAGCGTGACGTTAGCACGGCATAAGCACGGCATAAGCATGGCATAAGCACGGCAGTGGTTTCAAACGTCAAACTTAATTGCAAACATTAAAGGTAGGATACACCTTTGGTAATTGCTTGAATTATCATGAATGGGTAGATTTGGGGGGCTGTATCTTATAGTAAATATCGTTTAACTGACCTGTCCGAAGTTTTACAATCATGGATGCCGAGAAAAGCACGAAAAAACAGCGATTGTTTTCAACCGGCATGGAGCAGTTATTTGCGATCGCAAATATTTCTTTATAAAATTTAATTTTTCGGAATAATTAGAGGATATCTAGCGCTATTATTTTGCTAGATGCCTAGAATCATTATTTACTTTCAAATGAGTGAGATATTTCTTAATAATTCGGTAATAAAGATTTTCGATATCTGCAAATGGTGTATCCTACCTTTAATTTGAACGTAAATGATTACCTGAATTTCATTTGTCATTTTAGGTGGCATATTTCCACATATGTCCTCATCAGTTACGGTAACACGAGGACACGGAATGACACTACCCTGTCAATGTGCACGACTGTTCACCGATTCGTCCATCCTGGCCGTCTATTGGTCAATTGGAGTGGTAAACTACTCTCATACAGACGTGATTGCTGCCCGTCTTGCGAATGGTTCGCTTCTCAATCCACGGAGAATCGGATACAATGTTAGCAGCAACTGGTCTCTCGCAGTGAACTTGATTGACAGTGATTCTTTAAATTTCTGGTGTCACGTCTTCCGGTCGGATGGCACACTGTCCGACTGTCACACTGGTGTGAAAATAATGAAAGGTATAGTACATGCATATTAACCTTTTCACCTTTTTCTATAGAGTGGGCTTGAAAAGAAGATAAATCCCTTAACAAAAGTAAGCTCATGCCAAAAAATAATGCTGTACAGTGCTTTCAGTGTAATACTTGCATGAAGCGATTCGTTTTTTGTGTCAAAGATACCGTATGAACACACTTAAAAGCAAGTGAACTAGCTTCAATCTTTCAAGTACATGTACAGTGTATTTCTACTTTTCCTACCTTGCTGTTACTTTTCCAACTTTTTCTTGAAATTCGTAGTACATGTATTTCCTACTTTCTCTTACTTTTTTGTCCTACACACTCTGACGAAGTCTCGTTGAATTTTGTGTGATAACAGTTTTACACACTCTCATGTACATTTAGTCGTGAACCACATAACGATCGAAGATATAGCCCTTTGTGTTTTCTTTATTCGTGTACTGTTAAACCTTACCCGATTCACCTTACACTACCCGAGTGCCCAGGAACAAATGTTGACAAAGAAAATGTTGTTTGAGGATTCTTTGTCCCTATAATATATCTGTTGTTCTCTTTTGTGTCTCAATCCTCGGCCGTAATACAAGGAAGAGCATAAAGAACATGCCCCCCCCCCCCAAGGTTCCTCCAAACCAAAACCAAATTTTTTATATCCCCATTTTCTTCCCCAAAACAGACACTTAACAGACCATAGAAAGCTGGTTTCCCCTTCCCGCATGAGGGCTGGTTCATACTTTACGCGAAAGCGTCTGCGATGAAACTAAACTTTTGTCCCGCAAAATCCATAGATACCGTATGTCTGTAGATGTGCTGGATTATTAACAGATGAGTTTATTTGTTTTCATTTGTTCAAACAGAGGCTGGCGAGTCCAAAGAAAGCATTCCGGTTATTCGTATAGTTGTACTTGTACTTGAACTTGTCACAGTTGTGCTGTTGGGTCTCTCTCTGATGAAGTCGTTCTACAATTGTTATGAAATGGGTATGTTATTTTTGTAATCCTACATTAGTAAGAGAATAAGTGTGTGGTTGGGAGGTATTAAGCGCTATGTTTAAGACCGGTTGGAGTCTGGATGTTGAGTGGCGGAGTAGGTAAAAGTAATATATTGACAAAGGTTTTAAAATTCAAGTGGCAGCCGTAGCTGCCGTAGTTGTTGTGGTGGCAGCGAAAGCGACAACTATGGCATCGGTGGTGTGCTGTGTCTGGGAGGGGCAGGGATAGGAATAAGAATAGGAAGATGTTAAAGACAGCGGCAGTGAAAGCAAAAACAGCAGTGGTAGTAGCGGCGGTGGCAACAGAGGCGACAGCAATGACAAACAACAACAATGGCAGCAGCAGTAGCAGCAGTGGTGGCAACAACGGTGGCGGCGGCGGCGGCAGCGGCAGCGAAAGCAACTGTAATGACAGAAACAGTGGCAGTGGATGCGGCAGTGGCAGCGCAGCGATAATAACAGCAGCGGCAGCGACGCAGCAGCGGTGGTTATTTGCCGCACGACAAAGGCGGCGGCAGTAGTAGCCACAGGGGCAAAGTACCGCTAGTTAAAAGTAATACCCTTCATAAAGGTTTCAACATTCTAAAATCACCTATAAGTGAGCTAGAAGGCTGTCCTGCAGATACGATGGTAACAAAAGTTATCACTGTATGTCCTGCGGATGAGCTCTAGGCAAACTTCGGGATGTTAAATATTTATTGCTTAACAACTAATTTTCTCTTGCTATTTTTAGGAGAGTGGCCGGAGATCGATAAAAAGATGATCCACATGACACCAGAAGGTTGCAAAAGACAAGATGAAGAGCAGTACTTCATTGCTTGCGCCATCGATCATGAATAGGCATGTTATCCTTCAAGGTAGACCAGGTAGTGGTAAGACTAACTTCCTCTATAAGCTGCGACACGATATGAGGCCCACATATCTTTTGTTTCGGTCGAAAATCGCACTTTTAACTAAAGCTCTAACCATTAGTGAAGCAATAAGAAATATACAATATAATATTTTATATATTCTGCACCTTTCTGATGTGGTGATTCTTGTGGACGACTGTAATGATAAACAAGACATACAGAAAGTTTTGAAAGCCATCAAAAGTCTGTCCAGATGTCGGGTAGTGATGACCACTAGTAATGCGAAGCTAGCACGAAATATGAGCGAAGAAGATTGGTATCGCGTCACAATTACTGGCTTCTCTGCTACTAATGCACGAAAGTATGCTCGATCAAAATTGACACTCGATTTCCCAGATCAGGACTTAGAAAATTCTGTAGTTCTTTAGTATTTAGATATACCTGTTTTATTTAAAAGTGTGGCTTGTCTCCCTGGCTTCTTAAAGCTTCTCTGTGAGTATTCGGTTTTAAAATATTCTGATTCTGTCAGTAATGTGGTGACTGGTGGTATTTTAATAAGCATGTTTCGTAAACTAGATGCTAAAAACAGCTTGGCCGAGTGTGGTAATGGAGATAAGCTTCAACAGGAACAAAATTAGTTTTTGGCCAAGTGTGGCGAAATGGCTCTACATGAAATGTTTGATCAAAGTGAAAACGAAGAAGAGATGGGTTCTGTACAGTCTGTTGAAGAGGGATTGAAGGTTTTAAAAGATGGAATTAAAATGGGGCTTCTTAAAGATATTTCAAATGAAGGACAGCATTCAAACTCCAGTACAGAAGCATCCACTTCACAAGAATCCAACATGGGAAATTCAACTGGACAAGAGTTGCTTCCAGTGCTCTCATTCCATGATTCTAGTTTGTCCAGATTTGTCCTTGAAATATTTCGAGACTTTTGCGTTGGTAAGCACGTGGCTCACAACCACCAAGAGTGGATGCAGAAGATTAACTGGAATAATTTTGAACAGCTTGCAGATGTTGTGGTCTTCGCCAGCACTGTGTCTAATGATGTTGAACTTGCACGTAATTTTGTACAGCATTTAGTTGAAATCAGTAGACTTGAAGGTAATCTCGGTCTTAAAGATGAGATTCAGTTGCAGAGCTTGACTGAGTTGTGTCTTGAAGTGAATTTCAATGGAAGATGGGAAGGGCAGTTGAACAACGACGTACATTTTCTTATTCGTTTTTTGGGGATATCCTGTTATAGGCTCAGACTTCTGGCCTATTTGTTCAAATACGTATCAAAAAACAACCCAGTGTACCTTAAATGTGTTGAATTGTATCACATTAACGAGCAGAACTATGCTGATTTTGAACGATATGTTGAGCATATGTCTCCTGGGGCCCTTGGAGACATTGCAATAGAAAGCGAGACTTCCACAGACACTGCCACAACGCACAATCAAAAATACAAAAGGATGCTTTATATCTTACAGCCATTAAGTGATGAGTGCCACTCGTCAACTTCTGCCACTGATTTTGTCTTCTACCTTTCTGATCAGGAACATCTCGAAGAGATTGTTCTCTTGGGACCAGTTCTTGGATCCCAACATATTCGTGACCTTATGCACAACTCTCACAAGCTCAAAAAGTTGAAGCAATTGGACCTTCGGTTTAATACCCAATTTAATAATAGAGCTTTTGAGGGGATGGCAAAGCTTTCTGCTTGTGAAACCCTGACCGACCTCAGGCTGTCTCTCAACGAAGTGACTGCTTATGGGTTTGAAAAGGTCAAGAATCAGACAGAGAATGCAACCTTGCTGAGGAGATTGGAAACGCTGTACTTACTGCAGGGCTTCCTGCCCGAGTCGTTCGGCGAGTTTCTGAAGAACATCATAGCATACATGGACAATCTTCAATGTTTTCATGTATCTGCCTTGGTTGCATCTGATGAATCAGGCATACCAGATAGTGTTGTCAAAGAAATCCGACGTCAAATCCCAAAGCTTACTGAGCTTATTGTGGACAACATGGATGCCTTAAGAGAACAGTGTGTTAATCCTCGGTTGGATGAAGAGGCTACCATCTCCTCCCGCATGATAGGCGAAAACTCTCATGCTGTACAAATAGAAACACCGTTGTAAGCATACATCTGCATAATGCGACTGTGCGGTTAGTGGACATGCCTGCTTAACTTTCATCCTTAGTCAACAGCATTTTTGCCCAACAGTGGAATTGGAGAAAGAGTATACCTACATGTAGCTTAAGGCGAGAATTGGAAATCAGTGTGTTGAGCCATTTGTGTTCCTGGTTCCAAGTGCCATCTTGTGTCAAGGAAATTTTCTCATTATTCGTCCACTTTGCTGTGAGCTATAGTGTTGAGTTCTTGTGTAAGTCTTTTCATAAAGACTGGCTGGACAATGACAAAAGAATGTTTTTATAAACAGTTCATTTGAATAGCTAGGGACTTGACCTGAGACTGAAGAACGTGCAGGACTCTGTTTTGTGTTGCCTCCTATACATGTACATAGTAAACTGTATCATCGTCAATAATTCCCATGACCAACCTCCACCCAACCATTCTTCCCGTGACACCCAAGAAGGAAGGGTGCATAATAAAAAGGTTTTCCTCCACCCCCCCCCCCCCCCCCCCCCCCCCAATACCTTTTTCAATTTTCTACTGTAAACAAGTCTTACAACATGATCAAACTTTCTCAGGTATGACATCACTGTGTAACAACTTTAAATAACAGGAACAAATAGCATATGTACTTAAACCCTAACCACTCCAAACCTGCCAAAATCCGTCCCCACAAATTTGTTAGATTTTAATGAACTTGGGTTAAAAAAGCTGATAAAAAAAAAGCGATGTTTTTTAAAGGGCTTGGTACAGGAGGCATGAAGCAGTGCTGGTGCGATTGATACATACGTACTCTTCTGAGTAAGATGGATAGATACAAGCTTCATGCAGGCTTAAAATGTCGTATTTGTGCTGTTTGTCATCAGAGATCAATACAATTGATTCATATATACCTGTAATTGCCACACCCTTTCCTCTCGCATTTGTAAAAGTTCACAACAGGATGGATATTAACCTGGTTGCTCGTCTAATAGTTAAGCTGATTGAATTTTATCCCAAAAGTAGCAGGTGTAGTTCTATGCAAAATCCCAAACACTCAGGACCCAGTTGTCAGGAAGTCAGATTATTATGTATGTTGTTGTATTGCTTGGCCTGTCGGTGCCAGTTAAACACATGAAGTTTATGGGTCTTGATCTCTTTCCTCAGCTCATCAATCAGATCTTGCAGTGTTCCATTCTTGACCACAAGCTGTCGTTTCTTTGTTACTGAAATGAAAAAAAAATGGTTTTGGTTACTTCAATTGTTTGGTACTGCCATATGAATAGTCATACTTCAATTTGAACCAAACTTGGTGACAATAAAAAAAAAAATTTGGGGGGGGGGGGTGGGGGGCGGAAGGCTTTAGATGACTTGTGATCGCTGTTGATCTGACACTGGCTGCAGATGATAAGCCAGTTTGTCCATGCCACAAACTTTGCAAGCTCGCTTGATATTACCCAGTTAATGAAACGATGTAACCTAACCTTTAATACATGGTGTAATGGGTAGTGTGGCTTCAGCATCATTCTGTCAACTTCAATGCTTCCAGTCTCTGGTACCGTGGCAACGAATTTTAACTGGACATTTTCAAATGCTTCCCACAGGCAACCTCGATATGCAGCTTGTTTTTGTGAACGGATGTGCTGGGGTTTGAGTTTGAAAAAGTATGCGCGACACAATTTGGTGCCTGGATTTTTTTGACTAGTGGTATGATTGATATGATATGATAGATATGATATTTATTGTCTCCTCATAAAAATATTAAGAAAATCGTCTTAGGTACACTAACGTTATAAAATTACATACAAGTTTAACAAAAACAACAATTGAGGTAGGAATGAGCGAGTTATGAAAGCGAGTTGTCCGAGTACGGCTGGTTCTAAGGTGTTTACCCGAGGGAAGGAAGTTATATTCATTGAATAAAAGGTGACCTGGCTGAGACACGACTTTGTTGACAAAAGAAAGAATACTCTTATTGTAATAAAAAATAAGTGTGTCTATTGGAACATTCAAATTCTTACTGGCTCTTTTCACAACAAGGTTCAATTTATCAATATCCCTCCTACTTGCACTGTTTCCCCAAACTATCCACCCAATTGCAATCACACTCAACACCATAGATTATAAAACAAAATTAAAAGCCGACAGTTGTCTTTTTAGAAACCAACCTGTTCAATGGCAGAGGGTTTGGTCAAAATGTGATACTAGTTCCAGCTCAAATACGACCCAAATTTGAAGATTCCGTTGCATAATGTAGTTCTTAATCTAAACTTGTTGTATGTCTACAAATTAGGCTACAGTGCTGTGGCTTTAACTCAAAGGATTATTATTCATCGTCCCATGTTTCCAGGACATGTTTCCATTATGAGAGCCAGTGCCTTAAAGAGAAATATCAATCCTTAAATTTGGTGTGTCTGTGCTTTTAGGGGGTTGCTCCCTGAAAAATAGATTTTCAAATCGAATTGAACATTTTCTAGCAATATAATTGTTGTGAGCTTTCAAATAAGGCATCGCACGAAAAAAATCGGCCAACGACGAGTAATTATTAATTAAATCCAAATTTGGAATAAGGAGCGTCCCGCTTCTGGGCCTAGTATGTGAATGCATTTTTTCGACTGCATGCTCGACGCACGTTGGTCGATGTCTCATTCGAAAGCTCATGGCAAATACAATGCTAAATTATTATCCATTCAATTTGAAAATAAATTTGTCAGGGTGCAACCCTGTAAAAGCATGGACACACCGACTTTAACGAGCCTTCTACAATTAGAAATAATGATTGCAACTCATCAAAACAGTCACTATTTAAATTATATTTTTCTGCTGCAATAACCTAAACTCACTACATTCTTTCTATTTAACTAATATTTTCATAATAGTTAAGTTTTAACTTAGTTATTTTTTATACTGTATCCATCCCTATGTGTTTGATGCATTTTTTAACATCAAAAGTAACATTTTAGCTTGCTAATGATATAATGCTTTGGCTACATATTTTTCTACCGTTTTTTAGTTTTTCTCATGCAAGGCAAGAACAGATACTATTCTAAGCCTACAAATTGTATAATTATATTTTTTTTGCTGCAATAACCTAAACTCACTACATTCTTTCTACTTAACTAATATTTTCATAATAGTTAAGTTTTAACTTAGTTAAGTTTTATACTGTATCCATTCCTATGTGTTTGATGCATTTTTTAACATCAAAACATATTGGCTGTTTTAAAGTAACATTTTAGCTTGCTAATAATATAATGCTTTGGCTACATATTTTCCTACCGTTTTTTAGTTTTTCTCATGCAAGGCAAGAACAGATACTATTCTAAGCCTACAAATTGTATGATTTGTAATAAATGTCATTCCAACACATCTGAATTGTGTAAATTGCAAGCTTTGTACTTGTTATTCAAACCTGACAGTGTATCCAATCAGACAGAAGCTATTTCTGCCAATGAAAGTTGCATTGGAGTTATCAAAATGTGGACGGTTCATGACAGACTCATGTTGAATGATAGCAAAACAGAATGTATTTGTCTTGGGACGAAACAACTGTCTAAGATCCGCATTCCCCAAATTGTTGTTGGTAATTCTACTGTTGTTGCTGTTAGTCGTTTTCGAAATCTTGGTTCATGGTTTAATTCAATCATGTATCAATAAGTATCTATCATTTAGAAGGCTTACTATTTGAATCCATGCTTGTGTTACAAGTCGTTTGTATTATTGTAATGGTCTACTCTACGGATTGCCAACTTGTAAATTATCCAAGTTACAGAGGATTCAAAATGCCGCAGGTAGGTTGGTTACGAATTCTCACCGATTGAGTCATGTAACTCATGTTCTTGGTGGTTTACATTGGCTTCCTGTGAAGTTTCGAATAGATTTTAAGATTTTACTAATGGTTTTTAAATGTATACATGAGTAAATTAATTACAATTCGAAGGCAAAGTCGTTACAGACTCGGGTCTACAGGTGTGATTTTATTAGAACACCCAAAGGGCAAAATGTTGTCAACATTAAGAAACATTCAAGAAACCGAGCTTTTACATCAGCTGCACATACTTTATGGAATAATCTGCCATCTGATATTCGTAATTTAAATTCACAAAGTCTGTTCACAAAATACCTCAAAACCTTTTTTGGGGGGAAAGCATTCACGAATTTGTAATGTATTTTTAGCTGTAATGTATTTTAGTACTTAAAATGTTTATTGCAACTGTACATCAATTTAACATGGAATTATATGTAATGTGCCTTCGAACAGGCTGCGCTGGTCGTGGAGAGCGCGCAATATAAATACAATACATTATTATTATTTGGATATAATTAAGCTCACTCACGTACTATTAAGCATACGTAAGGCCTGTTTCAAACTTCGCGCTTGTGTCGAGTCGAAGCCCGACGTTAGCACGGCATAAGCACGGCATAAGCACGGCATAAGCACGGCATAAGCACGGCATAAGAACGGCAGTGGTTTCAAATGTCAAATTTAATTGCAAACCTCCAGTCGAACTTCAATGATTGTGACTTCCTAACTCGCACTTTCTTGCTGTTGAGGGGGTGCCTCTACACGGAGCCCTCGGGCGGAACAACACAACAGAAAAATTTTGTTTGTTCATTTTCTTTACTCGCACACATGCTGTGAGCATGCGCATTTGTAATAATTAACGATATTTGGGCCAACTTCGAATTGGAATTGTATACGACACGGCAGTAGCACGACGTTTGAAACGGCGCCGGTTAGTGCCGTGCTAAATTCAATTTGCCTAGCCAAATTGGTGCAAACGTCGTGCTTGTGACGTGTCGAATAAAAAAAAAATCTAAGTTGAATTGTATTCGAGACGGCACAAGCACGACGACGTTTGAAACGGGTCTTAGGTTTGAATTTGATATTGGTAAAATGTTAGGGCGATCTACAAAACTGATACATGGAGTTTTGTCGAAACCTTTGCTTCATCTTCGGCTTTGCCTTAAAATTCCGAATCACTGAGAAGCAAATCAAATTAGAAGCGAACGAAAATATTCGAACTTTTATGTTCATATCAACGGATTGAATATTTCTGAAGCACCAACAGACACCAGGGCCCAATTCCATAAAAGCATTCTAACTTAGTATATTACTAGGTTTTAGCAAGATTCCAAATGCCTAGTTGGTTGCTTGCTAGCAATCAACTAAATCGCATTCCATAACACCATTCTATGAAATATTCTTACTAGTTGCTTGCTTGCAGCTTGCTAGAATGGTGTGGGGTTTGCATAATCGCCAAAGTACATGGTCAGTTTGAGTTAACAATAGGGAAAGAGTTCAAATCAGGTCATGTTGTGGGTTGTATTGTCAATGCATTCCTCTGTACCCTATTTATGGTATGTACATTTGTATCGGCCTAAGCACATGTTTCAGAAATGGCTAATTCAGAGGGTGTTTCAACTCCAAAAGGGAAAAGAAGCCTAATTACTGGACTCAGGAAAATCTGTTCCTTGCAGAACGCTATGAGGAATTTAAGGTTATCCTTGACTCTGTGCATAAGGATGTCAATACAAATTCCCAAAAGATAAAAGATTGAAAGTGACTTAGAATGGTGCTAAGGATTTAGACATACCCCAAACCTATTCTAATTTTAGCAAGCAACTAGGAACCTTGCTAAGCGTATAATGGTTTTATGGAATAGATTTAGCAAGAAACTAGAGATAGAAAGGAAGTTAGCAACCAACTAGGCTTAGAATGCTTTTATGGAATTGGCTCCAGAATGTTGCTAGAGTTCCCGAAGTTGGTAACTTAAAATCGCCCAAAGACAAAGCCAGAGATTGCAAAAGCCCACAGATTGCAAAGGGGAAGTCGGGTTGTGTAAATAACAAAACCAGTGCCTTATAAAGAGCATTTTATACAGGGCGAGTCAGAATTAAAGATTTGTTCTCTATATGAATAGTTTTATTTAAACAAATGTTACGCAAGTATACACAAAAGCTAGATAAAGCCAATGCTTTTGGCTTTAATTTTCTAAACTTACTAATTTAGTTCAAAAATTACTAATTTAGTTCAAAAGTTACATGCATGTAGAGATTCACCCTTGTTTTGCAGCTGTCCACGTACAGTGCACCACATAGTGAGTAGAGTCTTGGCCCAAGACTATACGCACATTTGGTCCCACTAGCGTGTCTTTTGTACACAGTAAACCAACAATTAAGATGGTCTTTCATATTCTTTTTTTATATTTTTACTAAAATAGTAAGAGAAATAATGTTAATAATTTTGTTAAGTAGAGGGAACTTTTTTTGACTCGCCCTGTGAACAAAAAAATGCAGTAAATTGTACTTGATTTTCTTTCTCGTTCATCGATATATTCGCCTTCTATCAGCCAAAGTGTTATTTGGACAAACATTTGATAATAGTTTATGAAAATCGTATAGTTTATTTTTGTAATTATGAAAAGGATATACAATTTACTCGGTATAAGATTAAATTGGATATGGTCGGATTTGTATGTCAAAATATCAAATGCGTGCCTTAGTGTCCGTAATTTGTGTACTTATACATGTAGATCATCACAAAAAACTGGTATGGGAGCAAGTTGTCTTGTGTAGCGAATTTCTTGCAAAAAATTGTGTGTTTGGTTGTTTTTTTGGGGGGGGTAGAGAAATAACATTTGTTTGGATCCCTCCCTGTTGCGCCGCCACGTTGCTTGTGTGGACATTCCTTTAAATTCGTGTAGTTCAGAAACCGAAAATTTAAACAAAATAAAAAATTTCCTAAAACCATCAACATTCTTTCAACCCACATTTGTGACTGTTATACCCTATAGTGTTGATCTTCACTTTTTCTTAATATAACCCTAACCTATTTTACCTCTAGAGCTCTTTATAAAAAGGAAAACACCTTGTGTGGGCATGGATAAGTTCACATAAGGTTTTCTGTTTGTGTATTGTGTGCACATCTTTTGTTTGCAAATCCACACATCCTTTGCAAGGTTGGTACTTCTAGTCCAGGATGTGGCAGCGCACGTGCATTATTGGAGCGCTGATGCTGAGGTCGCATCACATTTAAACTCCCGTGAAACTTGAGTATTGAGCTGCTATAGATTTTAATCACTGACCTCTACACCTGAATAGGCCGTGTTACGTCCCCGTTTTTTGTGTTGCCTGGTGGTGCCTGACGAGAACAGAATGAACATTCTCTTGCACATAAATTAAACCACTGCAAATTCAAAAATCCACCTTGTCAAAGCAAAGGGAATGGAACAAAGGGGTGAAATCGAAAGAAGTTTTGGGTCCTTAAATCGATGACGTCACAACGGGCACAGTATGAAGAAACATTTGGACAAAAAGAAAAGTGACAATGAATTTATTTAGGCTAATAACAGTAGCCCCCATCCCCACTTAAGTTTCACAAATCGATATACATTTCGAAATCATTTTGGTAAAAAGGATGCATTTTATAAAGAAATTTAAACTATTAAAAGTTATGTCCCCCAACCCACTATTTACAATCGATTTCTAAAAGTGCGGCTTTCCATACAAAAAGTGTGTCGATAGGTGGCGCACTATATGTAAACAAATGGCGGTCCCCCGTTTCGCATGCACCGTGCGTGAGTCCAATTTTCTCGTTAAATGGAGAGCATCATCATTCAAGTTTTTGCTGAGGGCACAGCTTCAGAAACCGCATTTTTGTGTGTGAAGAAGTAAATTAGTACCTGGAGCGTTAAGAACAAAAGACATTTGTAAATACATGTAACATGAAATTGGTGTATAAAAATCAATGCCACGACGCGACCAGCGCGGCGAAGGCGAATACAACCGATTTATAGTCGAAGCATGTGCCGTCGCATATTGTTTTTTCACAGGGGAGTTGCCAGGGTCTGCAGCGAAAAGGAATTATTTGGAAAGTGAGAAAACAAGAAATGGAGGTATAGTATTATAATCAAATCCAGATTTGTCGTATTTTAGGCAACCGTTTGTTTTTTCTTTGATTTTGAAATCGGTCCCCGAGTTTGCAAGGCGCCAGAGAACACACGGCATCATCAACAACACACATGCATCAGCACAGTGGTTGGAAATACTTCCCATAACCACCAAAGATGGAAATGCCATTTTATTGCAAAGTATGGGGGAAGGGTCAGGCAGGGGTGTTGGGGTGCCTTGTGTTATATAGTTCTAGCACTATCGTAATATTTTTGGCCATTGGTAATTTGTATTGTTTTTTCCATTGGTAATTTGTATTATTTTTAGGCAACAACGTAGGCTTATTCCCCGACAATGACAATACTCTTGACCTTTCGCTCTTGGAACCTGGCTAGTATCGCAACCAGTCTGGTTCCAAGAACGATATCCAACTATATTATTGTCAATGTGTCGGCCTGGCCTTATGTCTGGGAATCAGCTTGTCAACTGCCGTAACAAAAGCCACTGCGTTTTACATGCAAATCAAATTGTACTCAGAAATTCTCTTCTGATTAAAATATCTTTCTTGATATTTGGATATCGTTCTTGGAACAAAACAGGTTGCGATACTAGCCAGGTTCCAAGAGTGAAAGGTCAAGAGTATTGTGGCAAATATGTTACCCGATCCGTAGTCCCTTTCCCAGACAACCCTCTAGCTTAGGATCAGTACCCCAGCAGCCGGAATGCCGGCCCGTTTGGATGGAAATATACCGCCCTATACGCGTGGCCGCACCCACCCACGGCACTCAACCTCTAAGATGGACAGGGAAAGACAATTAACCACACAACGATTCAATAACCTCAATTACTGATAGATTTATTAACATAGAACATCATGTGATGAACCCCTCATCGAACTCTAATGTTAGCCTCTGGCCAGTAACTACTGGTCTTGAGCCTTCTAGTTCTACATTCGTAGCCTCGCACTGTGCGCTATGGTATGGTATAGTGCTGGGCAGATGGCGATGCCTGGCTGGGGATTAGCCTCCGAGTCCCGTGAAACCGTACGCCTCCAGCGTTATGGCGCGTAGTCCGCCTCACTATCCGCCTCCGACCGTTCCGAGTCTCCTCCGTTAAGGCGGCGGTATGTGAGCGTGCGCTCCCGGCCCCGTCCTATTATTATCGGCAGATAACTGTACGTCGCTCCGCCTCCAGTAGCCTCCGCGGACCCGTTACTCCTGACCCCAGCCCGACTTCACCGTATACTGTCCAGCACCACGTCAGCCCCGCAAGCTATAGTCTTGTTTGCAAGACGATCTTCGCGATGCGGGGCGCCCTCTAACGTACGCCGTAGACCACGCGCGAATTACCTTCGCTAACACTGTCTTGTTTATCTTCCCTAATCGCTCGGAAAATTCCAAGCAAAATTGTTTCGCATTTGCATGCGCGTGTGACGTTTTGCGTGAAAAATCGCGTGACGTAACTTGCATAATCGCTGACTCACTGGTAAGGTTTCTGTACGTCGCAGCGACGTGTGGACATAGTATAAAATAGACCATGTGAGCGCGTCGCGTGCGTTGTTGTTATAGCGTTGTTTAGTGAAAAAATGTCCGAGTGGACGATCGCAATCGATGTTACAGCAAAGATGCCCCTGGGCCCGGCTTCGCCGAAGCCAATGTACCGTACGTCTGTTCGCGACCCGTCGCGACATTAATAACTGTCCACGTATCCCGTACGTTTGATTGCCGCGATGTACATAGTGTACATTCGTAATTCATGTACATCGCGCGCATACCCATAGAGCAAGGTACCTAACTAACAACCTCATTTCTAAAACACAAACTTCCTTCAGTGCGCAAGCGTCATTATGCTTTTGACCTCCCTGTTGAATTATGTATAGAGGTCACGTGCTGAGATTTGAGCAGTTAAACAAGACGATGTTATCGAAGGTCATTGCGTGTATGGTACGGCGTAAGTTAGAGGACGCCCGCATCGGCGGCCTACGCGCGCTGCATATACCGCGATTAAGATCGTCTTGCAAACAAGACTACGCAAGCTAGTGCCTACCGTTCTGTAGAATTCTGTGCATCTGCCGCGATGAGCTAAAAGGGAACCCGCGGCCAAATGCTGCGTTCCAATCGCGTCGTGTTTATCGTGTTCACGAGTTCACGAGTCGTATAACGACGTTCTAATCGCCTGGTAACTCGTGTTCACCAGTGGTGAACTCGAGGTGGATTTTTTTTCTCCATGTTCACGACTTCATAACGATTGAAATACTCGCGCATGCGTGTTGGTTCACGTACAAGTTCTTGTGCGATAAAAAAATGTCCTTACCGCACGACTAACTCGACTGTGCGCGTGCGTCTTGGCGGGTAGCGTTTGGAATGCAACCCACTCGTGAACGTAGAGAAATTGACGGTGAACACGATAAACACGACGCGATTGGAACGCAGCATTATATATGGCCCGCAGCTGCTGGCGCGCCCTCTTTTGACTACGCCCACTATAGTAATTTGCGCCACAGTATTGTCATTGTCAGGGAATCAGATAGTTGCCTACGTTGTTGCCTACAAATAGCAATACAAATTACCAATGGCAATGGACAAATAACAGTTTTTCGTTTTTATTTATTTATTACAGCATATCAATCTGGAATTGGAATAGCTCTTTAGTGCAGTACTTGACTGTACCGGAAGCACCAATTTCATTTACCAGATGACACAGAAATCGACCCCACCTGAACAATTCTACATGTAGCTGTAAATAAACTGAATGTTCATTTGTGCGAGTCATTCATGTGATGTTTTGTATAAGCTGTGGTACTGGCCAGTTTACTCCAACTGCTACGCAACATTATGATAGAATTGTTCACTTGAGGATAACAGCATCATGATTACAGGCCTCGAAATAGTACTCGCCCGGCGTCTAAAGTCCGACCCTAGCGAAAATTGCTCCGACGAGTCCGAGCTACCCAGACCCACTTCCTCGGTTACCCGGTGGGCTAGTGACAAATTCAGTAAATTTACCTACCTGTAAAGGTTTAGATCAAAATACATGTTAAAATTTGTATTGTCTTTTTGTGTATTAAATAAATATCGCATCAAAATAAACTGAGTATAAACTGTCTTTTGTTTGTGTTTTCGGCATGATTATCGATAGCCTGGGAGCGCTCGGTCCACGCGTGCATGCAGTGCACTGCGATCTCACGAACATAGTACATGTAGGCTGGTGGGCTTCAGTGAGATAAGTATAGTATAAACTAGGTCGCAGGGTACCGCACATGTGGACTATTCTCTTTCACATCGTTCAGCCTTTCTTACCGTAACGACCCCTTGCGTAGCTGTATAGAGTATGAGCGTTCTGCCGTGTCACTAGTAGTAGTAGTAGTAGCGTCTGATACAGAGTCTGTTCAGAACAGCGCCCTCTCTGTATGTTAGTACAGATGTACGTACGTGTACGTGCGTGCGCCGAACGAATAGTTGTGTGCATTGTGCATACAGGCTAGCAAAAATGTAAACGGGCTAGTACAATCTGCAGTTTGCTAGCCCGGTGGCGAATTTTTTTTTCCCAAACAGGTTTGCACAATTTCATGAATTATTCAGTAGTTGCGTACGTTGATCGCTGTACAACACTTAGGTGCTAGGTCTCCTTTTCCCCTTAAATTAAAAATACTCTAAAGATATCAATTTGACTAGGAAAAACGAGGTGACCTACTACAGCAGGATTCGAACCCGGGATCTTTGATCCATAGCCAATCCCACTATCCACTACACTACGTATAGCAGCTCGACAACAGCTGTTCTTTAAAGTGATTTATTGTAAATAGGTAACTAATAACAACAATGCTGTGACGTCATGTTTTATTCCGATGAATAAACATAACTTCTCATCCAAATTACTGAATAATTCATGAAATTGTGCAAACCTGTTTGGGAAAAAAAAATTCGCAGCCCGGTGTGCTACCCAGGAAAAAGGTTAGCGCAAGGCATTTTTTAGCATGAATGTTGGCACACATTCAGAGTGTGTTATAAAAAAGATATTTGGCTCTCCGCTCTCGGGCCATCGTAGATTTTCGGGAAAATGTAGGTTGAATAACATGCAATGGTAGCCATATTTTGAAATTTTTGAAAATGCCTGTCATATTTTTCAAGGGACAAATCTAGGATGGCCCTATACATTTATATTCTAAAGACGTATTTTGATTGTGTGACAAATTATATGCTTTTATCATTTTTACCATGCTTTTTTCACCAATCTGCCTGACTAAACAGCAAGACTCAAATTGTTGTATGCCGGTAGGCAGTATATAGTCCTGAATTGTTTTGGCATATTGCTATCCTTCGTATTCCTCTATGCACTGACCACCTGTAAGAAGTACAATTGCCAATAAAGTATCCCATGCACAGCGTAAACAAATAAACCGAAAAAGAGTGAATGATTTTGGGTAAACTAAAACAACCCAGCCTCTTTTACAGGCTTCATACGAAGATGACCATTTGACCAATAGACCAGGGGGGGGGGGGGGGGGCCCTTCGAGGCTGCGATTGCGAAACGCTGTGGTACCGTCCATTCTCAAAATAGGGGGGGGGGGGTTTCACGCGAAAAATAAAGAGTTGTTGGCATCCAATCTTAAAATCTTGTCTTTTGTAGTTGAAAAAAGGTTGCTATTTACCTTAATTTTTATCATCCAATCACAAAAAATGGATTAAAATGAAAAAAGCAGTCGAAAAAAAATGAACGTTGACTAGTACCGTTGATGCACGTGGAGATTGTGCACAAATACCCAACCGACGTCCACAAATACCTCCCCTAAAAAGGGAAATAATATACGATAAATTGTGAAAAATCCTGCTTTGGACCCACTAATGTTTTTCCATGGATACGTTAACAAAGGATGTAGCAGTGATATACTGAATTTAAAAAACAATATCTGTCTGTGAACCCCTTGCGTTTTATTGTGTTGTTTTCGAACGAAAATGGCCGAAAATAACATCTCCCCAAACAAATTCCGTGTAGATCGTGCCTGTGTACCTGGCTTTGCGGACGTAGCGGAAATCACTGAATTCGGGGAGCGATGAACGGAGCTCGTCGCGCAATTAGTGTTTCAATGGTGCGCTTCGAGGTAGTCGATCTATACGTATTTACTGTGTGAGATGTGCGGCTCGTGAGCGTGAAAGAATGAATGAGATACATGTCAACGTTGGTGGCGCACTTTGTTGTCCCCCCCCCCCCCCCTGCATTAGGCCAGACTATATTGAATGAAAAAATAAGTTACATAAGTTTTTGGGGAAAGCCAACTGTAATTTCTGCATTTCGGACAGATTACTTCCATTTAGAACTTGTGTTGGGCGCAATTCAGTCTTTCTGCGCGGCGCGAACTGCTGATCTGCCCGAACTGCTAATCTGCGCAAACCACCCATCGCGTGCGCTGATGTGATATTGGAGGTAGGCCCGAATCGAATCGCGCTGCATTCGTTGTCGGTTGATCGTGCCTCAATTGGCCGATCGTGCCACCACCATCCGATTGCCTTCTATTTAGCTCTTCCATTTAGTTCCAATGCACGAGTAATTGGGGGGGTTGTTCTGCAAAAGATAGGGTAAAAACTGAGAAATAGGCTGACGGTACTTGTGCAAATGCCTTTTTGATAGCGCAGATTTAGAGTCTGCGCCCAACATTCTGATTTTGGACCCTACAAAGTAGGTTATGTTCCATTCCCTGCCTCCAACAACATTGATTTTCAGATTCAGGAAATTGTTGTTCCCAAACTGGTACCACGAATTTCATTTTCTGAGCATATTTTTGGGTCACGTAACACGGCCTAAGACGGTTCATCGCCCATTCCGCCGTGCTAACGCTTGAAGTGGGCGCGCACGAGAAGTTCAACATGGTGGACCCAAGACGTCACTTCTGTAAGCCACTGCGACCTGCCATTCTAGGAGCTCACAAACAAGCCTTAATTTAGAACGGTGACATCATTGCGAACCCCGAATTACCAGACCCACTGGGATTTGGTTGGTATTTAAGCCCTTTTCACACTGCAGAGCCAATCCCCGGGAGATAAATCCCCACCAATTCGGGCGATTCACAATGCAGTGCGCCACCAAGCGTTTGACTCAAAAGAGCCACTTTTAAACTTTACGGTCGACTTCTTCCGTATATCATACTGTAGTGAAATATCTATTCTTCATTGTTCACGCGAGGTACAACACAAACATAAATGTATCCGGAAGCGTCGTTGATTAAAACATTGTTATCTGCAGAAAAAATCGTGCGCGTCCAAAAAGACGTAAAAACTGATGAGTTCATGCAAAATGAATACCGTTTTTCAAACTGATGCCGACTTTCTCCCATGATGCACTACGGGTATAGCAGGATTTGCGCCTCCAACGGCAGCTTCTAGGTATTGTGAATCGCTCGAATACCCCAGCAACCGATCACACTAGAACCATTTGGTAACTCCTGGGGACACTATTTCCCGGGAATATGCACGGTCGTTTCACACTGGCCATCAAACCCCAGAAAATGTGTAAACTGAGGGCGCGTGGCATGGGTAGACGATAATACACGCTGGGCCCACTGACCTCTACACATGGACAGATCATCATTGTTTCACACTTGAAGTCGGCGCGAACTGGAAGTGCAACACGGCGGACCCACGACATCACTCTGTGAGCCAATGAAATGTCCAGGTGTAAGGTTCAGCGGGTACGGTACGTATGACGTAATGTTTATAAATACAAAATGTATAGAGTAAATCCACTGACCTCTACACCTGGACATTTCGTCACCGTTTTCACGAAGAGGCGAATTTCATGAAAAATCGTCTATTTATCGAAATAATCTTTTTTGATGAAAACGATTAAATATTGCAATTTCTACAACCTGGTGAAGTTATACATCCAAAAAATAATTAAAATCCTAATTAACCTAATTAACGAATGGGCGAATTGGTCCCCAAGTGCCCTTTTGCGTTTTCACGAAGAGGCGAATTCGAAATAGCGTTGACTTCAACGTGTTTATGAAGGGGCGAATTGGTCCTCAAGTGCCCTTTTGCGTTTTCACGAAGAGGCGAATTGGGCGAATTGGGCGCGTAATGGCTTTTAGCGTTTTCACGAAGAGGCGAATTTGGGGTGCAATGGGAAAATGTATACATTATGACTCTCACAGCCATGGGCGAATTTACTAATGTATCGTCTTTTCGTTTTCACGAAGAGGCAATTCTATTGATTGATTAATTCTGCAAAACTAATCACCTATTTTTCTTAACGTTTGCTATATTTAAGAAGATTGAAATCTCTTCTTTCCCATGATACCTCAATCTTGTATATTCTCTTGATATTTATGTTTTAAACTGCCAAACGAAAAAAGGACGAACTTTAAAAGCGATTTTCTCGAAAGTTTGTTTAGACCGTGAATGCTCAATTCGCCTCTTCGTGAAAACGGTGACGATTTCATTGGCTCATAGAAGTGACGTCTTGGGTTCGCCATGTTGCACTTCCAGTTCGCGCCGACTTCAAGCGTTAGCACAGCAGAATATGAACAATGGTCCGTCCAGGTGTAGAGGTCAGTGGCTGGGCCACGCATCATGCGGATAAGAAAATAAAAGACTGGTACCTAACCACACGGGACATTATAAATACACGTACACGAGAAGGAAGCTAAACACAGTCTTGTTCACGACACTTCTTTTATTAAATATTAAAACCATTCATTTTGCTCATATTCTTTAAAATTAAATTATTTGTATAATTGTTAAACGTTATTATTTGTATTTTGTACTTAACTGTAAATATATTTACGAAAAGTTTGAAAGGTACTTCATTACAATACTAAGTCACCGCGCAAATTATTTGGCGCGCTATTTGTGACCCTGTGACCTTTCGAGATTACCCGTGGACGCAAAAAGGTGGGGTAAGTTCAAACCCTGCGACGTTCACACTAGTTGCTTTTCCCCGGGAAAAAGTTAAACCCCGAGGATTTCTCCTTTAACCCTACTTCCGAGCAGGGGTAAATATTTCCCGGGAAAAAGCAGTTTCCCGGGGATTTCTTTGGTAGTAACAGACCGACCGAAATTCCCCGGAAATTTTCCCGGGGAATTGCCGGGCAAATCGTCTAGTGTGAAAGGGGCTTAAGTAGATGGACACTATAAACCTGTAATGAGTTCTCTTCCTCCAGCTTTACAAGCAGTATTCGATTTGGTGAAATGCTGCTGTAAAAAAACACGATGTGCAACCAAACAATGCAAATGCAGGAAGAATGGTCTTAACTGCACTGTTCTTGCGGCTGTTCTGACGATAGGAATTCGTGTGAGAATTCAGCAGAAACAAATCTAACAGACGAAGATGAGAACAATGATGACGAAGAGGACTAGATAACGTCATGGCCACGGACAAACTGGATCATACCCCCTCTCTTCACACCCTTAATACAAATTGGTATTTAGGTCTAAATGCAAACATTATCATATACCAAGATACGCTTAGGATACACTACTTAAATATGACATTCTGCTGACCATTTTTGAATAAATAATGATAAAAACCAAATATGACTTACTTTGATCACATCAGATGTATGTTGAACTACTTCCTTGTCATGGCAAATGTAGATTTTGGCTCCAAAATCAGCTTTGCACGGCATTCAGAGCCAGAGTTATGGCATAATGAAAATGTATATGGCGGCCATTTTGAAATCAAAGATGGCAGCCCTCTGCCAATTTTTTAAAACTGCCAACATGTTTTTTCTTGTTCATGAGGGTCTAATTTAGGTATCTAGCTAGGTGGCATGTTCTAATCATTCGGTGCCTACGGGACTTAATTTCGTGTCATAAGCTCCCAGGCTACAACCTCGGAAATCGACGAGAAGGGGAGTAAAGTAGGGCAGTGTACGAGCGGGAAGATGGCGGAATGAAAGCGCGTCAAGATGACGAGGGTTGGTGAAAATGTTGTTTCTAAGAGATTCACAGACTATGCCGTATAAAACCTTAAAAACAAAAGAACTTAACAAATCATTACGGCTGGGAGACTGTGAATTAGGGGATGCCAGTTTAACCGCTGTATTTTGTCCTTGTACGACATTTCCCCTTGTCTCTGACCAAGAGCAAGACGGGTTACTGTCCGTGTGATCCTCTCAAGCTTATGTTGATCAGCTGAGGTGAAAGGATTCCAACTATGCAGGCATATGCAGGCAGACCATATTCAAGGATAGGGAGTACCAGGGACATTATACAATGTAAAGATTGCGTTCTAGGGGAGGAGCCTACCTGTGCTGCGTGTCAAACGTACCAGACTGAAACCATAGTACATTCGTACCAGGAAATCAACCAAGTATACAACAACATGTTAACTTTCGGTTATCAATTGCACGTCCTTTCAACGCTTTGATTCAGATCAGTTGTGAAACTTTCTCTGTCCGGTATGGATACTCTGCTAGGCCTATTTCTGACAGTGATTGTGCTTCAATTTCAGCCGTCAAAAGGTACGCCTAAAAGACCGTCGTGATTTACAGTATAACAGCTTGACTTTGTTTTATTAGTGAAAAATAAAAATGCAACTAGTGGTGCATTTGTTTATAGGTAAACTAGTTCAGCTATTTTATAGAGCGGATTTATAGTAGGCCTACATTCAGCTTTTACAGGAAGAGTAAAAAAAGCGGAACCCCCAACAACAAAGACAAATATTTACGGACATCACGTTTGTACCAGTTTTTGTTTGCTGGTCTATATATTACAATGATATCGTTGTTCACATTATTTTCAATAATGCTTTAATATGGTAGTGTGCCAGCATTAAAGCAACTTGGTGAATTTAAAGCTCATCAATACTGAGGTTTGGCAAGACTGCTTGATGATATCGGGAGACAAGGTAAATGCGCGCAACGTTAGGGTATATTTTGTTAGCCATTTTGAATCGTTACTATGTTCTCATAATTATTCAGTCACATATGCTTTATAAAATGTTATTGAAGTAAGGATATGTAAGTAGAATCATCACACACATATATATATTTATACCCAAATGTGGGAACAAATCTGTTACATGGCAGGTATTTACGACTTATGCAAATTACTGAAATTGGGCATATTGTTTTAAAAACTCCGGAGGGCTCCAAGGCTAAATTTATTTGCTAGGCCCTATAAGGGATCCTCGTGCCAAATATGATGTCTTTATCCGCCCGGTAACGGTAATTACACTAAGCCACTTGACTAATAGGAAATAGTCCAGTGGTGTCAAGTCTGGGAATCTCTACCTGGTCCATCTACCTAATCTCCGAGTCCAACAACACAGTTACGTAATACTAATAGTTCCTAAAGTTTGTTGCGAATTGCGACAGTATGGTAAGCTATTGCTCCATCCTAAATTCGTTTAAATAGTGATACTATTTTAACGGGTAGATAAATTTATATAATTTACTCACTTAAAAATAGTAATGAGTGGGCTTCCAATTCATAATTAATTTGGGTGCTTTATATTTGTTGTATATGTAATATATTTCTTTGTTTAATTTGTAATTTAAATTTTTACTCACCCTGCATGTATGTCTAACTATATTGATTTTCTAATATACCATACAATGACGCTAACAATGTTATAAATCGTAGTGCTCATTTTGCACCACACGAGAAAAATATGTAAAAATATAAAAACGCCAACAAACCATGTTGCTTGTCAAATATTCAGCGTATTAATTGTTTTCAATAATAAAAACCAATCTTGTATCTATCTAAATTGTAAGAAAAGGGAATAACACGTCGTCTTTCGGCCCAGAATCTACCAATGAAATCACGCACTTACCAGCCTCTTTCACATAGTTTATGAACAACAACGACTAAATACGTTCGCCGCTGACACTAGCCTGCATGTATTTTTTTACCAGTTTGGTAGTTTTTTATAGTGTTATATATACTAACATTTGTTAAATGTGCAGTTTTACAGTTTAGAAACGTTCGTAATTGAAATCTTCACCCTTGAAACATTTTCAAAATTCTTGTGTTGCATTAGTGGGCACAACGACATTCAGCAAATGGGAACATTTTTATCGATTTTCCCATAGTCTATAAAAAGCGAATGGCACAATTCACTAGCATACCTACGAAACAATCTATAGAGGCCTATCAATAAATTTGAGCGCCACAATGACATCGATGTTTTAGTCTACAATTCCTTAGATCGTAACGGCTTGTGTAAGTGGTTTTTGTAATGCTAATTCCAATCGTCAATCACAAGGCCAAAGGTCACTCAAGGTGTGGGCTACGGAGGCTAGTGTGAAAGAACCAAGACAATCTGGGCCTAATTTCATGGCTCTGTTAATCACAGAATTCCGTGCTTACGATAACCATTTTGCGCTATCCGCGCTAGTAGAAAAAAATCGGTACGCATGCGCAGAAGTCAAAATTCTACACTATTCTGTGAAATACGCTTATCGTAAGGAATTGTTGGCCACAATAAGCGTGGATTTATCAGCTAACGGTAAGCAGAGCCATGAAATTGGGCCCAAATCTCTTAACAGTATGAATAGGATTGGGAGGGGTAACTATATAGTCCACTGCAAGGCATTAATAATCAGGGATGTGGTCGAGTCCATAACAAGTCTCTGCAAGTCCCTGCAAGTCCATCACAAGTCATTCAGTTCCAATTCAACTCACAAGCTATTCAAATCAGCTTTGACAAAAGCATTCCTTTGTCATTGTTCATCCAGTTACTTTTGACTGCCTTGATGAAAGGACTTGTGATTGGCTTCACTAAAGGACTTGTGAACGGACTTGCAGGGACTCGACCACAACCCTGTTAATAATGCATAAGAACAGATAATCTTCACACGGACAAATTTGAGTACATGACAATTTTTTAACAGGTTATGGGGGTTTGCTTAGCATTCTGCCAGCAGAGAGTTATGCGGCTTACATCGGAGAGAACGCAACGTTCAGTTGCACGGTGGCGAGTCGTCTGGCTGACGGGGGACCGAGAATTGACGTCTTGTGGCAGAAGTGCGGTCAGATATTGCAGCGGTGTTCGTTCCAGCCACCAAGCGACACACATAAGTACTGCGAGTTGAACATCGCCCCAGTACAAAGGACCTCGGCAGGCCGGTACGAGTGCGTACTCTTCTACCTGACGTCGACTACTAAAAACCTGCTTTTGGATGTAGTCGGTAAGTTTTCAACGGGTGCGATAGTCGCTTGGAAATTGAATTACTTGGATTTTTATTCGCGTAGGCGTACTATATTTGCCAATCATGTTTGCGATACCTAAATTTCTCGAAACGAAAAAAAATAACCAACTCTGCCCTTTATATACTTGTACCACTTGTGAAACAGTGCCCAGAAAACACTATGAAACACCCTGGGATCCCTTTGTGTTAACTGTAAGATCAAAATCCCAAACCAACAAAATTAGCATTTTTTCTACTTTATTTGGCCCTTTATTAAACTAGATAATGTCAACTCCTTTAAAGGGATCGTACACGTTTGGTAATTGAAACACATTGTTTGTTTCAATCCTATATAGTTATAGATATATACCATTAAACAAATTAACCTGTAAAAATTTTGAGATATTGCCGAAAATCTTGAGCGGTTATGTTCACGCATGAAGAATAATCTGCATTGGAATACACAGTCTGAGAAACGTCACTGCAGTAACGCTTCTCGGATTCAAATTTTTGGGGATAAAACGTGATTTCTTTTTCCATAACCGCATAAGTGAAAAGTTTCTAAAAATGCATTATACTATCCAAAGCTGCTGTACTTCTTACCAAGTAGGTTTTTATTGCCATTAATTTTTAGAGTAATTACCAAACGTATACGATCCCTTTAAACCATATTTATTTAAAGAAATATGTACACGAAGTGCCGAAGTTGGCATCACGGGAACAAACATCGCTTCCTAAACTACACTGCATTGCACTTTTCCACCTGTTGTTGTCAATTTATCCTACTTCTTCGAAATGATGTACGTACCGGCGGAGTACAGCATCTATCTTGCAGCTCAACACAGAGGGTCTCACTGCATCAAAGATAAAACCGGATTGAACAACTTGCACACTCTAACCAAGCCCTAGTCATTCTTCTCAAAGAAGCCCTTATCACCAATTCTGACATACTCAAGCTCTAAAACATGAACTTGCTGGATGCATACCTCACGATAAACTTGGTATTGCTACGTTTGTCCATGTTGAATTTGGGTGGTCCTTTGTTGGAGCATTATGACAACAACTGTGCCACAGAGTGGATAGCTATAAAGGCCCAAGACACTACCATTGTCAACGTCTACATACCCCCTGATGCCTACCACCATCCCTGCATTTCCACCAATCTGTTATCTACGCAGGTGATTTTAACTGCTGTCATACGGACACGGGCTACTCCAAAACCAACCACAATGGCCAAATGCTGCCAGATTGGGCCTCAGTGAACAATCTTCTGCTCCTATATGACAAACAACTACATAGCTTCCCCTCAGGCAGATGGGGCACAGCTAGGTACCAACCCTGAGTTTTCCTTTGCTGGTTTCAACGACAGCTGTAACATTCCCACTATAGAAGTGTCCTTGATAAGTTTCAAAACTCTCAACACAGGCCTTCGATCATTACACCTCCATGCCTTTCCGCAAAGAATTTCCGCAAAGCTAATTGGAGTCTATACCAGAGACTCGTTGATGATGGTACCTCAAATATTCCTGTTCTAGACCAAAGAAACTTAAACTATTCTTATCATAGCTTCTGCAAGTTGCTGCAAAGCAAGACATATTCTTCGTGGTTGTACCGCCAGAATTATGTACCTTGTTGGGACAATGAATGCCAGCACCTCTAAGAACCGTTTGTTACTGTCACACCTGACCAAGCCGACCATGCTGCCACTAGTCTACAAAATCACCTTGACAAGAAACGCCTTGAGCGCTCGAAGAAGACTGTTGAGTCTATTGATTTCACTCACTCTAGCAGGAAAGCACGGAACACCGTGAATAAGCTCACAGGCAGAGGTAAAGCCAAACCCTCGAAATGGCCTGTGACTGCAATGGCATCGCATCACAACTATCAAAAATGGTCGATTCAAGAACTCTGACCGTAGCTTCACCAGAAACATCAACATCTATAGAAACTGTAGTCGGTTCTGGCACTCGTCGATAGCCTAAACCAGACTGGTTTTGAGGCTCTTTCTATAGAGCCTCAAACCAGATCGGTCCAGACCAACTTGACAGCACTGCTGCAAAAGTACAGACCCAGCAAAAAGCTGGTACTATAGGATATTCCAATCGCAATGTATTTATATCATAATTATAATTGCTGGTTACCTTCCCCCTGTTGTTTTATTTGTCGCTGTCGTTTTTACTACTTTTTACGATTTCTTACGATTTAGTCGCACATAACAATAGAACATTGACATTCCAACCCCACGTGATCAACCTTCAAGATAAAGTCTCTGCCAGAGTCAGCTTAATAAAATAATAAGACGACGTATTGGTACTGGTTGGGGCACTTCCCATACCAGTCTGCGAATTCCCACGATGTCCTGACTCCTGTGGAATACTGTGCCCCAGTATGGAATCGTAGTGCACACGTCCACGAGGTCAACACTGCCATCAACACCGTACTTATAATTATTACTGGCTGTCTGCTACCCACATCTACTGAGTGTCTCCTAGTTCTCGCTGGTATCCAACCTTCTCATATCCGCAGAGAAGCATCCACTCTCGCCATGGCTCAACGTGCTGCACACAATACTGAGCATCTTGTTCATAACGTGTTCTGCACTGATGAAGGGCTAACCGCTGTCAAAGTCCAACCGCTGTCAAAGTCCAACGCCTGAAATACCGGAAGCCGTTTAGAACCCACGTCACTGACGTTATGAACAAGGCACTCTTTGATGAGAATCACCAAGAGTTTGCCTTTAAAATATAATCTGAAGAATGGCACGCAATGAACACCTACCAGCACCTGTATATTACTAAACACAGCAAGACGATTAATAGCAGTCACCTACGTACCCAGAGACAGTTGGCTCAAACTCAACCGTATTCGAAGTAGCTATTGTGAGATGGCGAACTAACATTGTAAAATGGGGAATGGCTAATGAACCTGCACGTGATTGCAGGCTGGGTGAGCACATCCTTGACGACTGTACCATCCACAAAGACCCACATAAAAACCGAAGGCCTCCAGACAATAGCTCATGCATCAGTGGTCTGGCTTAGGCGCTGCAGTGTTAAGCTGTGATTGTTTTCTGGTGATATCGTGGTGTCTTATTATATTATGACATGAATAAGATTAAAACTGCTGCAAACTGCTTACTGGCTGGAATGACCTGAAATATACAAATCAAATAAGTTAAGAGGACCTAATAATTTCGATCTTAACAAGATCTTCTTCAGAGGAAACTTTCTGTGTACATGAAACAAACATATAAAAGGGACACAAAAGCATGATGTATAACAGGGTTGGAAGGAGAAACGCAACAGATAAATAACAGAGTGGAGTGGAAGAACCAACAAAAGGATTAGGCCATGGGAATAAAAGATGAGGTCGGAGGGGTAGGATCAAAGACATACCAAGGGGGTAAAGGGGTGCAAACCTGGATGGAGAACAAACAAGGAAGGGGTAAAGATAAAAGGGAATAACTAACAAAACCTGTGACTGGGGTAATTTTAGGGGAGGGGGGGAGTGGGTTTGGGCGCAGTCCTTACTCAAGAGGGAAGACAGTAGCATACGCATTACGAAGCCTCACTTCAAGTAAGCGAAACTACGTCCACACTGAAAAGGAATGCCTGGCCATTGTTTTTGCAGCTGAGCGTTTTGACCAGCACATCCCTTACCCACAGTGCCATGGCAAGTTGTTGCTACTTACTGTTTCGTACTAGACGGTTAGTCGTATTGTGTCTTTGTCGACATGTACTCTGACTTCATAGAAGTTGTGGAACTGCAGACATGACCAGCATGGAGACGCTAGTAAAGAAATCCAAACCAGTCTTTGCCATACATTATCCAGATACACCGATAAGTGACGACGGGCCAAACTTTCCCTCGCGTAAATTCAACCAGTTTGGACCCTAGATCCTTTCCTTGTGGTTTCACCCCTTCCGTGTTAGTTCCCCATCCAGGTTTGCACCCCTTTACCCCCTTGGTCTGTCTTTGGTCCTACCCACTCTGACTTCATATTTTATTCCCGTGGCCTAATCCTCTTTGTTTTGGTTCTTCCACTCCACTCTGTTGGTGTTTTTGTTGTGTTTCTCTTTCCAACCCTTTTATACATTATGCTTGTGTACTGTGTCCCCTTGTTATGTTTGTTCTATATACACAGCCATTTTGCCTAAAAAAAAATGTTATAAGATCGAAATATTAGGCCCTCCTAACTTATTTGATTTGTATATTTATGACATGATGATTCATGTTGATAATTGTTATCTTCATTGATTCTGCTGTAATACTTATTTATGATGTTTGGTGTTAAATATATTATTTTGTTATTGTAACAGTTTGTGACATGTGTAGAAGTCTGTGGTTGTTTATTGTATTAGTGTTTTTGTTTGTAGTGCAAGTAGTTTGTAATTTTGTTTAACACTGTGTCAGTTTATGTAGTAGGAAGCATACGCAAGAACAAAACCAAACAAATAACACGTGGTTCATACTCGGAGGTGTATCCATCGGGGAGAAAACTGGCAGCGTCATAAAAACAACAACACTACAATTAGTTTGGTACACCTTATAACATTCCCATGGTGGACATAATGGATGCAAACGTTCAAGCCGAATGTTTTGTCAATAATTAAAACAAACGCAGCCTCTGTGATTATTTCACATCACATTGCTCAAATAAATTTAAAAAAATTATAGAAAAACAAGAAAGAAAATCGAAAGATTGTTTTCAAGTTAATGTTCAAACTTGCTGTTTCGATTTGGCTCAACCTTTTCCTGTTTAGATTTTTTTAAATAAGTAACTGTGCCATTTGGGACTTCACGTTGTTTAGTTTGCTTCGCCGAATGTTTACTTTGAAACCAATACTATAATTATTTTATATTTTGTCATACTGTTTGTTTCGAAGTTAGGTTTAAAGGTAGGATACACCAATTTGCAGATATCGTACAATTTCACTGCCGAATTATTTAGAAATATCTTACTTATTTGAAAGTAAATAATGATTGTAGGCTACTTGCGAAATGATAGCGCTAGATATCATGTAATTGCTCCAAAAAAATGTATATCAAAAATAACGATCGCCGGACGGCGATCGCGAAAAAAAAGAACCACTGTCCGACGCCGGTTGAAAACGAACGCCGTTTTTCTGCTTGTCTCAGCATCTATGATTGTGACACTTTGGAAAGGTGAATTAAACGACATTTACTATAAAATGCAGCCCTCAAATCCACCCATTCATGATAATTACGTTATAGATAATGCCCGAGTTACGCGCCATTCGTGGGTAATAATGTCCCGAGGGCGAAGCCCGAGGGACATTATTACCCACGAATGGCGCGTTAACGAGGGCATTATCTGACTTAACCTCCACCCGGGACGTCGCCACCTATTGTCCTACCGCTCCATTATTTTGCACGAATGGAGCGTCTTTGTTCAGAAGACACTTTATACTAGCCGGTGTAGCGGTTCGTGATATTTTTTTCAGGAGCTAGGTGGTTCGTGATTAAAATATTCATGAGAAAGAGCAATGGCAACTCATATACATTAAATAACTATAAAGAATTATAAATAACGGCTTCTTTCACCAACTCGTCAATAGTATAGTTGGTAGAGAGGAGAGCTATGGATCGAAAGGTCTGTGGTTCGAATCTGACTATCGATAATGTTTGTCTTTTTCTTCGACACATTTTCGTATGGGTTAGTTTAACCATAGAACAAGATTGAAGGGAAAATCGGATTGGAGTACATAGGTTTCTAAAAAAATACAACGAAAACCGCTACACTGGTTAGTTTCAGTGACTTCCTCTTTGTTCACTTGCGTTACCTTCCCAAAATAATGGAGAGATATCGCCTCCAACGCTCCATTCGTTCAAAATAATGGAGGGGTAGGACAATAGGGTGACGTCACGGGTGGAGGTTAACAAGCAATAACCAATGGTGTATCCTACCTATATAATTATGGTTACACCAGAAACATGCGAGTACTTCACAAATTACACACAGTTGTAATTAATATTAGAGAGGGGTAAAAACAACAAACTGATTTAGAAAAAAAATATAGACAGAACAGGCTGACCAATACCGATTAGTTGGAATAAACACTGGCATGTTGGCACTTGGAATGCATTCCGTGTATATATGGATGACAAAATACAGTCTGCATTATAGTGTGCGCCAACACATACCTTTGTTCCTTTATAAATTCCGTGAACCCCACTAATGCACCACAATGTCTGCAGAAGGTTTTAAAGGTAGGATACACCATTGGTAATTGCTTGAATTATCATGAATGGGTAGATTTGGGGGGTTGTATTTTATAGTAAATACCGTTTTAACTGACCCGTCTGAAGTTTTACAGTCATTGATGCTGAGAAAAGCACGAAAAACAGCGTTTGTTTTCAAACAGCGTCGGGCAGTTATTCTTATGGTTTTTTTTGGGTTTTTTCGCAGTCGCCGTCCAGCGATCGCGAATTTTTCTTTAGGCCAAATAAAAAAAAATAAAAACTAGGAGGCCCTTTTTTTTTTTTTTTTTCAAAATGGCCGCCCGACACATCTTTAATTCGAGTCATGCAGTAAACATGTCACACCATATCTTCCAATTTAAAATTAAAACATGGTTCACCCACGATTAAACATTCAAATTCATGTGGGTTGATGCACCGTACACGACTGTATGCACCGTACACGACTACACATCACACCCTAGCCTTCCTATAAGGAAAACAATATTTCCAGAGCATGTACACAGTGATGCTAAAGTCTAAAATACGATCTTAAAATTTTATTATCTTTTTTTTTTTTTTGCCAAAAATAGTCAAATTTATGATTTTTTTTAAAAAGAAAAAAAAAAGAAAGAAGGAGGCGGCCCCCAAAAAGGAAGCGGGCGGTGACGCTAAACATGTTTTTTTTTTATTTGGCCTTATATAATTCATTTTTTTGCGGAATAATTACAGGATATCTAGCGCAATCATACGAAGCTGTATTAGGGACATGGTGAAAATAGTTATTTTCTCTCACTTCAGCTAACTCGTACGTACGACTTATATGTCGTACGTACGACTTAAATGTCAGACTTATGTCGTACGTACGAGTTATATGTCGTACGTACGAGTTATATGTCGTACGTACGAGTTAAATGCCAGACTAATGTCGTACGTACGACTTAAATGCCAGACTTATGTCGTAAGTACGATTTAAATGTCAGACTTATGTCGTACGTACGACATAAGTGTCAGATTTATGTCGTATGTACGACATAAGTAGGCCTACTTATATGTCATACGTACGAGTTAAATGTTAGACTTATGTCGTACGTACGACTTAAATGTCAGACTTATGTCGTACGTACGACATAAGTAGGCCTACGCCTACTAGTACTATAGTAGCATTGGAGTAGCTTCACGGTCGTCCTACCGAATGAGGTGCGCGCGGCGTAGCCCTACTTATGTCGCACGTACGACATAAGTCTAAAAAACATTTAAGTCGTACGTACGACATAAGTCTGACATTTAAGTCGTACGTACGACATATAAGTAGGCCTACTGATGTCGTACGTACGAAATGAATCTGGCACTTATGTCGTACGTACGACATAAATCTGACATTTAAGTCGTACGTACGACATAAGTCTGACATTTAACTCGTACGTACGACATATAATTCGTACGTACGAGTTAGCTGAAGTGAGATAACATAATTATTTTCACCATGTTCCTTGGACAACTTCGTACAATCATTTTGCTGGAGGCCTAAAATAATTATTTACTTTCAAATGAGTAAGTTATTTCTTAATAATTCAGTAGTAAATATGTTCGATATCTGCAAATGGTATATCCTTTAAGCATTCAGCCATCGACTTGGTACACACAAATCCTTGTGGAGACATTCTAACCGATATAATGTCATTTTGGAGACATTTTCCTTTTTTTGTTCGCTATTGTTTGTCGGTGTCCACAAGGTACCAAATTTGAAAACATCAGGGGCAGTTGTCCTGTACAAAATGTCACTTGATTCGTCTCCAGAATCAAGTAACCTTTTCCACAGTTTTGCAGTTGTGATTTATAATTAAACAAAATTAGAAAGCTTTTTTTAAATTCTACAATTTATTTAGGGGATTCTTTAGGTTTTGTCCATGAAATGTATTGCTTGTTAAGTGTATCAGAACTACACTATAAAGCGGCGGTCATATCTTACGGTCATGAACGTAGTTGAACGTAGTATGGTGTGACCGTAGTTGACCTTAGTAGACCCTAGTAGTCGTAGTTATAGCGTAGTTAAACGTAGTTATACGTAGTGGACTGTAGTTTTGAACGTACTTGGACCTTGAGGAAAGCCATGATTTGGCCGTAGTTAGCCCAAAAATTTTCAACATGTTGACAATATTTCTACGGTCACCTTGGATGCATGTACCGTACTGTGAGCCTAGTATATACGTAGTTAACCTTAGTTGACCCTAGTTGACCGTAGTGTGGACCGTAGTTGACCCTACTTGACCGTAGTGTGGACCGTAGTTGACCGTAGTTGACCGTAGTTGACCGTAGTAACCACGGCACTACGGTTGAAGTATGGTCAACTACGGTCTACTATGGTCAAATGAACTACGTTCAACTACCTTCAACTACGTTCATGACAGTAAGATGTGACCAACGCTTAACAAAACCCTGGGTGAGTTTGACCCAAAATCTTAACCCAAATTTGCTCAATCCTCTTTCGGATAAAATAGATGACTTTTTTTCTGGCCCAGAATTAAAGTGCAGTTTTGACCCAAAACAGAACTGAGCCAAATTTGATTCAGATTCTGTTTCAGTTTTACCCAGGAGTTGTTAGAGTGTAGTGGGAGGGCGTGTATGGTGGGGTACGTTGCAACTGGACTACTGTTATGATGTATTACGATTAATTATAAATTATTATGATTATTTTTATTTGGGCCTAAAAAAAAATGCTAAATCTTCCGGGGCTTGCTTCGAACCTCCTTGGCAGGGCGTACATTGGACACGCGTTATACTCGACCTATACCTTTTATAATAACAAAAATGGAACGGGGTTTGATATTATCAAACCCTGTCCGATTTTTGTTATATATCAAAACCCGTCCTCTCGTTTTTATGAAAACTAGATTCAACCCTGAATGTGTGTCAATCAGACCCAATTCGGGCGATTCACAATGCAGTGCGCCACCAAGCGTTTGACTCGAAAGAGCCACTTTTAAATTTTACGGTCGACTTCTTCCGTACATCATACTGTAGTGAAATATCTATTCTTCATTGTTCACGCGAGGTACAACACAAACATAAATGTATCCGAAAGCGTCGTTGATTAAAACATTGTTATTTGCAGAAAAAAATTTGAAACTTTAATCGTGCGCATCCAAAAAGACGTAAAAGCTGATGAGTTCATGCAAAATGAATACCGTTTTTCAAACTGATGCCGACTTTTTCCCATGATGCACTGCGGGTATAGCAGGATTTGCGCCTCCAACGGCAGCTTCTATGTATTGTGAATCGCTCGAATTAAACTGAAAAACGAATGTCAACAATATTTATTGAGTCTTTTTTTAAAATGAAATTATGTTACCTCACCCACAGTCCTGTTTGCTATGCATGCAGGTGGCTCCCCCCCCCCCCCAAAAAAAAAAAAACCCAAAAAAACAAAAAAAAACACCACCCACGGACAAGCACAATTTAGTCCTCCACCACCCAAAGCCAAAACTACCTATACCAATGGATGGAGAATCCTCCCAGACAAGCACACCTCCATCACCCAAAGCCAAAACTACCTATACCAATTAATGTAGAATCCTTCTATACAAGCACACCTCTACCACCCAAAGCCAAAACTACCTATACCAATGGATGGAGAATCCTTCTAGACAAGCACACCTCCATCACCCAAAGCCAAAACTACCTATACCAATTAATGTAGAATCCTTCTATACAAGCACACCTCCATCACCCAAAGCCAAAACTATCTATACCAATTAATGTAGAATCCTTCTATACAAGCACACCTCTACCACCCAAAGCCAAAACTACCTATACCAATGGATGGAGAATCCTTCTAGACACGCACACTTTCTCCTCCCAAAGCCAAAATACCTATTCCAATGGATGGAGAATCCTTCTACAAGCACACTTTTTCCACCTAAAGCCAAAACTGTGCACCTTTTAACATGTGCACATTTTAACATAATCTACAGAACCAAATACAACGATGGAGGTCACGGATCTGCTGACAGGCAAACTCCTCGACAATGATTCTGAACCAATTTGTGTCCATCGGTCTGGTTTAGCTGTGCGCAGCTTCGAGTGCACAGTTCGGGAGGCCGAACCCAACGTCTGGGACATCGCATGGATCGTCGGGGAAGATCGAGTTGTAACAGGTTTGGTCGAGACCGGAGCAGGTGGACTGGTGAAAGTAAGCAGCATTTTCAATGTTTCACATTCCCAAGACGAGCTTCCAAATAACCTCACTTGCCAGGCTACGGGTCTCGAAAGACGAATCAACATCACATTTGAACTGACGTCGTGTCATGGTAATGAAATATTTCCCGGCTACAAAAGCTACTATTTGCACTACTTGTAGCCTTACTTTTATAATTAAGGATTAAGTAATTAGGTTCGGACTTTAACATATGGCAATGTCAAGCACAATGTCTTGTTGTAGTACTCAGCTCAGTTTAAGGGCGGCCCGGGCCGCCTTCTGTCCACAACATTCATGTGCACCTTTTACATAATCTACAGAACCAAATACAACGGTGGAGGTCACGGATCTGCTGACAGGCAAACTCCTCGACAACGATTCTGAACCAATTTGTGTCCATCGGTCTGGCTTAGCTGTGCGCAGCTTTGAGTGCACAGTTCAGGAGGCCGAACCCAACGTCTGGGACATCGCATGGATCGTCGGGGAAGATCGAATTGTAACAGGTTTGGTCGAGAACGGAGCAGGTGGACTGGTGAAAGTAAGCAGCATTTTCAATGTTTCACATTTCCAAGACGAGCTTCCCAATAACCTCACTTGCCAGGCTACGGGTCTCGAAAGACGAATTAGCATCACATTTGGACTGACGTCGTGTCATGGTAATGAAATATTTCCCGGATACAAAAGCTACTCTTTGCACTACTTGTAGCCTTACTTTTATAATTAAGGATTAAGTAAATAAGTTCGAACTTTGGCATGCCAATGCCAAGTACAATGTCGTGTTATAGTACTTAGCTTTGTTTAAATGGAAATTCCAGGCTCAATAATATTCTACCTAGTCTAAAAGAATGGCTGGAGTTTTCCTTTAAGGGCGGCCCAACCCGCCTTCTGTCCACAAAAGTCTTGGTGCCCTGAATATGACTATGGTCTCGCAATTATAGGTGTCCATTGCAGTAAACCATCATGGCTCGTGGTAGGTTGTCACGCAGACGTTCTTTCAGTAAGTCACAGTTTATTACTTTATTGTTCAATAGGCATGCATCCCAAACCATCAGTGAAGCTGTTAGAACTGTCAACGGGACGTCTTGTTGGATTGACATCCACTCCAATCTGCTTCCAGCCTGAAACGCAGCAACATTTCCAGTGCCAACTCATAGCAGCTAGACCTCGTGATTGGACTGTAGCATGGCTCATCGATGGAGCAGAATCTAGAGCTGGCTTCACCAATTTTACGAGTAGCGCAGCTGGTGGTCTGATCAACGTGAGCAGCCGGTTCATTATATCCAAGCGGCAGAACGGTAGCACCGTCGGGAGTCTCACCTGCCGAGCAACAAATGAAGTAGAAGAACAAATTAACGCCACAGTGCACTTTGAGACGTGCTATGGTAAGAAAAGGGGCTATCTTGAATTTGGGCTTATGACAAATTCCCAGTGTCTCAGTGGCACTTGCTTGGCGAACCTCATCTTCTGGTGAAAATTTAATAAGTTTCAAAAGTGAGCTCCTCCCCGACTTCTCAACAAATGTCGTTTATAGTGAGCAAGTTAACGATGTAAGGCACAGGTTCCAATTGGGTGGGCGCCCCGTTTTTTGCACTAGTTTAGTTTTACCCCTGCTTTTAGAATGACCGTACTATTTCCGCTGTCATCCAGACAGAAACCGAGTTGTGAATGCTTCAATACACCTCGTGGATCTCTCGGGTGAGAAACCGGTTAGCATCAAGTCCGACTCTGAACCTATCTGCTTAAAAGTGGGCACGAAGCGAACCTTTGCATGCACAATCCTAGACGCCCGGTCAGACGTTGTGGTGACTTGGATCATCGATGGAACCAGGAATGAAAGTGGACGAGTGGATGTGACTCCCACAACAGGTGGATTGTCAAACATGAACACCAGTTTCACCGTCTTCAGGTCATTGGACGGAAGCCTCACCAACAGCCTTACCTGCCTGGCTACCACTTCCAAGTCAGAGCCTCTTCTCATCACTTTGCAGCTCCAGACCTGTCCGGGTGAGACCACCATTCTCGTGTTTCATTTTAGCAAAGTACAAAATTATCTGATTAAATGTGAAATATTTCTTTGATAATTATTCAGATACGGTCTCGAATGCTTCAATGGAACTCCTGGATCTTTCGACTGGGGAGTTAATCAGTGATTTTTCAAAGGCCGTCTGCGTGGCATCAGAGACAAAACGAGCGTTTGGTTGCACCCTGCGACAAGTCATCCCTGACGCGTGGAGAATCACTTGGATCCTTGACGGCGTGCGGGAGGAAATCAGATCTATGGTTCGGACACCGAGCACCGAAGAACTAGTGGACGTATTTAGCAGGTTCAGTGTTTCCAACCCGTCCAGTGAAGACGTCGTCAAAACTCTGACATGCCAGGCAACAAGTACAGAGAAAGAACAGCTTACTGTCACAGTTCATCTTCGATTGTGCGCCAGTAAAAAAAACTTAATATAATTTGTTAACAAACGATAGTTGTATTCGAGTGCCTGCAAGTCCATCACAAGTTAATCAGTCTCAAGTCAAGTCACTAGCTATTCAAATGAAATATTAACAAAATTTTTAATTTAAAATTAATTTTTCATTGTGCACCCAGTTACCTGTGACTGCCTTTATGAAATGATTTGTGATTAGACTTGCAAGGAATCGAATACAACCCCGACAAGGGAGACGAGGGAGACACATTCAAACTAACGGTATTTTGATATTATTCTGTGGACATTCTAGGACCCGTTACATACCACAAAAGGCATCTTGTTACAGTATCTTCTCAATTTGTTGCCCAATCAAGATTGTCGTTTTCTTGGTCGATTTTACCAAGATTGGGTGCTTATGCAGACACAACCCCTTTGGTGGTCTATAACTCGGTCATCCGAGAGTTTACATCTGAAACAGATACATGCAACCTAAAGGTCCCGGGTAAGATTTCACTCGGCGTCCAGGTAAAACGGAATTTGACTTGGTACTTTTCAGACTCAAAGTGAATCTTTTCTGGGTGGAAATAAGACTTTTGCCATCCTTTCTGCGACAAAACGACTTGAAAAAAACCCGACAATCCAAAAGGTCATTTTAACCCAGAAAAAAAGTGTCATTTAGATCCTGAATATGCTAAATAGAACCCGGGTCAAATCTGGTTATGGATCTTTCACAGTGTGATTTTTTTTTCATCACTAGAAAACAAGCCAGCAATCAGCGCAATTAACATGACGATGCTCTTTGCCATAGTCGGTGTGCTGAGCGCAATGTTAGCTTTGGCAGTCGCTACCCTTGCCTTTTCTGTAAGAAGAGCCAAAAGGAGTTACCAGCCGCCAGCGAGTGCACAGAGTGTGCCGAGTCTTCAAGAAAACTTTGAGATGGTACGCACAAGGGACCATAAAGATTACATTTAGGTGCAGTACAATCTAAACGAAATGTCCCCGGTCAAGTTCGGCTTAGTGATTGTTAGGTTTGCAATTTACCTGTCACAATCGAGGTCCAAACGAAGATCCTGTAGATTATACTTGGCCTGACACTTTTCCGGGTCTAAGAACTTTTTCTGGGTCAAAATATACTTTTTTTCCCAGGCCATTTGTATCAGGACACTTTTGCAGAAATGTCATTTTGACCCAGAACAGTGTCCAATATGATCCTTAATTGGTACCTGCACAGCCCAAGAAGAACCCGGTTTTCCGGGTCATCCTGACCAAGGAATTTTTTTAACAGTACTCTCATAACACCATTGCATGGATTTGGCCTACAGGAGTCAGTCACCCCCGATTCTGATACCTCAGAAGTTAAGGAAGAAGCCACGTACCAGAAGACCATAACACAACCAGTTAATGCGACGCCTGAAGAGACCCCAGACGCTGGCCTGCCCTCTTGGGCCGAGGGATGGGGGGTTCCTTGGAGAGACCTCATCGTTGATGAGCGAGTCCTCGGCATCGGAAATTTTGGTGAGGTCCGATCTGGAACTGTGAGGAAAGATGGAGACTCGAACAGGGTTGCCATCAAGATGCTTAAAGGTATACTCGCTATAAACTTTTAGTTTTTTTAAGGAATTGCCATTTTATTTATTATTTTGTTTTTAAATTTCAAGGGAAACACTTTTCCCGACGATATTATACTTTACTCTTCGTCTTGTAGGACATATATCTGCATGCGACAGAGATGACTTCATGGATGAGCTGTGGACGATGGCTTGTATCGGTTACCATCCTAACATCGTAAAACTGCTTGGTGCTTGTCAACATCAAGGTAGGTTATTATTGGACGTTTTCCCAACTCCGGCTTCGGTTTGTCTTTAAACCGGCCTCATTGCCGACTTACACACCTGAAGCCCTATGTAGATGAAAAGAAAAATAAGATGGGGCGAGGGTTTAATTTTTGCAGCAGCACATGCGGGTGTACGTATTGGCTAGCTGCTTCACGTGCAAGTCAGCATCCTGGAACCACAGATTCCGTTGACACAGAAGGAGCTTAAGGAGCCAATCGAGTAAAAGCAAAAGCAGAAGCAGTGAGTTGGGGGTAGGGTCAGCTCCCTTATGGACGAATAAATGACCACTATACGATTACTGCTACGCTATACTACTGCTACGACCGACAGAGGGCAATGCGCTTGCTTGAGTCGGATTCGATGCTTGACGCGCCACACATCACCGGCGATCATGCAGCTGATGGTTATTATGAAGCAGGATGGGAGGCAGAGGTATACCAGGTATACCCACCCCTCTGTTTGTTTGCGTTGGTCATTGTGTTTTCGAAATCTCGGGATTCTTTTCAGTTATCTAGGGGGTGTATGAAGCAAGATATGGAACGGAGAGAACACCCCCTTCTTTGTGGTGGTCATTGTGCTTGCGGAATGTTGGTTTGTCAGGAATTAGGTTTAGGTTTGTAGGGGGTACGTTAGGTAACAATAGTCTAGAGAGTGTATATGTATGGGGGACTAACTGGGAGTCCGTCGGTCCCATATCTTGCTGGGTATAACGTCACAGCGTGTATAGCAGGCTTGGTTATATGGCCTCGGTTAGGGTTAGATGATTATATGATTCAAATTGTAAGGTGAAATCATCAAACAGGTTTGTTAAGATCTTTTTTCTGCATGAACATAGGTGTAGTCCTTGTGTCTTTTTGCATGCAGGAGTGTTGTATGTGGCTTTGGAGTATCTTCCGCACGGTGATCTGCGTAGCTACCTTCGGACTGCTCGCTCGCAGTCAGACTCAGACGAGGATGCCCTGTCTTCCGATCGGCTGGTCAAGTTTGCTTTGGATGTTGCCAAGGGGATGGGTCACCTTGCTAAAGCGGGGGTAGGCCTGGTTGATTAAACGATCTTGGCAACTCCGATTTTGGTTGTAATTAATTCGATTTGTAATTTGAGTGTACACAGCTCTCATACAATTACCGCACAATAGATACTTTCTTTAAACTGCGAATTTAGTTCTATTTGGCAGCCCTGCAATTTGCAGAGATGCCAAATAGAAACAAATTCGCAGTTTAAAGAAAGTATCTATAATCTCAAATGTAAGACTTTTGAGGTTTTAAATTTCGGACTATTTTAAAGTTTCCCATGTGAGTGTGAAGCAGTGTTTTACATGTCAGCTTTGCTCAGTCTATAGTCTTATAGTCTATAGTCTTCTCCGTGTCAAACTTTGCTTTACTGACAACAATTTTTAGGTTATTCACCGCGATTTGGCTGCCAGAAACATCCTGATCGGGAACAGGTTGATAGCCAAGGTGTCTGACTTCGGTCTGTCCCGTGGGGAGAATATCTACGTCCAGACATCAAGGGTTTGTACTTTGTTTGCGATTTATTGAATAGGCCTACTTCTAGTGTATCATTTTACAAACTATTTCAAGGGAAATGTAGTAAATTCGTTTCACTGGACTCTAACAACATCCGGGTCTGACCCCGCTGGCTGAGCCCTTATTCCGGTCAAGAACGGCTCAATTCCGGTTCACAGTGATGCTTGTGGTTCTGACCTGTAAAGGTGCAATTTTGACCCAACAAAGTGGTGTTTTTTTATCCCGAAAGGGTTTATCCAAATGGAACCCAGATTTAGTTTGCCTATTATCTTTTTTGAGAAAGGGGTAATCTTGCTCCTTCCCAGATTAGGCCCATTGGTAAGGCAAATCAGAGAAACAAAACACACTTTGATTGGCTGCTTTTGGAGGCTTAACACTTTGACTCCAATTGAGCCAAATTGGCACAAAGATGATAATACCCTCCCGTACCGCGGTGCCAATTGACACGACATTTTGCAAGCCCTTCACTGCCGACGTGCCTTTTGGCACAATATAATTGCACATTTTTCTTAAAGCATGAGGGCGATCCCTCAGTCGAGCACAAATGTCTGATTGGACGCTCGGTGGATTGGCACGCGCGCATCCTTTAATGTCTAATTTAAACCGTCGTTTGAGTACGTGCTCCTCATTTTATTGGAAGCATTTCATCATGAAAAATTTCACAATTTGCAAGTTTGACACAACTTGGATTTGGCTTCTGCGGAACTGTGCGGCACATCACTATAAAGGAGTTAATCATTCCGCTAACCCAAACAAGTTTGTCATTTGTCCTCGCTTTTATATAAAAAAAGGCCGGACAGTTGTGTGTTACCTGGCAGGACAAGAAGCGTGTGACAAACTATGGGGATTGTAGTGTTACAATTAAGTAAGCCAATTCATTGTAAGAAGAGTCCCGAATGCTGTCATTGAGTACAACCAGCACATGGAAAGAACTGATCTGGTGTACTATGTACACGCACACTGATCAGTACAGTGGTGGGAAAGGGTATTGTTTGCCCTTCTAGCTAGACATAATGTGTACTAAATGTGTACTAGAATACTGTATACAAACCTTTACACAAACCGCACCCAAGTCAACATTCCCTAGTGGGCCCCACATGGGGCACATATGGGCTCCCTCATGGGTCCCATGTGGGCTGCCCAGTTGGGGCCCACAGAGATTTGTCCGCAGGGGGCCACTTGGGTCTCAAATGGGCAAGCCCACATAAATTCATTTTTTTTTGTACAAATAACGGTTTTGTTAATCCAAGCTATGCATTATGATCATGACATTGTGGTGACACGAAAGTCATAGGATGGTTTCTTTGATGGATTATTCTAGGATACTGTTTCCCCAAACAGGACCTAATAAACACCTTTTTTATTTCTCTGAAACATAACATAAACTATAGATGAGTCCAACTAAAAATTACGTCCATGTGTACCAAGCTATATATAGTGTAGCACAATTAGCTGTGGAAATCTTCGTGATGGGTAAATTGGTAAAAATATTAAATCTGCTATAGATCATCCTTACATCCAGTGGAATACTGGATGTAAGTCTGTTGGGTCACATCAGCCCAATCCACTCGTCTTGGAAATAACTGGGATGAAATAATCGTTAACGTACATTACGTACCTGAGAAATATAATTTGGCAGGCAGGTTAAAACACATGAAATGTGGTTTGCAAACATTTACAAATGCACGATGGATGAATGAGTCTTCATTTTACCATAGATATTAACCTGATAAAAACTACCAACAAGTATACATCCTAAACATGTAACCAAAACAGTTTAACAATCATTGCCTTAATTGTTTCGCTCAGTGACTAACTTAATTGCGGCAGCCTATTTCTTGGTAACTTCGTCTTCAAGTGTGCTCGCTGATCCGCTGTCTCATCTCTGTCATGTTCATGGTCCAACCGTGTCGCTATAACCAGCCGTATGCGCTTTGATTCATCTAGTATCGGTTTGACTGTTCTTGGTGGCTCCTACAACAAATATTAACAAAAATAAACACAATAAACAAAACCAAGAAAAAGCAAATACGGTCTGAAAGACGTATGCAATTTGAGGACTCATCCAGCATTTTAGCTTTCAATGTTTTAAGTCACGAAATGTCCCAAATGTAGGCCAACAAGAACTTGCTGACCGATGTTGCATTCCACAAAGATGGTTGTCTCTTCCTTATTCCAATTTACAAACAAAATATTACACCCGAGCGCGAACTTGAAAGTGACCAAATGATGCAAAAATATAGCCGTTTGTTGCAGGGAAATATAATTAATTATAGGTTGACTCGTACTCACATGATCAACACTCACAAAAAGCCACACAGCAGTGTAAAATTTGAAGTAATCTAAACCATATCGTAAAACAGTACGAGTGGAAAATTGGGCATAAGATTTGAATAAAAATGAACTTACCAGTTAAACATAATGTTTCTCTGCACGTATTAACTTAAAATTCCTTCCAAAGAAAGCTATAGCCATTCAGCAAAGGCTAATTGTGTTACAGGAATACACTTTAGCATGTTGACAGGCAAACTACATTTATCCATGAGTAACCAGTCGCTTTCATGTAAAACGATGTGCGATGTACCTGCTCGATCCGTCTCCAAAATTTAAATGTGACTCACAGTCGAGTCACACAACAGTAACGGTTTTCTGTGGTATGCGAGGTCACTGCCACAAAACTGATACCTTAATATTAAGGGTCAAATCAGAGGGCAAGCTTGTGACCTTTAGGCAAACTGCCATCGGCTATAACAGTGCTGTACAGCCCACCTATATCCCACACATGTTGGCCATGCCCTCTCAAAACCATTTACAATACAACCCACTGGGCCCATCTATATCCAACACAGGTCCCACGTGGGCCAGTCCTATCAAAACCCACTTACAATACAGCCCACCGGCCCACTTATATCCCACACAGGGCCCACTTGGGTCAGCCCTCTCGAAGGAGCCCACTTACAACACAGCCCACCGGCCCACCTATATCCCACATAGGATCGACTTGGGCCAGCCCTCCTAAAGCCCACGTACGTGCAATATAGCCCACCATTCCCACTTATATCCCACACAGGACCCACTTGGGCCAGCCCCCCCAACAAAGCCCACGTACAATACAGCCCACCGGGCCCACCATATATATCCCACATAGGGCCCAATCGGGCCAGCCCTCCCAAAGCCCACATACAGCCCACCGGGCCTACCTATACCCCACACAGGGCCCACTTGGGCCAGCCCTCCCAAAGCCCACGTACAATACAGCCCCCCTGGGCCCACCTATATCCCACACAGGGCCCACTTGGGCCAGCCCTATCAAAACCCGGTTTATAAACAGCCCACTTAGCCTACCAAATCCCCTCACTGCACCCATACATCGTGCCCATTTGATGCCCACGCCCACTGAAAACCCACCGTCACCCCACACAGGACCCACTTGGGCAGCCCATTTCGAGCACAAGCCCACCTAAGCCCATCAAACCCAATCACAACCCACATGGGGCCCACTTGGGCTTGCTGGCTGGGCGTACACTGTCGAATCTGGACTTTAGGATGTACTTGATCCATAGTCTGCAGTCGACATAAAAAACGGCCATCACATCACATGCGCAGATGAGCAATCCATGTGTTATTGGGTGCTTTGATAAATTTCACTTCCCTTGAATCTATTTAATTTGTCAAAGCGGTCCCATGTCTACAAAGCTGACAAATTGCCATTTACTTGTGCGAAATTACATTAAGTTAGGCCAGGGTACTGATGTAAATGCGACCTTATCAATATGTTCAAGTGAAATGGTTGTTACTTACAATTTTGAGAAAATGAGAACTAATAATAAACTGAATATTTGATAACAGAAACCTTGTATTAACATAAATAAGAACAAATTATTGGTACCTCTTGTAGTAACAGTGCTTATCCAGATTTGATTGGAGAAGGTAAAATGTTTTAATTGAAGTTACACAGGGCATGTTCACGCAAGTTGTTGGTTCGGAGATTGTATGATGCACATTGTGGTCAATTCAACTACACATTAGGCAAGGACTAAGCAACATGATCTACTAGGGTAACTACGCCAAAACTGGCCCATAACAGGCCGACGTAGGCCCAGTAGGCCTACAGGCTAGCATTGACAAAGTACCATAATGTTTGCAAATGTGGTCAAGCATGACAACAACTGTATTGCAAAGGAAGCCAAACAATCACTGTCTGCTGTCTGCACACAACTTCCTGAACTGTAGGCCCTTAAAGGGATCGTACACGTTTGGTAATTGGAACCCATTGTTTGTTTCAATCCTATATAGTTATAGATATATACCATAAAACTAACCTGTAAAAAATTCATTTCAAAAGGTGGTACCGATTTTGAGATATTGCCGAAAATCTGGAGCGGTTATGTCCACGCGGAAAGAATAAACTCCATTGGAATACACGCTCTGAGAAACGTCACTGCAGTAACGCTTCTCAGATTCAAATTTTTGGGGATAAAAAGTGATATCTTTTTTCATAACCGCAGTACTTCGAGGTGAAAAGTTTCTAAAAATGCATTATTCTATCCAAAGCTGCTGTACTTCTTACCAAGTAAGTTTTTATTGCCATACATTTTTGGAGTAATTACCAAACGTATACGATCCCTTTAACATGAAGTATAATTTGGACTATTTTTATGACATGCAAAATCAGCTGTGCATAGTTTAATCACACTAGATTTTTGTTGTGTGAACCAGTTAAAATAGATACAAACTAATATAGGTGGATACAGCAACATTTTATGTCCCGTTTGCTTGTAATTTGTTTTTGCACATGACCCAAATGTCCTGGAGGTATACGAGAAACCGTGGATCAATCGAGTGAATGGTCTTAGTCATCTACAACAATATTCACTGGAGAAAAGAAGACAATAAAAAAACAAATTCAAATTCGTGTTCGTGAGGATTGTGAACGTCCAACCAATAAAACGGTTAAAGGCATGGATTTCACAGGAATCAACATTGCATGTTACACTGGAAAAATGTTTAACACTAGCCAAACTGTGTCTTTATCATCCGTTTATAACGGAATTACTAAACTGTCTCAGGTATTTATTAATGCCTGTTATTGTTGTTTTTATTATTTATAAGTCCAACAGCCGCTGTATTAAATGACAAGAAATTAGTCCAGTATTATTTCTTAAAGTTGTATCTGTCACTGTTTGTTACAGCGACGAGTACCACTCCGCTGGTTATCCATCGAATCGGTGAGGCACCAGTTGTACACCACACAGAGCGACGTGTACGTTTGTCAGATCGTCTTGATATGTCCCTAAAGTTTGTGATCATATACACTCTGAAATGCCAGGTTGGCCCTTAATCCGGGTTTTATTTGACTCGATACGTTCAGGGTCAAAATGACAGAGTTAAAATAACCAGGAAAATAAGTCAGGGGAGAAATCTAGACTTGGAAGAATGTCAGTTTGATCTGGAAAAGTAAGCAACAGAAAATGGAATCCTAGGAAACTCTTACCTGGGATGTTTTAACAAATTCATAACAAATCCTAACTGTAGCATAGGCCTTGATAAACGGACAAGGCTTAGATGTACCTGGGATCTGATTTCTAGTTTGGCTTATATCACGCTTTTCTTGGTCATTGTGGCAACTGCTTTGCTACTTTAGATTCCTGGGTCGAAATGACCCGGGAAAAGGTTGATGCAAGAAGTGCCATTTTGTCTAAAATAGAGCCTCGATGTCGAGTCAATTTACGAGAGACATTTCGGAGTGTTAATTCCAGGGCGGCGATTGTATAGATGATCGAGATTTTCTTTTATGTCCCCTTACGTTTGGTTTCTAATGGGGTTTCACTAATTTACAATTTAAATCCATAGGAGTAATAATTACTTTCTATTCTTGCTAAACGTGTTCTTGTATAGAAGTGGCAAATTATAATTGTTCAGTCTGTGGAAATTTGCACCTGACTCCACCATTATGCTAGGTTCCCACTATCACGATTCGCGCCACGATTGAAATTGTTGTCTTAATCGTAGAGTAATCGTGGTGATCCTATCAGATCTTATCAGATCTTGAGGTCAGTCGTGGCAATCGTGCTGATGGTAGAACATTTTTGGACGGTTGAAACATTTTCTACGATCAACACGATTAATTTTCAATCGTGCTCATCGCATCAGATCGTAATGGATCGTAAAAAAGCGCGACATATCGCATCTAATCGTGCTTCCAAAACGTGGTGATCGGGATCAACCTTAGACAAGACAAACACCACCTCTGTTGAGATGCGCTGCGATCTGATTGTAGGTTGTAGTCTTCACTCTGTATAAGTTTAAGAACGATGAAGTCCTTGGTCAGTCGGGCTGTATATATACCCGTCGGGGTCCAATCGTGGCTCGAATCGTGATCACTCTCGATCCCGATCGTGAAAGACATCGCGACCACAATCGTATCCGATCGCAACAGAGCGCATCGGTTCGTGGTGATCGTATCGGAATGTATCGGAACGTACCAGGTCATGCTGATCGTGTCAGATTGGGACCCAATCGTGGACTCAATCGGGACAATCCTATCGGAACGCATCTGATCGTATCTGAACGGGAGACCAGATGGTGACAGATCGTGTCACCTGAAATTGACCAATCGTGACTATATCGCATCCAAGCGCACCAAATCGTACCAGAACGTGTTGACTCGCATCAACTCGTTTCCAAAAGTGAAATTTCAGAAATGGAAACAAAAATTCCACGATCAGCTACGAATGGCCAATCGTGGCGTTCGTAACGGATCGCACGACAATGGAAACCTAGCATTAACCGACATTCCTCAATATCTAAAATTAATTTTGATTTCGACTTAATCCTGCAAGTCCAGTTAAACCTTGTTAATATACCGTTTGTATATTATACTACATAGGTGGTCATTCGGAATTCTCTTGTGGGAAATAGCTACCCTTGGTAAGTATGAATCGGGATACAATCCTGATAAAATACAATACATGTACTTTCTTCATTGAAATTTGTTTCGAAATTAGAATCATTACATATCTCTTGTGAAGCTAATAATTTGTAAATTTGTCCGTTTTTGTTCCCGTTCAACCTGTCTCAAATATTTTTCAAGTGGATTACTCAGTCAATCACAAGAAACGTTTAAGGCACTTTTTTAAACGATGATGAGTGTTTTCCCTTGTTTAAGCATGACTGTGCCTGTGTGTAACATAAAAGAACATCTATCCTCCACTTTGACTATCTTGTTCACCCATAAACAAAAGTATATTATACACCTTCGTAATTTTCAGCCCTGTAAATTTTAATCTAACTTTATTAAAATAATATTGTTTTCTCTATTCAAGGCGGAACTCCATATCCAACCACTTCCAATGACTTGCTGGTAGAAACAATCAAAAGGGGATACCGTATGCCCAAGCCAGACAATTGCAACGACCAAATGTAAGCATTCTCGTTCATGTACAAGTGTTATTAGCACATGTCACTGATAGTAACGCGTGAATAATCCGAACTTTTGAAACTCACTTACATTGTTATACCTCTGTCTTGGAAACTGCATTTGTATTGGTCTAGAACGATCACGAGTCCGGTGTATAACAACGCATAACACACTATGTTATGTGAGCTGTATATTATTAGTATCCGCGCAATTTTCACCTATACAAACTATTGACGATAGCTAGTAAACTGTATAGTGGAGCATCGAACGTGCAGACGATCAGCTGTTTTGAGTGTGCGTGATAAGTTTGAGTTTATTTCGTTTGCGTTTACCACTAGCACTGCAGTTTGTTCATGATTGCTACAGTAAAATAAGCATGTACTTGAACGTTTCGCATCTTCAGTCCTCGTAATGTCTGCGGAGCTTCAATACAGAGGTATAACAAAACAATTGTTGGCTGCTATGATGTGGGATATGATGTTTTGAAAACCCGAGGGACGCATAGTACTCTGTTAACTATTGACGACTATAAGTTGTGCGAACTAAAGAAGGCTCCGTAGTTCAACAACAATGACTGGTTTACTTATGCTCTCCTTTAAACAAAACATGATGACTGACATTAGGGAAGTCTGTAGTTTTCCAAACAAAAACTTCCGACAGCAATTCGCTTACAGTTCGGATCCGAAGAAATATTAGGTGTGGTTGTACATTTTGCTTTGTTTTTAGTTATGCCCTAATGCGCGAGTGCTGGGACGAGGATCCGAACAACAGACCATCCTTCGCTGATCTGGTGTATATCTTGAATGACATGGCCGACAATCAGATCAAACACGTGAGTAAACTGTCTGTACAGAAACTGCCTATTCCTCGACCTCGTCTCCTTTCGGATCAATTACAAGACAATCGCCAATTGGTTTGTGACATTAGTCACAAACCAATCACAATTTGAATTGAGTAAATTTCAGGTTAATCGAAAGTCGATCACAAGAGTATAACAAGTCAACAACAAGAAAATGCCAAGTCAATCAGAATTCAATTACAAGGCAAACACAAAACATTGGCTTTTCTCATGGCCCGCTTCTGCTTCGCTGTTGCAATGCGAATGGTTTCAGCTGCACGAGCTACCATGGTAAGCATGCTGCGCCAGGTTGGGCGGTCGAGGGCAAGGGTTTCCCCAGTTTCTTTGTTAATTTCCAATGCTTCGAGGTTGGGTTCGAGGGAGTCTTTGAACCTCTTATGTTGCCCTCCAACCACACACTTGTCCTGACACAGTTCGCCGTACAGCAGCTGTTTTTGTAGGCGGCTATCATCCATGTGGACAACGTGTTCAGCCCGTCTGGCCTCTGCCTTCTGCAGGAGGGTGTGAATAATTGGTATGAAAGCGCGCTGTAGGACCTCGGTGTCCGGGATCTTGTCCTGCCAGCAGACGTGCAGGATACGGCGAAGGCAGCAAAGGTGGAAGTGGTTGAGGTGTTTGGCATATCTGGCGTAGACGGTCCAGGTATCACTGGTGTAGTGCCCGGCTCAGCTCTCCATGATCTTCATCTTCAGCTCTCCATGAGCTTCATCTCTGTCAAAAACAGGATCCATCTGCACTGAGGTGGGGTAAGGATCTATAGAAGACGGTGGACCATAGACACCCTTGGGAGCGTTGTAAAACCGTTAGTAATCGTAATTCTTGCATAGCCCTGATTTGTTCAGCTTTGTTGAGAAGCCAGGTCCACTGCATCTCACGCAGTGCTGCGAATGTTACAAAAATGAAGCTTTCTTGGATGCTGACAGTAGGTCGTCTGGTGCACGTAGAGCCTGTATAGCAGTGCCTGTATTTCATCGCTGTTCTCTCAGTAGCTGGTCCAAGGTACTCGGCAGTAGAGTGTACTCTTTAAAAGTTATTCACTGCGAAGTTATTCACTGCTCCTCCGTCAATATTGACGTAAAATTTTAAGAGTTTCCCCAAAAGTTGCAAATATTGACGTCAAATTTGACGTCGATATTCGCGACCAATTTTACGACTTGCCCCCAAAGTCTTGAATATCGACGTATTGTTGTCAAATTTCACGACCGGTCATACATTTTGACCCGAATTTTTTTCCAGCAAGCTAGGTTCTGGTTGTCGGTTCTTGTGCGCACGCGCAGAATAATTGGGCATATTCACTTGCAAACGTCAATCATGCGACCGCATGCACTAGTACTTATGCACGAAGAACGTTGTGGGATTTTGGTTTATTTCAATCGTTTCTTGCAGTGTGCATATAGACATCATAATTTATTAAGTCGTTATTTTAGTAATATTTATGACCACTGCTGAATACACGTTGAGTGAGGTGTATGTATGAAAATAATCAATTCGCGTCAAAATTGATGTACGGTCGTGAAATTTGACGTCCATATTCGCGACTTTCGTGGAAAGTAGTAAAAATTGACGCCAATATCTACGTTAAATTTGACGTCAATATTCGCGACTTTTGGGAAAGTCGTAACATTTGTCGCGAATGATAAAGGTGAGTTTTTAGGACCCTCTATCTCTGGAAGTACAGGCCTGATTAGGGTCAAACTTGATGTGCAAGTATTGCAGGATGGCATTATGATGACATCATGATGACGTCACCAGGTGTCATGTCACGTCACATTAAAGGTGTAGTTTTTTTCCATAGGATTGTGTACACTTTTTTTCAACCAATATATCTTTGGCACTTGGACAAATCCGATTGACTTTTAGTATCCCTAACTTAAGGTTCATCTGTGAAAAAATTTAAAAGAAGCTAATTTCAACTGATTTGGGTAGGTATGGGTATGGACAACTACCAAAAAAAAGGAAGGAGGGATAGGGGTTGGGGAACTTTTTTTATTAGAGGTCAAAGGTCATTGACCCCTGCCTAAATCACAAAAAATTATATTTCAGCAACAAAATATGGTATATAGATGATCTTGGTGTCAAAATGCACAGAATTACAATAGAAGATGACATCAAATAATTATTGACCCTTGGGACCAAATCCTGACCTCCGAAAATGAGGTCAAAAATCACAAAACAATTGTATTACTAAAATGTCATATTTATAGCAACAAAATATGGTATATAGATGATCTTGGTGTCAAAATGCACAGGATTATGAAAGAAGATGACATAGAATAACTACTGACCCTTAGAAAAGAGGTCAAAGGTCAAAAATAGACGTATTACTAAAATGTCATATTAGTAAAATAACAGGAAAATTACCATGAACAAAAACAAACCTAAGAGGCTAATTTCAACTTATTGTGGCGGGTATGGGGGTTATTATTTATTCCAAGAGCAAAGGAGGGGGAAATTCCCTTTCTGAGGGTCAAAGGTCTTTGACCCTGCACTAAAACATTATAAATTGTATCTCAGCAGCAGTATGTTTTTCATAGGCCTAGATGATCTTGGTGTCCAAATGCACAGAATTATACTAGGAGACAAACACAATATGAAATGGATTCTTCACCACCAAAATACGAGGTTAAAGGTAAAAATGATCAATTGGGCGGGGGGGGGGGGGGTTAAAGTTCATTAATGTCAAATAGTTTGTGTATGTAAAGTATATGTGCATTTATAATCATGTTTGGTGTTTATTGGGAAGGAGCGTAATCATACATTCAGCCTACGTTTTTTTAATTATTAAAACGATTCTCGGTCACATGGGAAGGACATTAAATTGAAGGACGTCTAACGCTGGGTTATGTGGAATTGTTTTCTTTTTCTGTGAGACTATTAGGTTTTTTAGTTAAAGATGAAGTGCTTTCTTTTGCAAGAAAATAGCAAAGGGAAACCGGTTTATGCAGGCATACTTCAAGGAATGATCAGTTTATTTGTTGTTGTTTGTTTGATCAATGCAAGAGTTAGCTGCAGTGAATCAGAACTCATTCTACTATGGGAAGGGGAGGGTGTTTATGGAAGTTGTCACAAGTCAGAACTATTTCTCATCGTTTTCATTATTGTTTTGGAGATGCTGCAACAGTTCTGCTGCGTGAAGTATCATAGGATTGTATGTTTGTTGCTGGTCTGCAGAGATAAATCTGTATATTTATGATTTGCTGGTATGCCAGCAGTGTGGTTGCGTAACTATATTGCCCATAGCGTAATTCTTAATGTAAGTTTTTTCTTAGTGATATACGCTTCTGGGAAGTCAGTTCTGGCCACATTTTTACTGCGAGATTGCAGTCGGTAGGAGGGTGGGGGGGGGGGGGGGGGGGGGGGGTTACGTGTACAAGTTTCAAGAGAACCCCTCCGTGTTTTTCGTTATTTTCTTGAGACGCGGTTCTGCTGACAAGTATCATGTGGATTGTATTTGTGACTGGCAGAGTTAAATCTGTAATTGTACGTTATCTAGTGGGTATGCCCGGTATGCCAGAGAGTGGTTGTTTGACTGGCCTCTCCGGAGCGTAATTCTTAACTCTTTTTTTATTTTTTGGTTTGTGGTTTGTGTATTGCAACAGTGGTCCTTTGTTTTTAGTTCACTCAGTGATTGATTATTACCGGTAATAATATGCCGTCCCCTTTTTCTCTCCTTTTTTGGAAGGGGAGCAGGGCATATTTTTTGTGCTATATTATGCACTTCATCAGTCACCATTCTTTCAGTTTACTTTTCTTTTTCCTTGTTTTTATTTGTGTGTCGGTTTATATGACAGATTGCAAGGACAAATACCGGCTTTTGAGGGATATTGATCGAAAGGAAGGCATCTTGACTTATTTATTTTGTTTTAGTCTTGAGAGCCATTTCTTTGATCATTGTTTTGTTCTTCCAATAGTTCCAATATGATTTGCACATTATCCTCATCCGCAGGTTGTTTTCTTCTTGGTTGGATTGTGGAGATGCTTTAGTCCTAGATCGAACAAGTTCATATTTTATGTTTTTGTGCCGTTTGTATGCCAAGGGTTGGGTATCAAATAGCCTACATGTATTTAGGTATTCGTTTTCACTAATCCAGTGCCAGTGTTTGAGGAGGGCCCGTTTGAGAGCTGGGTGCGCGACTCGGTAGTATGGTAGGACGAACACCAGTGGGGTATTGTGGTGTTTTTGTTTTTTGTTTTTTCACGCTTAGAGTCCGCGGAAGGCTCGCCCCTTGAGGAAGGGCTAGGTCTTCGTTTGTGTATCCGCGCTTTTTAAGTTGGTCCTGGAATAATTCAACCCTCTCCTCAAAGTCTTTTAAATGGGTACATATACGGTTGTTCCAGTCACTTCGCCCTTGATTAAGCCGCCAAATACCGACTTAGGGTGTGCTGAATCTCTCTGCTGTATACAAGACTCTCTGCAAGATGCACCAAACTCCTCTTCTTATTAATAGGAAACTTTTGGGACATCTCACTTCACTGGGGTAACTAGTCAGGGTACATGTAGGCTAACTAGGTGTTATGAGTAATCACTTCTTAAACAAAGACATAATTCATGTTGTTTTATGTTATACGTATATCTCTAGGGTGGTGCTTTGTGGATTCAATATGGGGCTTCGAATAATGACATTTGACCTTTAAGGTCATATGTGGCGGTCAATTTGTATCCTACATTTATATCACAAGAATTTACATTTTTCTACTTCCAGTGTAATTATGACCATTTTGACACCAAGATCATACAAGTACATATGTTGTTGCCGAGATACAATTTATAGTGTTTTAGTCCAGGGTCAATGACCTTTGACCTCTGCTCCTAGAATAAATAATAACTCCCATACCCGCCACGTAAGTTAAAATTAGTCTCTCCGATTTGTTTGTGCTCATTTTTATTTAATGATACTTTTCCTGTTATAAATATGACATTTTAGTAATAAAATAGTTTGTTGACCTTTGACCTCATTTTCGGAGGTCAGGATTTGGTCCCAAGGGCCAATAATTATTTGATGTCATCTTCTTTTGTAATTCTGTGCATTTTGACACCAAGATCATCTATATACCATATTTTGTTGCTGAAATATAATTTTTAGTGATTTAGGCAGGGGTCAATGACCTTTGACCTCTAATAAAAAAAGTTCCCCAACCCCTATCCCTCCTTCCTTTTTTTTGGTAGTTGTCCATACCCATACCCACCAAAATTAGTTGAAATTAGCTTCTTTTAAATTTTTCACAGATTGGCTCAATATATGGCTAATTTAGGGTTACTATTTAGACTTGGCACACGTTTAGACCACCACACACATATTTAAAGTCATTTTAGATACCCAAAACAGCTCTGTGTTTTGTCTACAAACACATTTCTAGTTTTTTTAATTGTTTTCCCACAGACTTACATGGCAGTAATTCGAAACGAGTATCAGAATATGAGTGCCATCTTGCCAGAACTTGATGACAACTGAGGGGCGTGGCCGAGGGGCGTGGCCAATGGGCGATACTTCGAGGAGTTTATGCTACACGTGTAGGGTGGCCCCCAAAACATTATGAACAAGCGTGCTTCCGCTGCCTTGAGGCCAAATTGGTACAGTGGATAGAGAGTCTTTCTGCAAGAAAAATGCTACCAAGAAAGGGTGTGGAGCTAAAACTACCGGATCGAATCCGAATTTCTTGGTATAATTTTGCTTGTGTGATGACGTTCACCCCGGCCCACATTTATGTTTAGTTCACGCTCACTGGTCACGGTGATTATGTACACCTGGCTGTTCCATGGAGGTTACCATTCCACCCATGGTGGGTGTTGTGTAATAGTTATGTAATAGTTATGTAATAGTTAAGTATATAAGGCACACCCAACGTCGACTCGTGGTCTGTCTCCTTCAGGTGCGCCACCGAGTCGACGGTGCATTATACGTGTATTATTTATCAAGTATATTTCTAGTATTTCATTTGAGTTGTGTTTTAATAAAACACCCTGTTGTGTGTCTACGTTTTCAAGAAGAAGAACGTTTAAGTTGTGTTTAATTGTTTAGTCTTGATCCCTTGGGCGGGATGGCTAGAGAAGCCAAACCGTCCATAACATATGGTGGAAGATCCGGCGCTGAATTCTCGGTGGCGCACCCTGCCGGTTGGCTGAAGGACGCAGATCCGCTTGGGGATGCAAAAGGTATTTAATTGTATACTTAATAAATTTGTTTTCTTGTATTCCCCTGGCGTATATTTTATTTTATTGTGAAAATTGTGTATTTTGATTATTATGCCGAGCAAATGGCGAGCAAATATGAATTGAAGTTTAGAGATACTTACTCTGGCACTGAAGATCTTGACTTATTTTTGTGTAGACTAGATAGTTATAGTAAACTGTGAGACTTTGCAGCCGATAAAAAGGTTCTGTCACTAGGTTTACGTTTGACTGGCCCTGCTGCTTTTTGGTTTGCTGATTTGCCCGATAGCGAGAAAACTGACTACAAAACAGTCACTGATGCACTCAGACTTGCTTTTGAAGGTGATAGTGTACGATGGGTTAGAGAAGCCAAACTGGCCGAGCGTCAGCAAGGCGACAACGAGTCCATCGACTTATATTTCACAGACATAGTGCATCTCAGTAGACAATTACACCGATCAGACAACGAACAGATGGCACGGTTTGTTCGCGGTCTAAGACCGACGCTAAAAGCGTTCGTAATTTCCAAAGAACCTGAAAACATGGCTCAAGCGATCAATTTTGCACGTCTTGGTGAAAGCGTGGACAAAATTTGCAAACCACCAGCAATTCAGAGCATTGAACAAAGTACATGTATTAAAGATGAGGTCACCACTAAACTTAATAATTTGCAAACCCAGGTAGATAATATCGTAAGCCTGGTAAATTCCAGCAAACCAGTACCAGTTCAACCACAGCAATTCTTTCGCCATCGCTCAAATCGCAGCCACACTCAAACTTATTCCAAACAATCCAGATTTAATGGTGCTTGTAATCGCTGTGGAAAGTACGGTCATAAACAGGCAAACTGCTACTCTAAAGTTCACATCCAAGGTTATCCTTTAAACTGACTCAGCCGCCTACCGTGACAGGGGTTGGGGTGAGCGGCTGTGACGTTCAAAACGATGACCCCTTGAAAATTAATCTTGAACACAACAGTATGATCTCTATTACCATCGGCGATGACACATTGAAATGTTTGATAGATACGGGTGCTACCAGTAACTTGATTTCTGAAAAATAATATAAAACCAATGTTATTTTCAGACAATTGCGTTTGTTGAAACCTAAATTTGACCATGCAACCACAGCAAATGGTGACAGTGTAAAGATTGTTGGATTTCTCAATGTACCTGTAAACATTTTAGGAGCACAGTTTATAGTACCCTTTTATGTGACAAGTAAATTATATCAAAGTGTTATATTAGGGTCGGAGTTCCTAATGTCACAAAAAGTGTCAATTGATTTTGGGAAATCTAAACTTCGCATTCATAGGAAAAATCAGTTGCGTACCTGTACTGAAATTACGGTACCCCCACGTTCACAATCTCTCTGTGAGGTCAGAATCAAAAATTACCTTCCCTCAGGTGTAATAGGTCATTGTCATGGTGGACGTAATATCCAGAACATTGGTCTAGTAGTTGCTAACACTATATCTAGCTCTCGCATGACAGACGTTGGTACGAAAGTAACAGTTATGGTAATGAATCCATCTGAGGTTCCAGTTACAATTTTTCCCCGTACTAAAATTGGTACGTTCAATATTGTGGAAGAAAATGACATTTCTGAATTAACCAACTTTGACAAGATCGAACCTAACACCAACATTAGTCATGAGGTTACGAACCCACAATGTTCATTTAGTGGTCAAGAAGTTCTCGATAAAATTAACATTTCATCCTCTTCCATAAACCTTACTCAACAACAACAGCTTAAAGCTCTAATCAATAGTTATGCTGATGTGTTTGAAACCGCAAAAAGCCCGCGTGGATTTTACGATAAGGTTGAACATAGAATCGATATTGGTAACAACCCTCCTGTTAGATCCCGTCCATACAGGCATTCACCTAGGTTACAGCAGACAATAAGAGAACATGTTAACAAAATGTTAAATGATGGTATTATTTCAGAGTCAACTTCACCATTTTCTAGTCCAGTTGTTATGGTTACAAAGAAAACTGGCGAATACAGATTTTGTATTGACTTTAGGAGATTAAACCAGATCACGGTCAGAGACAATTTTCCACTGCCCAGTATTTCCGATACTTTTAACAACCTTGGTATGAATAAACCAGCATATTTTTCAACTCTAGATATGGCGTCAAGATATTGGCAAATAGGTCTAGATAGAGATTCTAAAAAGAAAACGGCATTCATTACTCAAGACGGATTGTATGAATTCAACGTGTTACCTTTTGGACTACATAATGCACCCAGTACATTCCAAAGAACAATGCATGAAGTGCTAAGAGGGTTGCATTGGAAGTTTTGTTTAGTGTACTTAGATGACATCATCATTTATAGTGACACTTTCAAAGACCATCTCGATCATCTGTGCCTAGTATTTCAGAAATTCAGAGATGCTAATCTTAAACTTAAACCAAAGAAATGTTCATTTGCATGTGATAGAATACACTACCTTGGGCACATAATTAGTGAAGACGGTGTTGCAACTGACCTAGAAAAGCTCAAAGTTGTACAAAAATACCCATCACCAAAGAATGTCAAAGATGTTCGTGCATTCCTAGGTTTTGTTGGTTATTACAGGCGTTACATAAAAGATTTCAGCAAAATTGCTCAACCGTTAACAGCACTGACTCGTAAAGATGTTCCATTCCAATGGACAACAGAATGTTCGGAAGCTTTTGAGCAACTAAAACAAAAACTTTTAGAGCCACCTGTATTGTCCCATCCAAGGTTTGATGAACACTCACAATTTGTTTTGCAAACTGATGCGTCTTTTCAAGGATTAGGATTTGTATTATCACAAATACAGGACGGTAACGAGAGGGCTATTGCATATGCCAGTAGGGCACTTAAGCCAGCGGAACGCAATTATACTGTGACGGAATTAGAAGCACTTGCCGTTATTGAGGGAGTGAACAAGTTTTCCACTTACTTGGAACATAGCCCAAAATTCAAAATTGTAACTGATCATCAAGCTCTCAAATGGTTATTTGACCAAAAACGTTCATCTGGCAGATTAGCTCGTTGGTCCTTGTATTTGCAATCGTACAGTTATGATATTGAACACCGACCAGGCACGAAACTTGCTAATGTAGACACTCTGAGTAGAATCTGTAAAGACAATTGTCAACCTACATGTGTTCCTCACCCACCAGTAGAAAGTTCACATTTTGAGACCGCACAATTGAGTCAATCAGACGCTGAGACAGTTTTAACTGGTTTAGATAATTCCGATCATGAAGAAAACTTGTCTAAAGTAAATGAAGTGCGAAATCTCAGATACCAACAGGGTAAACGTTTGAATAACCAAAACATGGTGAATTTCAAAGATCACTTACCTGATGTTCATGAGAACATTGACCTAGATAAAATCAAACAGGGTCAACAAAATGACTCGTTTTCGAGATCGATCATTGATTATCTAGAATCAGATATCCTTCCAGAGGATAACAAACTAGCCCGTAGGTTATTACTTGAAGTAAATCAGTATTTTGTACATAATGGCATTTTGTATCATGTCTGGCACACGCCACGAAACAGAAGGATACGAACGTAATATTGTTCAATTGTACATCCCAAGTCCGTACATAGATACTGTTCTTCATCATTGTCACGATCTAGTTCTGTCGGCTCATTTTGGGTTCCATAGAACATACAGTAAAATTCGGCAACGATATTTTTGGAAGTTCATGCATCGTGATATTGATAATTGGGTCAGATCTTGTGATTCTTGTCACCGTGTTAAAACACCAAAGCACAAAGTTGTAGCCTCACTGCTTACCATGAAAGTTCCTGGAACATTTCAAAGGGTTAGCGTAGATATTCTAGGCCCCCTCCCAGTTACTGAATCAGGAAATAGATATGTATTATGTTTCATGGATCATTGTACTAGATGGCCTATCCTTGTGCCCATTGCTAAAACGGACTCTGCCACTGTAGCAACTGTATTTTTCAAAGAAATTATTTGTAATCATGGTTGCCCCCGTGTCCTCTTAAGTGACCGAGGAACGAACTTTTTAAGTAAATTAGTTCAAGAAGTATGCAAAATCATGCGTACTGACAAAGTAAACACTAGTCCGTACCATCCGCAATGTAATGCTGTACAATAAAGATTTAATTCTGTGATTTTAACTACAGTATCTCATTATGTAAACAAGTTCCATACCAACTGGGATAACTATATTTCTGTCATTCAGTTTGCGTATCGCAGTACTCCTGCAGACAATTCAATTGGATTTAGCCCTTTCTTTATGTTGTATGGTAGAGAGGCAGTACTGCCTATTGATGTATCTCTTCATGACAAACCTGAATATTCAGACCGAAATGTGAGACCTTATATTCATGACTTAATTGATCAACTTGAAGTTGCCAGAGAAATATCGAAGAAACACCTTGAATCTAACCAAGCTTCAATGAAGGAACGTTATGACAGTCGTACTCAAGAAGTACCCTATCAAGTTGGAGATGTGGTTTATATTTATATCCCAGCAACCCAAAAGGGACTGTCTAAACAACTCCAGAAATTCTGGTGTGGTCCATATTTGCTTGGGCAACAAACCGGTCTTGTTAATTTCAGAGTCCGAAACCTGGAAAATAACAAATTACTTCGTGTGCCAATTCATGTAAACCGAATGAAATTCGCATATAATCGTTTTGCCAGACCACCAAATCACGTGGTGCCAAGGGATTTTGTTCAGAGAGATCCACTTGATTTCATTGAAGACAGTGATTGCCCAGAAGGTTCCTTTCAGCCTTTGTTAGCTACGCAACAACCCCAGCAAACTAGGTTAAATATACCTGGTTTACCGGACGTTGGACAACCTGATGGTAAAGAGTTTCACGTAGAAAAGGTTCTACGGGGCAAGTTTGTCAACGGTAAACTACACTTTTTGATAAAGTGGAAAGATTTCCCCAACTGCAAAAATTCATGGGAACCTGTTGAAAATCTCAACGAAACCCTTAGAAACTATCTTCAGTGCAATCCTGTCCGTATCACTGGCAAACCAAATTAATAATATTGTATGACATATATTTTAGTTATTGAAATTATAGCTTTGTTGGCAAACGTGTGAATACCTTTAGCGTATCAGAATGATAGCTTCATAAATTCTGAGTAGTCCTCAGAACTATGTTAAGAAAGAACTGTAATTGATTAAAAACAATATCTTGTAGTAATGTATATAATATTCTAGTTTGTTTAGGTAATCCGGATTACCCTTGGTCATCAGAGGAGACGACAATCGGCCCTGCCAATGAAGTAGCTACGAAGATCTCTTGGAACAGCCGCTAAGTCCACTCGCCACTGATGAAATTCACTTGATGTCGGTCAACTCGTCGCAGCTACTTAGCATTATAAAATCCAAATTCATTTGCTTTAAGACCTTGTCGATATTTGACTGATCAACATTTATCGTCATAATTTTGAATCTAAATACCATCTAATGATATTGCGAATTGCTGTTGATTAAAGTTATTGACTGTACTGAAGTGAACAATAGTTTAATAGACAGAACGTGTTTGTAAAATAAACTGTAGATTATTAGTGTTTCAAATATTCATTGGAAAGATGTTTTACTTTTCAAAACTAGTAGGTTCAAGACGTATTGAAGCTAATGTTTAAAATAGTATGAATTGTCAGGGGCCAATTTCAAAAACAAGGGGCGTATGTGATGACGTTCACCCCGGCCCACATTTATGTTTAGTTCACGCTCACTGGTCATGGTGATTATGTACACCTGGCTGTTCCATGGAGGTTACCATTCCACCCATGGTGGGTGTTGTGTAATAGTTATGTAATAGTTATGTAATAGTTAAGTATATAAGGCACACCCAACGTCGACTCGTGGTCTGTCTCCTTCAGGTGCGCCACCGAGTCGACGGTGCATTATACGTGTATTATTTATCAAGTATATTTCTAGTATTTCATTTGAGTTGTGTTTAAATAAAACACCCTGTTGTGTGTCTACGTTTTCAAGAAGAAGAACGTTTAAGTTGTGTTTAATTGTTTAGTCTTGATCCCTTGGACGGTTTGGCTTCTCTAGCCATCCCGTCCATAACACTTGCTTGTTTGTGGTAAAAAATCATGTCCCATATGCAATTTCGGGTACTCTTTGAAAATGTCAGGGATTGTTAATGAAACACTGTCTAACCCAAATCCACTTGATGCAATTTTTTCTTACCTGAGAAGAGTATTTTCAGGGTATTGTTTTTCGGCGAAAATGAAAAATGCACAATTGAATAACTATTTATGGTAATATAAACACAAAAACAAAGTCATTTATCTAGATGTTTGGCAATTAGTTGAAATATTTGAAGTTCGAATTACATTATAAACCTCAACTTGTGAACAAACTCACTCTTTTGGGGCGGACACCATTCATAATAAGTGGGCAAAATAGAAATTACAAAACATTACATTAATTCAAACTCATGTCATTTTGTTTTTGATTTTGGCCTTAGCAGTTTAGGCAATAAATATAAAATCAAAATTCCGAATTGTATTTCACTTTTATGTAGGACGAAGTGCAGTTTTTAGCAAAACGAGTAAAATAAAAAAAATATATAAAATGGGTTTTGATAAAAACGTGCAAACTAGATGTCAGAGATTGACTGTCTATTTTTTTTTAATCAAACCTGGCACACAAAAAATGACAATTGAGGATGATTTATAGTAAAACGTTTAAAGGATTTAAGGAAAGGAACCAAACAGAAAATGGGTAAATTTGATGTAAAATTTAAATTGTATGTCAATTTCAGTTGTCAAATGACTTTGAGATACGCGTACAGGTATACATTTCATTTTCTTGTAGAAACCTTTACTTTGCCAATTTTAGAGAATAAACGACTAGGCCTAGTCTTCAAAATGGAATACAAACATGAAATAGCTTTATATGTGCCAAAATATGGCCATTTCCTTAAGGAAAAAGTTGTGACACGCCCCCAAAAGCGAAACAAATCTGCTCAATTTGATATGTAAATATTCTGTCCATCCCCGTTCAATATATGTGACACGATCAAGCCGAATCAGTCGGATGTCGGCGAATCCCCAAAACGCACTGTATTCTTCGTTGGTATTTTACAAATGTACATAACTCGACAACAAAACATCGTATCAACATGGGGTTTTCAGTTAAAACGTACAGATGCCCTCTTTGAAACTACATGAACACTAATTTTTTTTGACCGGGGCCGACATCCGACTGATTTCGCTTGATCGTGTCACATATTGGATCTAAAACTGCACTAACATTGTCTGTTTTACGTTGATATTCCGCTGTTGCTTTTCCACCTACTCTTGTAAAATGTGGCCCCACCCAAAAATAGGCAACATTCTGTAGTTTTTTTCTCTCTTTAATGGTGCAGCATTTGGTAAGCTGTCCAAGTGTAAAAAACAAATGTCGAAATTATTTTTTAGACCACAAGGTCGCACTTTTTAACGCCATGGCTCCGCCCATAAAAGGGTCGGGAAAATAGAAAAAATGGCTTTGAACTTGCTAATGTATCAATGTGTGACCCCGTTTCAAAGAGTGTACCCAAAAATACATATGGGTCCTCGTCAGCCCACCGAATACCCCTCCACTATTCTCCAGTATTCACTCCAAGCAAGAGGGGGCGGGTAGCGGATTTTTCCCTTAAACGAATGAGGCTACTGAGTGGAAGACATTTAGGCCTAGGCTATACGCCGTGCTACTGCCGTGCCGAAATCAAATAATTTGATTTTTATTAGTTCGGCGCGGCAATAGCACGGCGTTTGGAACAAATTCGGCTCGGCAAAAAAAATCGGCACGGCAAAGCCCTTTAGCTCGACAGGGCCTGCCGCGCTATCGGTGTTCGGAACGGCAGTAGCACGACATGGCGCCAATTAAGAACGGCGCTTAGTGCAACGCCGTGCTATTGCTGCACTCATTTTAATTAAGTTCGGCACCGCAGTAGCACGGCGTATAGCCTAGGCCTAAGGTTCTCAGATCCTTACTTTCCCTTAAATTAAACGCACTACAACAATAAACTTGGAGACCAACTCGCAAGCGCGACATAAATACCTCACGGCCTCGACTTAATCGCAATAAATAACAAATGCACCCCTGTGAAAAATTGACTTGCCTCTTGAAAGAGAGAGACACACGTTCTTAAAGAGAAATGAGCTACTATGAAAAAGAAACGCACCGCTGTGAAAGAGAAAAATGTACCTGGCCCTAACCGGCACTGGCGTAAGTCATTGCAAATATTTGTCGCAAAGCTTTGCTCTTATTTTGTGGACTCAAGTCTAATATTAGCCTTCCCTCGAGTCGAATCGAGTCATTCTGATGAGGGACTCGAGTCAAGTCGAGTCATTTATCCACCGGGACTCGAGTCGAGTCGCCCAAAAAATGTGACTCGAGTCCGAGTCGACTTGAGTTATTGACTCAGTCATTACAACTATGCAACCCAGCTCTGCATGGGTATGGACCAACTGAAAGTAGTGGGCATCATGTATCACTTAATTAGCCAGATTACGTATGTTCATTAATAATGTTATGCAGATTGTTATCACAGTTGTGTTATTTCCCAAAATCTGTACTTGGAGGTCTGTAATTAAACCTTGATTATAATAACTTTAAGCCGACAAAAGGTCTCTGTTCACAAGATACGTGTTAATGAATTGTGACAGGAAAGTTTAAATACAATGTGCAATTGTACATGATTAAACTTGTGATTTTTAAGAAAAATATTGCTATGTACTTAATGCTACATTAATCCTAAATTCTTTAAATTTTTAAGTTCCATTATTTAATACACTGAAGTGAGTAAATGTATATTCTTCTTGAATTGTTTACTTTTTCTACAACCACACAAACAGTGTTGCTTCCCAATGTAAAAGCGCGTTGATACACCCACATTGTGGGAGTCTAAAGCGCTATATAAGAACTAACATTATTATATTACACCATTCTAAAGAATTGTTCGTTTTTGTGTATTGTACAGGTGTCTCGGAAAAATGCAAACAAATAAGAACGAAAAGCCTCACGTAGAAAGTCACGGTGTAATCGACATAGATAATAGGTATATAGTTTGAAAGATACAGCTTTCCACTATAAATGATACATCAAACGTCCGACTCTGATAATTGTTGACAGAGTTATGAGTAATTTCCTAAGAGAGGTCAAATTGAACATGGGACCAAGTTTGTATATTTTGTTTTGATGTGCAAGTGTTTCAATGTAAATGAGCCGTTGGTGATTAGCAGCAAAACACACGTGTTTAATTCCTAAACATTAATGTTCAGTGTCTTCGTGCTAAACATGTTTAGCATGTAAACATGTTTACAAACATTAATTTTGTTTACTCGCTAAGAACATTTTTTGCAGTGTAGACCAGGAAATTATCCAAACATAGGCAAGTAAGCTACCATTGTCCTTATGCTTAAATTTGAAAACTTGGTCCCATGGTCAATTTGACACCTCTTATTACTCATTTGGACGTTTGATGTATCATGTTAAAGCGGAAAGGTATATCTTTCAAACCATACCTATATTATCTATGTTGGTTGCACATTTTACGTGTACCATTCCATCATATTCTGTTTGCATTTTTTAGACACGCTTTATAATTAATTCTTCATTGCTAATCCAAATAGTAGACAATTAATGAAGTAACTTCTTATAGTCATGATATAGTCAGTCATTTTGAATACCAAAGCGTTCGGTTATTCGAAGATGATTTAGTTACACTTTTTACTTTCATGCTCTTTTGAAAGATGTATATAATGTTTGTCTTTGTTTTAATTATTTCAAGTGGTACATTACAAAAGTTGAATACATGAACAAATGTTGTCAAAACAAAAACATTAACATATTGCTGCTTTATACAAACATTTAGTTCCATGTATAAGTCGCGCATAGAGTTCCATGTATAAGTCGCGTATAGCGACGCACAAATTTCAGTTTAATCCCGAAACAATATTCATTTTCCAATGTCAGTTTATGTCACGGTACTTGCACCAAGCCATCTCTTAATCTAGAAGTCTTTTTTTTCTGGACGTGCAAAGTAAATTATTTTATCCCACCGCGATTTAAAGATTAAAAACTTGGGGATGATTTGCAGCGTTACTAAATTAAATTAGGGCAATGGCTTCCAATTACCACAGAATAAAGATATGTCTAATAGAAACAGAGATGTTTGCCTGTTATTGAGATGAAGGGGAACGGCTTCACGCTCACGAGCGAACCGGGTTTTCCCAGACCATTGTTAGGCCGTTTTTCCAATACAAATGTGCGTTTTTCTATAGTGGCCTACTCAAGGGCATTATAATTGTCTATACTGCTCAGTGTCCTAAGGAATGTTGTCTTGGAATTGGAATTGGTTAGTGTTTACAAAAAAAATGGCATCTGTCCCAGAACCCTCCCCGTTTGGGTGTGGTTTATTCTTCGTTCCCTGCTTTTCTATGTTCTAGTTTTAGGTCGCGAGTTTAATTTTCTCGTAATACGCGGTGATCATTTTTGTAATTTCCTCAAGGAAGACCTTTCTCTTCTGTACCTGTTCGTCTGTTTCTTCCTCCACCTTGACAACCTTGTCTGGGTGATAGTCTTGAAGAGCTCCGAGGAGCAGCTTCTTTCGCTTCTTCAGTGTCGGCGTGTCGGTGTTGCCATTGGTCTCCTTCAGTTCGTCAAGTTGTGTCTTGGTGAACTTTATGGTACTATTCATGGACGGATGGTGGGCGAGAAGGTACTCAAAGAGGCTTTCTGCGCTGATATTGGCCTTTTTGAGAGCTGCGAGCTGATCCTTCAGGGTATCCAGAACCTGCCGGGTGATCATAGAAGGATTTTAATAAATCTTGTGTGCGGACAGTTTGTCACTCTTTGGAAACAAACAAAAGTCTTGCATTTTAAACTCGGCCTCGCGGAAAATAGGCACATTCTGTTAGAGTTTTAGTGATATATTTTGCAACCTTTTACGGACTCTTTTAAGTTTCTAAAACATCCAAAAGGAAGGTCCTGAAGTTTGTTTAGCTTTGAAAACAGTGGTGATATTTCTGTCAGTCCGATGTCAACGTCACAAATGACCCCCCACTCCCCTTCACCTCTTGCTTGATTTTCTGTTGTGCAGCTTCGTCTCTCTGTCTTTCCTCGTCCTGGATCTTCTTGAATCCTGCCATGCACTGAACGTACCACTTGTGACCGGTGAAGGTCTTAGGCTTAGCTGCCTCAACCAGCTCCAGGCAGCGCTTGTAATACCGCTTGGTCCTGGTCTTTGACATCAAGATCTTCTCGTTGATTAGGCCGAGATAACTCAGGGCGGCTGCCTCTTGCTCCAAGTTTAGTTCAGCTGCCTGAAGTGTAGATAGAGGGAAGTGACAGCCGAGCGGTGACAGATATATGGTAAGATAAATGGTAAGCATGCATTATTATTGTCGCCACTTTGTGTGGTCCCTCAATAAAATATTTAATTACTGCCCTACCTTGAGGGTAGCTTGTTTGAACCAGTCCACCGCATTCCAGAGCATGTCCGTGTTCCAGACCTCTTCGTCCAGTAGATCCTCAAGCATTGCCTCTCCACACTTCCGAGCCTGTATGGACTCTGCCGTGCAGATTTGGAACTGCGCATCCTGCTGAATGATCTCCAGGTCAACGCGAAGCTCATCTGCTTCCAGATCGTGCTCAGCGAGCTGTCCTTTCCGTAGAATACTTAGAGCCTCCTCCACCGGTTGGAAGATGTCGTGAAGATATCCGAGGCTTTTTTGATATTCATCTCTTTCAAGCAGACGAACCGACTCCTTGAAGAGAACATCAGCAATGTGATACCTGGCCAACGCAGAGAGCACCTCGCCATCCGGAAGCGGCGCCAGCAACTTGTACATCTCTCTCATCTTCTCCCTTGAGTCATCAAAGGTACCGATAATCTCCAAGACCTGGAAATAAGACGCCTTCATCACCTCCTGCAGCTTTCTCCTCCAGTCGTCGCCCAGCAGAGAAGATCCCCTGACCAAAGCATGGCCGAGGTATTTCAGAGCCTCTCGGAATGTCACGAGAGTCTTCGCGTATCCCGCCGTGTCCTGGCTGTCCTTCATGTACTCCTGAGCCATTTTCTTTGTAGCCATTCCAATATTTTTGGTGGCTGAGGACCACTCGCTAACCATTCGTGGTCCAGTGGCTTGAGAGGCGGCCTGGGAATATAGATTTATTGCAGACTGAAGTCTAGAACACCTGATGACAGGCGATAAGCCCTCCTCGTGTGCAGCCTTGTATTTCGCATTGCCTGCCTTTCGCAATTCCTCAGACATCATGAATGCTTTGTTTTCTATTGATATTTGAGGAGCAATAATTAATGATGTCAATACATATTCCAATATTCCTCTACAAAGCACACTCTTAAAGAGCTTATAATATGTGATCTAAACGAACTCCTGGAAGAAACGGATATTTCGGAATTGTGCTGCCAATACTAGACTTCGCCCATGTGCATGAACTACTATAGTTACTGTACACTATGTAGTTACATTGAGCAAGTTCGGGTGCTGCTGAGCAAGTTCGGGTGCTGCTGAACTAGTCCCTTTTGTTGAATTTCGATTCAACTTCATGCATGTGTGGTCTGTTTTTTCGCTCGAACGCGTAGGAGATCGATGACGTCAAATCTAGTTCGTGAGCAGACGATAGGCCTTCAAGTTGTTAACAAGCAAAACGTTGGAACGTAATTTGTATTTCAAGTTTTAATGATTTTTGTCTATTATTTGTTTTCTCACTTTACCAGAAAGTAAAACATATGGCGATTTCAAAGACTTTTCCAAAGTCAAATAGGACAAATCCTGGTGAAATTTAGAACAAATTACCATATCTTTGGACCCCTGTACATTTTCACTGTGCCGATTTCGCTTCTTACTTCCCAGCCTATTCATGCGCATGCGTGCATGAATTATATTTTATTAGGAAACTGATCTATGACGAGATCCATGTCTTTTATGTGACACGATCAAGCCGAATCAGTCGGATGTCGGCAAATCCCAAAAATGCTATGTAGTCTTCGTTGGTATTTAAACACATTTTCATAACTCGACAACAAAACATCGTATCAACATGGGGTTTTCAGTTTTTAAAACGTACAGATGCCCTCTTTGAAACTACATGAACACTCATTTTTTTGACCAGGGCCGACATCCGACTGATTTCGCTTGATCGTGTCACTTATGTAGATTTATTGAAAAACTGCATTACGCAAGCAAATTGTGGGCGGAGCCAACGTTGTATGCACTGTCGCCGGTAGGTAAGAGCCAGTCTTTGCCCAAGACGACAGTAATGTGCTACGTATGCATAACTCTATCGGTAACATGAATATTCATGAGATGGGTTACCACACTTCAACTCTTTTCCCCGAAAACGAGCCTTTAAATAAAAAATTACAAAATTACAAACAGGTTGAAAATACTATCGCCTTAATGTTTGAAAAGAGTATTCAAGTTTTAATCGACAATTTTGTAAAGAAAAAACAATAACCAGGGGCGGTTCGGAACAATTACTTTTGTTGTAATTAATTTAAGGTCGGTGAAAACTGCCGGTTTTTTTCACTAAACAAAGTTCGGCAGAATAATCTAACAGTTTGGTGACAGTAATTACCCGAAACAGTCAGGGTCACTAACAAATGACGTCCATTCCAAAACAAGGCTCACAAAAATAATGTCGCTCAGAAAGCACGTAAAGGTCATCAGTACACTGTCCCCATTGGTTAAATCCCCAAAAGGCCTTATATATTGACCAATTAAGCATTGCTATAGACGATGTGCCCTCTGTTTACATCTGTATTTTACCTCTGTTTACATCCGGCAGTATGCGCACGCATCATGTTTTACAAAAAAAAATTGTTAAGAGATGACATTCAAAGGCGATCTGACCTGCGACGTCACTCTAAGCAAATTTTATGTAGAACACGATATAAAACACATTTGAATACAGATGTAAACACGTGACGTCAGAGGGCGCATCGTCTATACTAAATTCAAGGGCGCTTTCGCATGTCGTGTCCCCTGCTCCACACAGGCTTATAAGTAGTGTACACGCGGAGTAAAGGCGCACGCCTATATCGTGTGTCCAACGATCGATTTTAAACAAACATCACATGCACAAAGCGTGTAATGTAATGTACATATACAACCATTGATTTCCATTGCATTATAACGGAGAATGGAAGAGCAATACAACACGTACGCGCGTACATTATAATCCACGTGAATGACGTCATTGAAACAGACATTACTGAGTGCCAAAGTTTACAATTCTCGTAAATTTTTGCATCAAAATAAAAGTCACCCGTAGGACCGGCAGAGATGGGGATAGTACGAATCGAAAGCATAACTCCTCAAGTTTGTAGCAAATGAGAAATGTTGTCTAAAAACATCCCGAAACAGTCAGGGTCACCAAACACGTGCAGGTATTCTAAAGAAAATGTATTTTCATACTTCATTTCACAAACCTCGTAATAGCCCTCACAAAGAAATAATCACAATAAAAATACTATTTTTTGACACATAAAATAATACATTTTCACAACCAGTTTGCGCCGGGATTATTTTAACATCACCGAGCCAACGCGCAGGATTTTGTTTACGAAACTCGATCCGAGGCGGGTTTTAGGCCGATAGTACCGGGAAGCACACCTACGCATTTCCAGCCTTGCTCGCTGCTGACAGACATTTCCGGCCTTGTTCGTGGCGTGTTTATGCGTCATCCTTTTTAAATCTGGGGAAAACTTTGCGTTTATATACGTCCTCCGGTGCGAACTGGTTAACACCCCATGCTGGCCCAACCCTGCTGCGAAAACAGACTTATGACCCATTTCCGCGGGGCTCTTCATGCTCACAAAACCTCGTAAAATGTTGGTGCTGCGAGACCGTCAAATCGCTGCAAATTCAGTTCAGTTCATTTATTTCCACTTATTCAATTCATACGAATTGGGAGTTGACAAGCTAGTTACAACAACTATAAGTGGAGGAGGTCTCCAAAAAGCAAAGCTTGTAAACCGGAGATCCCCTTATGTGTACTTAATGACCTTTAAATTATAAATGTTCAAGTATGACATTAATAAACGTACACAATGAGTTAATTAAGTTACTATACACATCTAAGGACACACATGTAGGACAAACACGGCAAGACAACATGAGGAGGTTAACAATAATTAATAAAGAGTATCAATTACAAAGATTTATAAAACAAGTAAATACAACTGGAATCTTGACAATATTTTTCCAGAAGCCATGATTTAAGTTTCTTTTTTAAAGCTTGGACACTATTGACTGTTTTGAGATTATCACTCAGAGAGTTCCAGAATTTAGGACCCTGAAATGACACACAATTCATTGATTTAGAAAGACGTATACGGGGAATATGAAAATATCTGGCAGATCTGGTATGATACGAATGAATTTGGGTATTTAAAGTAAACATATTCTGAAAAGATTTTGGTAATGTTTTAGCCTTGAATTGATGCATAAATGCACCAAGCTGCAACAAATATATATCACTAACCTTGAGAGTGTTGTGATTATAAAACAACGGGTCAGAAGGACTTTGAAAATGAACTCCGTTGATAATTCTAAGAGCCTTCTTTTGTAAAACAAGAATTATGTTCAATAAATATGCACTTGATTTTCCCCATGCAAGAATACCGTAAGATATATAGGCCTACGGTAGTACTAGAGCATTATAAATGTTATACAATATGTCCGATGTAAACAACCGGTTTTCCCCCGTCTTTTCTCTGGAACGGTAAGACATTAGGTTGGTTTACTTTCACCCATAATGTTTGAAATAGGATAAGCAAACAATCTAAAAAATGATATTTGGGGGATTTCAGGGCATACAGTACCCCTTTAAGCATTTGTGTAACAGTGTTTTGGAGAAAAATTCAAGACTATTGTGTCGGAAAAAACACCCATTACATTTCAGCGTAACCTTTCAACATATAAACAGGTCGCGTCGAATTAGACACCCTCGGTTGAACTCAAATCGGTTCAGGAATTCTTTTCTAGTCCCATCAGCCATTATAAATGTTTCCAGGCAGGCTATGGCTATGGGTTTGGTGTCAGCTGTGGTTTATGTAATTATTATTTCACACAAGTCAACCACAAGAAAAACTGACGATGTAAATTTTGCATACATTACAAAGTAAACAATGCAATCGGCAAGGCGGCACTTGAACCTGCGACATCCGGAATACCGGACCGGTGCGCGTTCTATACCAACTGAGCTATCTTGCCCTATAGGCTATGTCTACTACATTGTATATGTTGGTGGTCTCCCAAATTGTCAAGTATCTAAGTTGTTCGAGGGCGCTAGTCAGAATTCATGTTGAATAAATAATTTGGTATATTGTCATTCTGTAATAATGTAAACAATAATTGTCTAATGTGTTTTTCTACTGCTGGTCGCCCCCACCCCCACCCCTCTCCTCCCCCCCCCCCCCCTCAACCTCCTTCTCCTACGAACCTTTCACTATTCGTCCCACATATCGCAAATTCGAATAAGCGATCACCGATGACCCGGTGCATGAAAAAAACCGAGCCCAAGTCGGTTTCGAGTCAGGTCGGATTCGGTCTTGGGTTTGAACAACACTATTAAAACTCTATGAGTGCAAGGCTGTCCTTTATCTGCAACGTATTTACATGTGATCAGTGTGGGCTGTATTGTCAGTAAGCTAGTACATTGTACGTGTACTACTGGCCACCCATGTGGAGTCCAATCACTGGAGGTTTCATCTGCCAGTGATAAGACTCGATCATGGGCCGGGTTGCCAGTAGTACACATGTACAATGTAGATCCAGTATTGCAGCCCACACTGATCAAATGTAAACACGTTGCAGATACAGCACAGCTTTGCACTCAAGGTTATTAGAACTCAGACTACTTGACCAAAAACTATATCCCTCGATTTTCCTTACAAATAGCAAGGTATAAACAAAAACAAACACAGGCTAATGAGATATATCTCTCTTAAACTTACGTTAGTGGAGCTATGATGTGCCGTGCCCTTTCTGAAAATCTGTTCGAAAGACAGCAGATGTGTTTCCGATGCCGCAACCCAACAAACTTTGTACAATGCACGAAATTCGAGATAATGTTTCAATGAACAGTATGTTTCGCAATACGTGTACACATGTACGTGTACATGTAGCCCACGAACGGGAAAACCCGTTCTTTGTTGAGCTCTAAATATAGCTGCGCTTAGGATATCAAGGGTCGCGTCCTGCCTGCTGAGTCATCACAACAAGCGAAGGCGGTCTGCAGGCGGCACGGGGAACGTATTGTTTCCTAGAATGGTTACAGTGACCTGGAGACACAATCCTGAGCGGGCCCATTTTGGAACACGCGTTTTCACGAAACCAGCGAGCGCGTACGTAGCGTGAAGCCCTGAACGGCAGGGCGTCCGGGGCCGGCCCTCACTGGCCCTGAGCAACAATACTATATAGCCATTTTTTGTTTTTGATCAGAATATTATGTCTAATTTTAATTTACTTGATTTTCTACCCTAGTAAAAAATAACCTATAGTGTCATATCTGCATTACAGCAGATTACGCTACTGAAACTTTAATCTAAAGCACATAGATAACATTATAATTTATTAGTAGCTTATGGGGGAAAAATAAAAAAACATTGGCCGACCAAACAACAATTGTCCGAAATCTGGGCCGCGTGCACGATGTACATGTACGGTAAACTCATTGCCCAATTCCCGGACACCGGCACCCGAACACAATAATTGTAGGATGCGAAAAAGGATCAAGTGTTTCTTCATTTTAAAGGTATGAAATAAATTGAGTATCTGACTCACTTCTCTTCTTACTTGAGAAAATTATAAGGAACTTCAAAATCATCAACGCATATATGACGCGTACAATTTCAGTGCACCAAATGTCAACTGTTCAAGCTTCAATCAGGTACCGTATTATCGTATTTTTCTCTACACAACTGTCAGTAACATTTATCTTGTATGCCCCTTGTATATAATTTTGAAACCGATGTATTTTGTATAACTATCAATTTGGATCCTCCGAGTAGGGCCTATCTTGGCGAAAAATACGCAACATAGGCCTATGTGCAATACTGCCGCCGACGCGAAATCCTTGAAGCTACGTGTGACGTGTCGCATGTGCTTAGACTTATTTTTAGCCGTAAACTACTACAATCTTTGCCTACTTATGTGCATCTACAATACAATCTGTGCGCCAACGACTTGAACAGATTTGTACGAATTGTGCAATATTCACGGCTTTTGTTGTTTTGTGAATGAACGAGTCTAGCGCCCTCTCTCCCACAAGCGCGCGTAATTCCTATTGGCCATAAAATACGATTGGCGACGTCACCTATAAGCGGCCTAATTTGCAAGTATGAAAGCACAGCGGTGATTGGCGTACCGACAAGCCCGCTAGCGACCTAATTAGAAAAACGACCAATGGTAATCGACATTGTTTCAGCCTAATAGATTCGTGTGGTTCTTCCGCGCTGATTAATATGCAAATTGCCATCCACGGATCGCTTGGGGTCAAACTATCAGCCAATGAACTGAGAGGTCGTCAACAAGTTGAACATTCCCAACGTTTTCTCGTATTTTGTTCAACATTTATATCAATCCAACATTGTTTTAATCATATACAATCTGAGTATTAGTCCTTTATAATCAATTTCATAGGTAAATCTAGTCATGAAGGCCACTAAGATTTCTAATTTTAAGTCGCTACCCTGAAGTCTACTTTTAAAAAAAATGGACAACGCGTTCATTTACTGTATACAAAATGTATGCATGCACATGCGCGTTGGCGTGATCAGATTCTACGAAATAATAGGCCGATGTTTCTTTACTTATACAAGCAGAGATTGGCTGATTGGCTTATAAATTGGACTGGCCTTCTTCCCCTATGGGCGCCACTATAAATGTATTATCCTTGTATAACCTGTGTATTGTGGGGTTTTGGATTCGGCTTCGGCTTCGGGTCATCGACTTGTAAATCACCGTGACAAAGCACAACAAATCAAAGCTGCCTAAGTAGCCTAATGTTCTATTTCATATCAACCGATTGAATGTTTCTGAAGCAAATTTCACACTAGAATATAAATGGAGTATCCGCAGCTGATGAGGGCCGAACATCTACTCAGCCTAAAACGAAACAAACCCAGGGATTCGAAAAGGCCTTTAAAAAGTACCTTTAGTCTGTACCCCAGACTATCGCAATAATACAGTACTCACTGTAATCAGACACGGGAACTAGACATTACGGTCGTTTTCTAAACCACAGCTAAGGCTCCACTGTGGTTCCATGTCCATTTCCAAACTGCATGAACGAAGCCGAGAGACGAATCTGGGGTTTAAATAATTATCTAAAATTCACATCCTCGAACGTGAATTGGGCTATGAAAATAGCAAAACAATTACAACATATATTTTGTTGTAATTTGTTGATAATTCAAGCAATTACCAGTAGTGTATGTATCCTACTTTTAAAAGACAATGTGTATTTCTGCAATAATTACAGCAGATCGGATTGTGTGATTTACATGTTTTTCATTCACGGAACTCGTAAAAAAAACCGGCAAAATAATATTTTTCTTTTTCATTGCAAGTTGTATGATTGTTAGACAAATGAATCGTATTCTGATTTCACATACACAAATACATGTTTGGGTCTGGTGTGGTCATTGCGTGTCAACGGAACTCTGTTAAATTGCATTGTACTTGAAACTCACTGGAATTGAAGGTCGAGATAATGCAACGTAAGCTAAATAATTACGAACAAAATAATCCCCGCGCACTTTGCATCCGAGTTACCTTTCAATGCTGTTACATAATTAACAAACTTCACAATCAACACTTAAATAATCAACATTTAAAACAACAATTGTATTCAAAAGTAAAGTAGAAAAAGATTTATTGTTAAACAAGTTTACACAAAAAATACTATTTCGAGAAAACATGTGGGTTGAAAGGGTGCTGTCATGTTTCGCGAATTTATGCGGTTGACGAAAAATATAATGTTTCTATATAAAACAAAAAGACGGCAGACAAAAATCGCAACTCTCTGGCAAATTTGGTTATATGTATGCCCTATATATCACTTGATGATTCGACAGTCACTCAAAATTCACGAGCATTCCAAATATTTAAGATGAAGTTGTGAAAGATTTCAGTGCATTCATTAGTGGTCAACCTAGCCTTGGTTTCAAGACCTTCGTGTCGTTTATTCCGCGATCACTAACACAAACCACCGATGTTATAGAGGGCGCTATCTCCGACGAACCGCTATCATCTGCGAGCTGGAGATCCCAAAATCATGTACATTTCTCAAACGCCGGCTCCAGTGCAAAAGTGGATCCAGCTGCATTTTGTAAACTATGCGTGAGACCATACGCACACAAAGCCGGGATTTGAAAAAGAGACGCGACGTTAACGAATCTGCACGCGCGCGGGCACCGAAATAACACAAGGGTCTTGGGCAAGACTAGGGTCAACCCTGACTAATCACGTCCTGACCAATCACGTAACTCGAGACTCTGCAGCACAATAAGGCTGTCAGCTGACCTGATCAGGTGTTCTGGATATGCATTGTTGTTCATCTTGTTTGTAATAGTACCCGGTCGTGTGCTTCAAATGCAATTCAAAAGCATACAGACGTTGACCGCGATACATCCACGAATACATAAACAAGTGTATTTCCGACAGGAAAGTATGCAATTTTGCCGCATTTTGCATCACAATTCAAAATTGACTGTCGAACCGGCACGGTTCAAAAGCGTATATACCTCTTTAACTTTCTAACAAATAACAACGGATCACTTAAAACGTACAAGGCTAACTAATACAACTCTAAATTATAGTCGAATTATTTACCATTACAAATTGTCATCAATCGGCACAGAAATTATCGAAGTTTCACTTACTGTTCAATGTTATCCTGAATCTACCACTGAAGAGACGTCCGCACTACCAGTACCAAACTCTCATTAAAACCGTGAATTATCGAACGGCCGAGACTGAAAACTCACCTGACATCGTGCATGCACTTCATGAGCAGCGAGTCTAAAATATAAATAATCCGAGAAGTGTGGTGTCCCATTACGGCCACGTAGTAAACCAGACATCCACTGACCGTGGTCGGCCGGTAGATGGCGCTTCGTATTATTGTATTTTGCAACTCGCATCGTCTTATATATATTTCACGTTATGGTATGGTCCTTATAATGGGATTCGCTTGGTTCTATACATATTGCTATACCCAGCACGATATGTGGCAGAGGGGTACCCTCCCCCCTTTTCTTATCCCTATGCCTTATACACTCAACACTATTGTTACCTAACCCACCCCCCCCCCCCCTTGAAACCTAAAATGAATTCCTGAGATTCCGGGAACACAATGGTCAACACAAAGGAGGGGGGGAGGGGGGGGGGGGGGGGGGGGTGGGGGTGGGGGGGGGGGGGGGGGGGGGGTGGGTGGGGGGGGGGGGGGGGTTCTCTGCCACATATCGTGCTTCATATTTATATTGCAATCAACCGTGGCGCTTCGTTTTATATGAAATTTAAAATATTCGCTCTGTATTCAACATAATTATTAGTTTTTTGTATATATCTGTATCGTCATATATATATTTTGTATTTATATCTGTATGATATTTTATATATCTGTTTGGTTAATAAAGTCAAGGGCGCCTCAGGAGGCTAGTTTTTCTACACCACTCTTCTAAGTAGTCAATATTTATGTATACTGTCACGTTTAACAGTCAATGACATCCATAGTGTAGCAACTTAACACCGCCAATCTTGTTGACGCCCTTTGATTTGTTCCTGCATGCCTTTGTCAGTTTTATATTTTAACGATATTGTTAACGTCATTTTGATCAGTAAACTACATCTTTGACTACTCCCAGTTGGTCCAGATTCCATCGTGCAGGGCCGGGTTGGCTCTCAGGTCTCCAGGCGGGTAATACGGCGGCACCAGACTGTCATAGTAATGCTGCAGTCTACCGACCATCATCTCAACGATATCCGGCTTGACGTCCGACAGGTCCACGTATTCGTTGGGGTCGTCCTGGATATTGAACAGCCAGACGTGTTTGCCTTCGACCTGCAGTGGGTAGATGGGGACGATCCCTGAGTCGGGAGGCGGAATCCAACTGCTGTTTCCTGTACACGAACAGATTGACAACCCATTGTGAATAAGGCTGTGCTTCTCAACGCCCCTGGATATTGTATTATACTGACAGGAATTAGGCCAAGGCGATATTTCTAAAAATACAGTGTTCACTGCTTAACAAAAAGTGCACTAGCAATAGTTAGGGTCGTCCTGGTTGTTTTCCCCAGTATATGGTGCATGTGTGAGGTGTTTTGAGACGAACTGGGCACAATAAATAATGGAGAAAACTGCTAAATTATAAATATTGTTTCTATTAGAATAAAAATGAGGTTGAAAATAAATTAAGTCCTGGGGACGAGGTGGGTTTGGAAATGACCTGGATCGCCTGTGAGAAGTTTCCAATCCCCAACGCGTATGGCAGCCCTGATAGTGGTGTTAAAGGTACTAGAGTACTGTCTGTCTCTAGTCTGGTTCCAATTGGCCAAGGCGTCATGCTGATGTCCGGATGCAGACATGGTAACCATGGCAACATCCAGGGGGTCGATGTTGTGGAGGATTTCCGTTCGAGGGGATTGTGTGCCTTGGCTTTCAAAACGAAACAAAACGAAGGCGGCCTTGTGAAATGTCACTTGTTTTCTTCCTTGAAAAAGTCACTTCCTGTAAAACTCTGGTATAGTCAACTTTAATTTCAAGGTAGTATACTCCATTTGCAAACATCAAAACAGAATTAATATGAAATACCTTACTTGACTGTAAGTGAATGAGAGTCTCAAGAATTCTGTAAAATCACAGCATCTGGTTTTCAAAAGAAGTAGAATTGTGTGTCAATTTCAAACGATTGCCGGCCGGCAATTGTTGAAAAAAACTTGACTATTTTCAAACACTGTCCCAAATTTATACAATTAAGATAATCCACATTATATTTACAATACTGTTACACATCCGTGAAGGTGTGCCAACCAACTAGTCTGGTTTCCTAACCTGATAATTCCACAGACGCTTATAAATTGCCCTGTTTCGTTTGAAGGAAGTCAAGGAGCCAGACTACAAAATAGCGTTAAACGTTCTTGTTTTTATGAAACCCCTAACCCATCCATATAAAAGTACAGCAAAAGCAAATGGTGTAAACTATAAAGAAACCACCTTCAAGAAATATAGAACTTACACGTTTGAAACAGCAGATATTTGTGGGGAAATCATTATATGGACAGATATTTAATATTAAGAAAATGTATTTACGGGTCAAGAAAAAAAAAACTGTTTATATTTAAAAAAAAAATCCCCTGGAATGGTCTCACGGGTCTTTCTCGATCTCGGAGGTAATATTATCCAAAACAACACCAGGCAGATAACTAAAATGTTATAACTAAAGGGTATTTTAATGAAAAGGTTGGAGAAATAGTAGCTTTTCACAAAAACTAAGCAATGTTTCTAGTGTTACCTTATGGTCTCCCATACATCAAAGCCGTCCAATGGCATACCAGCCACGCTGCCCCTTGCAATCCCGGCCACCAGGGTCGGGAACCAGTCACTGACGTGAAATAGCTCCCGGCTGGTCGTCCCTTTGACACTGTTTGACAACAGGGGGCTGTGGACGAACCCTACCCCGCGCATGCCCCCCTCCCATAGGGACAGCTTCCAGCCTCGGAGGGGCCAGTTGTTCCCGCCTTGGTAGATCTGGCCCCCATTGTCTGTAAAAGAAGAGAACAAGAAAAAGAAAAACTAGACATGTGTTTGTGGACAAACACAGAGCTGTTTCGGATGTCTAAGATGACTTTCATTATGTGTGTGCCAAGTCTGAAATCGATTGGATTTGCCAATTTTCCCAAGATATATAAGTTGAAAAATACGTGTACAAATCCTATGGGAAAAACTGCACCTTTAATGTGACGTCACATGACACCCGATGATGTCATCATGATGTCATCTTAATTTTCGTCTATAACACATTCTGGAATACTTGCATACCAAGTTTGGCCCCAATCAGACATGTACTTCCAGAGATAGAGGGTCCTAAAAGCTGCCCCTTTAATGTGACGTCACATGACCCACGATGACGTTATCCTGACGATTTTTCCCTTGGCCCTCCTGGGTATGGTGGTCGAGGTGTGTGCTAAGTCTGAAGTCGATTGGATTTACCAAATTGTCAAATTCAATAGTCTGAAGAAAAACGTGTACAAAACCTATGGAGAAAATTGAACCTTTAATGTAACGTCACATGACCCCCGATGACGTCATCATGACGATTTTCTCCTTGGCCCTCCTGGAGATGGTGGTCGAGGTGTGTGCTAATTATCAAGTCGATCAAATTTACGAAAGTGTCAAAGTAAATAGTTTGAAGAAAAACGTGTACAAACCCTATGGGGAAAGAAATTGCACCTTTAACGTCACGTCACGTGACCTTGAATGACGCAATCGTGCCGAATTTTTTCAATGGCCATCTGTGGGTGGTGTTCTAAGTGTATGCCAAGTCTTAAGTCGAACGGATTCATTAAAGTGTCAAAGTCAATAGTTTGAAGAAAAACGTGTACAAAACCTATGGGGAAAATTGTACCTTTAACATGACGTCACGTGACCTTGAATCACGGAATCGGGACGAATTTCTTCTAGGACTGTCCTTGGATGGTTGTCTAAGTGTATGCCAAGTTTCAGGTCGATCGGATTTACCAAAGTGTCAAAGTGTATTGGCAGAAAAAACGTGTACAAATCCTATGGGAAAAAGTGACAAAAAAAAAAAAAAAAAAAAAGAAAAAAAAAAAAAAGAAAAAAAAAAACTTTAACGAAAACAAAAGCTGTTTCGGCTGAAAGGCCGAAACAGCTAATGAAGAAAAAAAAGGTGCAACTTGTTTTGTATAGGGTACTGTACGGGTATTATTGCGTTGTAGGTTCAAACCTGCACGCTGTTGTAATTGTCTTTGCAGATTCACCACCACAGTGTTCCTAAATTGGCTCTCAAAAGGCTCTTAAATTGACAATTTTTCAAACGTTTTTTGTTGTTTAACGTACCGCGACTTTTCTGTAGAATGACAAAATTAAATCCAATGGGAACGCGCGGTAGATTAACATTCCTGTCAACGTACCGTAGCGGTGATGCCAAACTACCCGGCCGAAAGTGGTCGCTGAAAGTTTTCGCTCAGCCGTGGTAATTAAGTTATCACAGACGCTGACAAGTCCAATATGAACAGCATTGCCCTGTACCGCGACCCCACATAAACAGCTTTGCTTCGAGGCCAAATGAAATCCAGGTGGGAACGCATGGTAGAATTACACGAAGGAATGTCGCGCTAAGTTACCGCCAGACCGTGGAAGAAAAGTCTAATGGGAACACGAACCTGTTGAAAATATCAGGACTGTGTTTTCCCACAGTTCCAGTTCCGTCATCTTCTGCGTGATGTTGCCGATAGCCTCGTCCATACAGGCCACCATGCCAGAATCACTGACCTCTATACATGGACAGATCCTCCATTGTTTCATTTTGAAGTCGGCATGCAGAGAAGTGCAACATGGCGTCACTGCTGTGAGCCAATGAAATGTCCAGGTGTAGAGTTCAGTTGGTTGGTAAATCCACTGACCTCTACAACTGGACATTTCATTGGCTCACAGCAGTGACGCCATGTTGCACTTCCAGTTCGCGCCGACTTCAAGTGTTAGCACAGCAGAATATGGACAATGATCTGTCCAGGTGTTGAGGTCAGTGGCCAGAATACAGCCGGCGGTCTAGATCTTGGACGTCTTTGTAGGGCACCACGTACTCCTCTGGTACCTCCAGAGGTGAATGAACGGCTTGGAAAGGTAGGTACAGAAAGAATGGCTGATAGGGGAGATAAGAGGCAATTGGAGATTACATCTTTGACTGTACCGTTTCCTTTCTAATTTTGATGAAAAGAATGATGCCAACCGAATCTCTTGTCTATGACTATAGTGTCTAGGTATTCGTCTATTACAACTACACATGGGCAGGCTGACTATTATAGACACATATAGGCCATGTTCGAATTGTTGGCTTTGGCTGTGACTTTGGCCGTTGCTATGCTGTTGCTGAGGGGACAATGACCGCCCACAGCAACAGCATAGCAACCGCCAAAGTCACAGCCAAAGCCAGTCATTCGGACACGGAATACACAATGTAGCCGTAAGTCTGGAAGCTCGTTTCGGACACGCACATGCCATTATATGGGGATTGACGGCGTTCCATCTACTGCTCGATTTAGGGTAGTGTGACGTAGAATGCAGCGGCGCCAGTGCACAGCGAATCTATGACTACTAACTCGATCGTGCGGGACTACTAACTCGATCGTGCGGGACTACTAACTCGATCGTGCGGTGTTTCAATCAATAAAAGAGCCAAATAGACCATATTTAATGTGACACCTAATGAAAAGTGCTCACTGAACTGGCTGAGCATGTTTTATCGGTCAACTACTCACGTGACGGGCTCTCGACCAATACAAATGGTTAACCAGTTCGCGCTGGATGACGTATATACACGCAAAGTTGTTCCCAGATTTAAAACGAATGACGCATAAACACGTCACGAGCAAGGCTGAAAATGTCTGTTAGCAGCGAGAAAATGTGTGGGTGTGCTTCCCGATTCCATCGGCCTGAACCCGCCTCAGATCGAGTTTCGTAAAAAAATAATCCCGCGCCTTGGCTCGGTGAAGCTAAAATAATTTCGGCGCGAACTGGTTGTCTCAGGTAACTTTTAAAATGTGTCTATTCGTGCTATTCATTTATTCGGGTTGAAACTCAAAACACAGCATGAGATGGGAAATGTTTAAACAAAGATGTGTTTAAATTATGACAAACATTTCTTACGCTTATGATTGTAAAATACCTTGTTGGAAAGTATTTACTGTCTAAGGTATTTATGAATTGGGTTTAATCTAAGACTTGCCCAGATAACGAGACAGTATTTGTACAGCTGTCAAGTTCACCTTTCTTGGCCGAGCATTGTCCAGAATTTAAAGGGCTCGCTCCGCAAAAAGGTGGGTAGAATACTGGCCGCCGTACTTATGAGCGGGATTCTCTTGGTTGCGGAAGTCGTAGCCTTTAGAAATGGCATCGCAGTCGAAGCCTGGCATCATGCAGCCGCGTCGGTGCGTGTAGTAGCCTTGACTGCCACTGTAAAACCCTAGCCATGGAATAATTCATAATGGCTGCGCCTTTACCTCTGGTCTTTAAATTGCTATTCTCATTTCATTCTTCCAATTCATATCTGCTTGTGAATTTCGATTTTCATATTGTGTTTCTCAATTTTAACCCTGCGAGCTGCAAAGCCAAAAAAATTACGCAGCGTCGCGGAGGTGCCCACGCGGGGGGCAGTTTCGATTTCGCGTATAAAATACTGTTTGAAACAGTTGAGACAGCATCAGTACAGTATACAGACTGAAGACCTTTCTGTGATTATAAACAGCCGTTGTTTTTATTTCCTATGGCTCTAAACGGCTGTCACTGTTCCATGATTGATGATGATAATGTTGTGAGGGCAAAGTAAACTGGACGGTGAAACACAAAGAACTTATTTTGTGCACAAGTCAATGGGCTTTGGCTCAACGGCCAACTTCCCCAGTGTCGGCTGACCGCGACTGAACTCCTACATGAAAAGCGACAATACCATCTCAAACCACAAGGTTCCCTTGAGGATTACATGTAGTTTCAATAGAATTGGGCGACAGCTTCATACACAAGTTTTAAAAAAAGAAAAACAAGTGGTCCCCGTCTGGGAACCTTCGCAGTTCGCAGGGTTAAGGAGTACCATACTCATTAATGTTGTGGCTTTGAACATAATGCGACAAATGCTGCGGTAGATATGCAGCGAGGTAAAATGTAACACCGAACGTGGTTTTTCGACATGTTAGATAGGTAAGCACATTAAGAGACAAAACAAAAAGACAACCTTAACCCTAGCCCCACCGGGGCCTAACTACGTGCGACTACTGTAACCCTGTTAACCCTAACACTAACACTATTTGCATCGCCGCCTTCGTCATGGGCGAATGATTTTATATCAGTCGCGATGTTGGCGGGACCGCAGCTGGGTGTCCGATAGATCTGTTCCCGGTTATACAGGATTTGCACAGGGAATCAAGGGCCCCGTGGTTTTAGTTACGAGCATTACGGTTTGTGAGGTTTTCTCTTTTGTATTGTATGGTTCCACAGCTCTGGATTCGTGGATTTGAAGGTATGGTTTGGATTTCTTTCATTTTTGAGGAAAGAATTATCGCTAGAGCTATGGCGATATATAGCACATAAGGTGCGCGCAGGCCGGGAGATCTCGTTGACCCAGTACGGTAAATGTTTATCACAGGCGTCACCAGACGCAGGTGACGTGATTCAAATGACTTTGAGGCTGGCCGCTTGAGCGGGCACGTATAAAGCCTTTGTTGTCAATCGGGTGATTCGACATGCAAGCTTTTGTTTCCCACCCTTTTACCTGAGCAGGGTGGGGCCTAAGGCATTCGTTTCATTAAAGCGCCAATACCGTGGTACGGTATTACCGGTATCATTCGTGAGTAGTGCGGTGCACGGCCAACCGGGCAGGCACCTACAATTTGAAAAATAGAGATATTCCGCTGGTCGTCCATGATTAGCGTGACACCCGATGTTATAGAGGTGAGTCCGCCTAATATTTGGCGCATGATATTGCCCTGTTATGGTTTTATTAAAGGCTTTAATAGGCAAGACTTTGGAAAGATTCAATATATTTTTTATATATAGGCCCTATATATTTTTTTTTTTATATATATATTTTTAAAGCAAACTGTCACAAGGTTAAGGTCCGCTGAGCGAGAGGTAGATTCCTAGGGAAAATAAAGGATCGTACACGAATCGTCGTGAATTCAGTACGCGTCAGTACCGTACGCGTCAGTCGAGTGCAATAACCCTTCGGCTTTCTTTTTCTTGTAAAACAAACAAGCAAAACAATAATATATATAAAAAAAAATAAAAAATGGCCCAGTTTTGGCTATTGGTTTGTATTATTTTCTATAATTAGGACAACGGTGGCTTTACAAAAAAAAAAAAAAAAAAAAAAAAAAAAAAAAATAGAAAACAAAATAGAAAATAGAGTGCGGCCCACGGATTTAGTCTTAAAGACCGCCTTTGCTCACCCCTAAATCACGTCCAAACGTGCTATAGCCCCTCGTGTCCTTTGTACATACAAAGTCCGCGCAACTTGTTGAAAAGGATATCGCGCACTGCTCGTTACGCGGTTGATCGGACCGTTTTGCGCGGCTACTTTGCTGTGCATTCACGCCGCGGGGCATGTTCGGAATATTCTCAGCATGTAAGGTTTGGCAAGAAATATTAGAAACATTTTTGGTTGGGTAATTTTGCCCCTTGTGCAGTCCTTACAATATGTGTTGGCCTAATTACCCACTTCCTCCCGGAATAATAGTGAACTGAAGACTGAAGGTATTATAGCTATTTAGGGGGGAATTTTGTACTGTAATGACATTATCGAGTTTTAATTAGCCAAGTTTTGATTTTCCACTTTATAGGAAAGCGAGGAGGCGTATGGGGCAGCTGGGGAGGCATGCACGAAGATCTTTCGTGGCCTTTGCGCCAAGTTCAGGATTTCGGCGCCATGTTTTGAGCGTCTAGTAGGGGACGGCTGGGACGACCCGAGTAAGTTTAAGGATATTAGTCCTTCATGCAAAGATCACGTGTTGGCGCTCGCCCCAAACTGACGGCGGTCAGAAGCGCAACATTGAGATGATGCTCGATCGGGTGGATGCTGGGCCTCTTGATGCTGCAGTTTCAAAGGCCAAGTAAGTGAAGTCTTTTACTATTATAAAACCGACGAAGCTCTTTAACAAAGTAAATGTGTCCTAATAGGCGTTGGGTATCCGACATATTATAGTCGATGACCACGAACCTGAAGAGCGGTGAAATGGCTCCAGGTTAGCAAGAGGTAGTCCTGTTAATATTTTAGTTAAGGGGAATGATCGTTCGTTCTGTCGGAATTCTTTGGAAATGAATTGAAATGGTGTTTTGTATAGTAGGTTTTGTTGCACTGACCTTTTAGAATTTGTCGTGTTAAATGAAGAAAACAAAAAACTATATTTTTGACTATGCGCGCTTAGAGCGACCATTCGCAGTAATTTTACAGTATTGCGACGACCACCGTCGTTAGGGCGACCGTTTGTCGATGGATTCGGGTACATTATCCTAATGGTTTTTTATTTTGTGGCAAAAGCTCTAGGTAAAAACGGGTTAGGTTACAAATAAAAACCTAAAATTTTGCGTGCGTCTCTATGGACCGGTCGCGCTAATGATGGTTTATCAATAATATATATCTATATTTTTATATATGTTTATATATATAGCCCGCATATTTTCATAGTCATTAGGAGTTTTATTTTTCGATGTTCGCAATTGTTGTATCCTCCTTAAAAGAACCACAAATCTCACTAAATAGTATTACCGTAGTAATATCTTATTGGACTTTTGATTTGATTGGAATCGAACGTGATACGGTTTTGGCAGCCGTCCTATTTTTTAGGTTATCGCAGCCACATTTTTGTTTTTCAGACACATGAATTTAGTATTGAAACATCAGGCAGGCCGGGTGGTCTGGTTAGGCATAGGCACATAAATCAATATGAAGAGCATGTTATAAGGTCATGGTTGTCGAAGGGCCAGTTTGAAATCTGGCTTTGGTATATCATTCCAGCCTGCCGAGCGGTAAATAGGCTCAAGGTCGGGTGGAAGCATGATATTGTCGCGGATATAACTTGCTAGGCTGCAAATAGGCTCAAGGCTGTAACCAACGAAAATATATATACATATATTTTGACGAACATGGTAGCCTACAATGCGATATAGGGGTCAGAAGTAACTGTGTAAAACGAAATGGTGTTGCATCGATATAGCCGGCGGAGCGGTAAATAGGCTCGAAGGCGTGTACGCCAGTTTGTTCACAAGTCAATAACCTGAGGAGCGGAAATTGGCTCAAGGTCGTGTGTAAGCAGTTTGTTCACATTCAAGGTACAGCCTGATGAGCGGTAATCGGCTCAAGGTTGTGTGTAAGCAAGTTGTTAACATATCAATGTGCAGTTCGAGAAGCGGTATCCGGCCTAAGGCCGTGTGTAAGCAGTTGGTTCACATATCAAGGTACAGCCTGAGGAGCGGTAATCGGCTCAAGGTCGTGTGTAACTTGTCAGCAGTTTGTTTACATTCAAGGTACAGCCTGAGGAGCGGTAATCGGCTCAAGGTCGTGTGTAACTTGTCAGCAGTTTGTTCACATTCAAGGTACAGCCTGAGGAGCGGTAATCGGCTCAAGGTCGTGTGTAAGCAAGTTGTTCACATATCAAGGTACAGCCTGAGGAGCGGTAATCGGCTCAAGGCCGTGTGAAGGCAAGTTGTTCGCATATCAGTGTACAGCCTGAGGAGCGGTAATCGGCTCAAGGTCGTGTGTAACTTGTCAGCAGTTTGTTCACATTCAAGGTACAGCCTAAGGAGCGGTAATCGGCTCAAGGCCGTGTGAAGGCAAGTTGTTCACATAAGTGTGCAGCCTAATGAGCGGTAATCGGCTCAAGGCCGTGTGAAGGCAAGTTGTTCACATATCAGTGTACAGCCAAATGAGCGGTAATCGGCTCAAGGTGCATGGTGTGTAAGCAAGTTGTTCACATATTAATGTACAGCCTAATGAGCGGTAATTGGCTCAAGGTCATGTGTAAGCAAGTCGTTCAGTTATTCGCATATCAAGGTTAAACCTGAGGTATTAATATTGGCTCAAGGCCGTGTGTAAGCAAGTTGCCATCCTTAATGCATAGCCTGAGGAGCGAGAATTGGCCCAAGGCCATGTGTAAGCGAGTCGTTCACAAATCAATGTGTAGCTTAAGGAGAGATATTTGGCCTAAGACCGTGTGTAAGCATGTTGGCTCACAATTGTACGCATAGCCTGTGGAGCCTGTAATCGGCTCGAGGCTTGATACAAAACCGGCATAGCGGTAAATTGGCTGAAGTCTGCGAGTAAACAGTTACAAATTTGTTATCACATAAATTGAGTGTGTGCAAGTAATATGCTGATAAAAGCCTGCAGAGCGGTAAATTGGCTCAAGGCTGCGAGTAAGCAGTTACAAATTTGTTATCACATTAATTGAGTGTGTGCAAGTAATATGCTGATACAAATCCTGCAGAGCGGTAAATTGGCTCAAGGCTGCGAGTAAGCAGTTACAAATTTGTTATCACATTATTGTAGTGTGTGCAAGTAATATGCTGATACAAAGCCTGCAGAGCGGTAAATTGGCTCAAGGCTATATAAGGGTAGCCTACAGAATTTTAAAATTTTAGAATTTTAAAATGGCGCGAGGCTGGGTGCAAGCAAGAGCGGAATTGGCTCAAGGTTGTGTAAAAGTGTAGTCTGCAGAGTTTTAATTTGGCTTGGGGCCGTGTGCAAGCAAGATGTTGGGCTCAAGGCCGTGTATAAGTGTAGCCTACATAATGTTAAATTGGCTCGTGGCTGTATGTAAGCAGGATCGACATAAAATCGACTAACTTTTATGCGCTTGAGGTCTCGGAGGTAGCACAAAGTGTGGTTTCAATCAGTTTGAATTTTGTTGCAAACTTTATGCATACAATTGCGGAATTTTAAAAACTTTGCTGTCGTGAACTTATTTTGGAGTTTCGCTTTGAGTTCATTTTGGTGAACTGGTTTTGGATGTAGCACTACATTTGGTTTCAATCAGTTTGAATTTTGTCGCAACTTTATGCAGAAAATTGCGAAAGTTGGAAAACTTTGCTGTTGGTGAACTGAGTTTACATCACCACGGGTTCACATCATCACAGAAAACGCTGTGTGTGACCAGTGTCTGATGGGAATGACTTTGCGACATATTTATAGTACTGAAACCGGTTATGACTCCAACGTCGCCTACGTCATGTCCTTGTTGCGCAAGTACATCGATGAATTTGCACCACTTACGTCTGAAGATGCAAAGGAGAAACAGCTTTATGTTAATCTTCTGTCGGAATGCACAAAACACGTTGAAACCAGAACTGAGGGTGTGGCTATGTATATTTATAAATCTATTACCGGGGAGGACTCAGACAAGCGCCTGCGTTTTGCCCGAAAACAACTGGGCTTGAGTGCTCCACCTTCGGAGGTACACAGAGGCAGGGCTAAGGTACAGGGACGTCAAGGTTTTCGTCCCAGGGGTCTGTTTGGCGGTCAGCAGTCTCGCCTGTCCTTTCCGTCGGGTGCCCGAAGCAATGCATCTCGGGGCCCGTGTTTTCGGTGCCAAAAAAGGGGACGCCTTGCGCGAGAGTGCAGAGAAATAATGTAGAAACAAGAGTTGGGAAGTCAGTGTTAGCTTAATGCACCAAATGTATCGTTAGCATATTATCTGCTTAGTTTACATGTCACAGGATCTCGGATTTGCACTCTGAGTTTGTCGTGAGAAAAAGTGATTTCCCTTAGTGGGAAAGAAGAAGAATAAAGAGTATGCAGGCATTAAGCTTGATTGAATGTTTTGTTTTCCCCTTTGTGGCATTTTGCTGTGCTTTTCTTCACAGGCTTACAAAACATACATGGGCGTCCTGAGCACGCCTACGTGGGAGCGTTCATCGAGTCATCATTTTGACCCAGTCAAGGCACTGAATAGTAAGCGAGACGAGGGTGCTTGCTCCTGGGTAGACATATCCGGCAAACAGGCCGATGCACCAGATGGGTATGCTCCCGACCCGGTACATGTTTTAGCAGGAAATTGTCAGCTAGATTTTAGAGCTATCCGTTTTCGAGATCCCACTTTGTTTGTTGCGGGTGGCTGGAACCGTACTACTGACTCCTGGGAGGAGGTCTTATCAGAATGTGGTCACGTGGGACACCGTGTTCAACGGTGGCTCAGACGAGGGGTCGAAATATTCGAATTTTTCCGTCATTACCAAGGGGAGTACAAGGGAAGGTTCTTTGACTCTGATGTTCCGCCATCCATGTATTTTGCGAACGCTCCAAACTGTAAGCAGTACGTGAGCTTCATTAACGAAGCCATCGTTAAGCGTATCATAGAGGGATCAGTGGAGCTTCTAGGGCCGGTCGATGAGGTCACTCCTCCAAGATGCATTAATGCTTTGTCGGTGGAGCCGATCAAGCCAAGGCTGGTGCTGTCAATGAAGGGCCCAAACCTATGGTGTACAGATACTCCGTTCAACCTGGTTCCCCTAGGAGATATTGTGAAATCAATCGATAGGGATGGCCTTTTTTTTTCTTTTCTTTTTTCAAGGACCGATGATGCGCAGGGACATAAACAAGTTAAGTCGTCTCAAAGGTCAAAAACCTTTTGCGGCTTCGAGTGGGCAGGTTTTTATTTTGTGGATACCACGCTTCCATTCGGGTTTAAGAATAGCGCATTTATTTACACCACTATCGGGTTTTGTCTCTCAACATGGTTGAAGAACAGAGGCGTTAACACGGAAATATGGATAGATGATCGATTCATTGGACAGTGTAGCAGCATGGTTGGAAAAGGCGCACAATAGTTTATAGAATTTCATTTTATATTGTTTTCAGCCACTGCCAATGCACATGAGGTGGCCTACATGAACCATCAACGGCCTTGTATGCAGTCTGCTACATGCAAATGCAGCTAGGGTATTTTGTGAATCTCGGCAAAAGCCAGCTTCAGCCAACGTCCAGTATGGTCCACCTGGGTTTGGGGATTTGCTCAAAATGTATGTCCTTTGAATTTCCGAAAAGAGGGTGTCCTTTGCTGAATTGAGGGAGGGAATCTTAACAGACAACACTGTCTTACTGAAGACAATGCAGCGTTTTGTTGGCAAGTGTCAGAGCTTTGTTTTAGTTTTCCCGGCAGCATCATTGTATATCAGGGGGTGCTGCTCCGTTATGTGCCAGCTTGATGACGTCACCCCCTTACTCTTGCAGAGTCGGTTCGGGAAGAAATACCCTTCTGGCGTTTTGTAGACTCCTTCTCTGAGCCCATTCCTTGGAGGCAAGAGCGGCATGTAAATTTACATCTCAGCTCAGACGCATCTGGCTACAGATGGGGAGGCGTGTTGATGCAGCATACCGGCAATATATTCTTTGGTGATTATTGGCCGCCGGACGTACAGTGCATTGTAGAAATATGCTACAAGGAGGCCCTTTGCATTGTATTTTGTTTTGTTGTCGGTCATTGACCACCTGTGGGATCGGAGAGTCAAGGTCAAAGTTGATTCTCAGAGTTCGTATCATGCATGGACTGGTTCGAGGGCCAGATCTGTAGCTCTAGTGCAAGTCCCAAAGCTTATATTTGCTTTGATCCTGGGGGCCAATTTTGCGTTGCAACTCGAATGGATACCTTCCAGTGACAACATGGCTGACGCCCCATCTAGGGAGATTTCTTTTGCCGATGCCAGGCTGCCGTCGTCCATCTGGCTTTTTTTTTTTCCAGAAGGAGCTTGCTGGACCAGCGGGTTTTACATTTGATCTTATGGCCTTGCCTTCCAACTTGCCAAAAGGATATGATGGGAATCCACTCAGGTTCTTTTCTCGATACCCAGTCCCAGGTTCGGCTGGTGTTAATGTATTTGCACAAGAGTGCCCGCGAGGAGAACAGCTGTATGTTTTCCCCCCGTTTGTTTTGAATCCTGCTCTCATCAGGTTTTTCTGCGAATGGGGAAATGTTACAGTGGCTATGGTGGTGCCAAAGCATTCTCATCCGAGGTCTTGGTGGCCTAAATTGAAGTCCTTCGCGGTACAGTCTGTCTGTTTGGCCAAACGAGGGCAAGTTGGGGCCCTGGAGTACCCTTCGAGACGAGGCTACGAGAGAGCCGCCACTGGCATTCCCCTTGAGTTGTGGGCATTCAAGTGTATCTTCCCTGGCGGCGGCACCATGATCAGGGAAGTGAAACTTCCAGAGCGACAGTCAGTCCTAATTTTTGAGGACTCCATGTTTAAGGGGCTAAACGGTTTTGGTTGGCCGTCATCCTTGCAGGTTAGTATGAAGGTGGCAGGGGGCGCAAAGATGGACATTTTGTGCCGAAATTTAGCATCAGCTTGCAGATCTCAGGTCCCAAGTGTTGCAGTGTTACACGGAGGCACAAGTGACTTCAGCAGACTGGATATTTGCGCGCCTGGGGTGAGTTCTGTCAACCGGTCGGTAGCTGTTGTTACTGTCGAAATAAGGCGGAGGTGCCAAGCAGCGGGTTGGCATTTTTTGTCAAGGCTTGGCGGATGATGTTTACCTGACCGTCCGGGGCATGCTGAAGCTGCACCGGAAACTGCAAATGATGATAAGGGCACCGTCGATCGGGCGTTGTAGTTCCGATAAAAGGTTAGCTGTTGCCCGCGGAGCGGGGGCTATTTTATTTTGATAGCCAGTTCTTAAATTTGCTTTCTTTTGAAGCTTATTCACATGGCGACGAGGTTGCGTGAGTTGGATGGGCGCCTGGACAGTTCATCATACAGCAAACAGAAGAAGAGTCTGGCTAGAAGTCTGGATGTTTTCCTAAAAAAAAAATCACTGCCCCATTTATTGTACTGAAGGTCTAGATTTGGATACGGCAGCACCGAACGACATTGTGGCTTTTCTGATTGACAGAGTTCATATACTTGGTTGCAAGAATTTCGGAAAGCACGGGTTCTTCGATTGTGGATGTCAGCGGTGTCTTGCGGCTGGAACGGTTGACTCCTATGTAGCACAGCTTAGAGCGTACTTCAATTCTGTAGGTTGGACTCGGCCTTGGCGGCAGGGCACATCCTGGGCAATCCCTGCATCTCTTTTCGAGTTCGTAAATATGTAAAGGCTATCAGAGTAGAGCAGGCAGAAGCGCATGTTACACCGCACCAGGCCGTCCCTATATTTTCGGACAAAATAAGGTGGTTGGCCAATTAGATAAGGAAGCGGCTAGCTGATCTGAGCAGCGTAAGCTCTTGCTTTGTCTACCGTTATATCCTGCTCCGTGATCTGGCCTTTTTTCTTTGCCTATGGTGGGCTGGCGACAGAGCGGCTGACCTCGGTCTTGGAAAAACTTGTGAAGTCACTAAAGTCGATGTTAGGGAGCTTCTGTTCAATCACACGATTGGCAAGACTATCCGGGAGAGCAGCTCCTCGCTCATAATAATTCCAACGTTGGATGAAGGGGAGATGGACCATGCGAGGGCAGTCGAGGAAATGGTGGATTTAGCAACGGCATCGGGTGTCGATCTTTCAGACGGGTACCTTTTTCAGGCCCGCCTCTCCAGACCGGAAGTCTTTAGTCAATAAGCCCTTCATCGGAGGCAACCCAAACAGCCGTCTAAAGAACTACTTCGCAGCTTCCAAGGACGCAGGCAAACTAAGTCTCCGAGCACACGGCAATAGGGCCGGGGTGGCAGCTACTCTTCGGATCCTTGGCGCAACCGAGCAGCGGGTCATGGATCATCGTAAATGGGCGACGCAGAAGACCTTTAAGCACTACACCGAGGTCGAGAAGGTTTCGAGGATGCAGGGCACAGTTCAAATGCTTCGGGACGCGGTATAGTAGAGGGGAAAGACAAAGACCGTCCTACCGCTGATCTGGCAGGCAGTTCCTACCGTGTCCTGAACTCAAATTTTAGGGCCGAGAAGGCGTTTCCGGGAATAAATTAATAGTGTTGAATAGTTCTATGGACGCATCCATTTATTAGCTGTTCTTTAGGCTCGTGAGCGCAGGGGCTTTAGGATTTAGGGTGCAGGAATGGCCTGGCAACCACATGTAAACCCGTATATGACCCACGCCCTAAATGGGGTCACTGACCATTTGATTTATACTAGACCATGTAATTTGTAACGCATGCATGCTCCAGTCGAGAGCTCCGCTGCAAGTTAATTGTCAACCAAACGTTTTACACAAAGAGTAACGCGAAATTGCAGGCCCTATACAATAGATAGCTATGAAAAGGAGGTACGACGGTTTGATTCATTAGATTGCCAGCAGCTTTGTTTAGGCAGTGCTCAACGTATTTGTCTGCAGCAAACTCTAAGTTTTAAATGAGTGAGGGGTGGGTGAGATATGGGAAAGGTGCGTTTAAGTTGAGTTTATCGTAAGTATCGGGGGCTCGGAGAGAAAATCTCTTACCCCCATACCTAAGACAATGTAGAATCTTGAGCACTGGTCGATGGCGGCGATGCAAATAGTTTACTATTTGCATCGCCGCCTTCGTCATGGGCGAATGATTTTATATCAGTCGCGATGTTGGCCGGTCCGGGGATGAGCAGGACAGTAGTCGGGATACGCGCTTTAGCTCCAAGAAATGTAAGTATGTTCATTTCAGTTTGGCCTAGAATATAATATGTTCTCCCGCCCTCCCTCCCACGTCGCTGTACAGGGCTCGGGATTCTACTTTAAAATCTCTTACCCCCATACCTAAGACAATGTAGAATCTTGAGCACTGGTCGATGGCGGCGATGCAAATAGTTTACTAACACTAACCAAAGCCACACGACGATGTCGTAACCAAAATTGCACGATGTCATTCTGGTTGCTCTCGAACATTGCTTTCCTGTTAGATGGAGTGCTTCGGGTGTGATGTAAAATGTCAACGACCCCAAGTATTTTAAAACAATCAAGCCTCGTATTGGACGTGCGAAGAGAACTCAGAGTTTTTATTCAGATTTTCGGTTTTGGTGTAAACAAAGAGAATATGTTAAGAGCTACATGGAGGGAAACGCCTATGGTAAATCTCGTGTCACACTGATTAGGGGTATACGGAGGAATGGCCCCATACTTAACTAACTTGAGCCTGAATGAGGATTGCGCTTGACGTGTGAGGTAAACCTTCCTCCTGCGGAAAACTGCAACTAGACTTAACAATAATAATTCAAACAAACCGAAGAAGGTATCGAAGCCACGTCTGGTGGGCCAGCAGTCTTTCTTGTAGAAGCCAAGATGCCATTTTCCGACTGCGTGCGTGGCGTAGCCGAGCTCCTTGAGTTCCTCGGCGATAGTTGGGTCTTCAAGAGGAAGACAGCTTGGCTGGACTGCGTGGATAACTCCGTGCTCAAGACCATTGTGGATCTGAAAAAGGAAGTGTGTAAAATCGGGGCACAGTGGAATAGACCATCCCACACTAGGCCTGGACCCTCACCTCAGCAGCAGGGTATCTATGTGGTTCACCAGTTTTTCAAAGGGGGACTGAATGGCAACTGATATATTGGTTTTGGGCCATTCGAAACACGTCAGCATCTCAATATTTAGTATACATATCGACATCCTAACCCATCCATTTTCGAAAAAAACTATCTATTATAAACACTTTTACTTTTCTGTTACATTATTTTTTAAAAGCTAAAAATAGTATCAATTTTCTGTCCGTGTTTTATCATATTATTTATTCTAAACAAAAATTACATGAAGACGTACCTGGTACCGCCCACTCATGAGCTGACTTCTCGTCGGAGTACAAATCGGCTGGACATAGTAGTTCTCAAGCTTCACGCCCTCAGCAGCGAGTTTGTCCAGCCACGGAGTCATGATTGCGGAGCCATGGTAACCGACGTCATGGAAACCCAAGTCATCGGCCAGGATGAAGATGATGTTCGGTAGAGTTGCCGACGGGTTGCTGCAGTCGGCCACAGGCGCGATAAGCAGGACGCACGCCAATGCCAGAAGATACGGCACCACGATGTTTAACCGACGTGTTGAAAATAGACCCATGCTCCTCATTTTTGTCAGGGGCCTTTCAGACTTAAAGGTAGGATACACCATTTGCTGATATCAAAAACCTTTACTACCGAAATAATAGGAAATATCTTATTTATTTGAAAGTAAATAATTATTGTAGGCATCCAGCAAAATGGTTGCGCTAGATATCCTGTAATTGTTCTGAAAAATGTATTTAAAAAAACAAAAAATCAACAATCGCCCGACGGCGATCGCGAGAACAAAAAACAAGAACAACAAAAGAACCACTGCTCGATGCCGGTTAAAAACAAACGCCGTTGTTTCTGCTTTTCTCAGCAGCAATAATTATAAAACTTCGGACAGCTCAGTTAAACGATATTTACTATAAAATACCCCCCCCCAAAAAAAAAAAAAAAAAAAAAAAAAATCCACTCATTCATGATAATTCAAGCAATTACTAATGGTTTACCCTACCTTTAAAGGTAGTTGTAAAAACACGACTATTTTCAAACACTGCCCCAATTCATTGAAATCGTCTGAAGGAAGTCAAAGAACCAGACTGCATGAACAGCACCTTTTGTTCTTGGTTTGTTAGGCAGCTTCTATGGACACAAAACTTTAAACAGCAGCACAGCCTCTATAAAATTTACTATAAAATATAAATCCCCTAACCCATTTTTTTCAAAACAATTACAGCAATTAATGTAAATGATGTATACTACCTTTAAGTCCTCGTTCTGTAACTCCGATCGTGCTCTGCATAAAAAAACTGACGTGCAAACGGCTCTATTATCAATGGAACACTGTACGCGACTGTATATTAATATGCTTCCAGGTAAAGGTTTTATTTCCGGCCATTCTGTACACACAATTCGTCATACAGGAACATGAGAACCAGTGATCACTACTTTCAGTAGTGATCACTAACCTATAACCATTCCGCCGTTCTAACGCTAGTCTTAATCCAAGACCGAGCTAGACGTTCATTTGTTCCCGGTACACAAATGGGCGTATTGAGGGCGCCCTTAATTATCGCCAGATTCGCAACGAATCTGGCGATAATTAAGGCCTCAATAAGCCCGGATATATACCGACGGCGTGCCGCGGAACAAATGAAAGGCTATTTAGCTCGGTCTTGGATCAAGACTATGCTAACGCTTGAAATGGGCGCGCACGAGAAGTGCAAAATATCGGACCCACGACGTCACTTATGTGAGCCAATGAAATGTACAGGTGTAGAGGTCAGCGGATTTACTCCGTATACATTTTTTATTTACTGACCCCTACACCTGGACATTTCATTGGCTCACAGAAGTGACGTCGTTGGTCCGCCATGTTGCACTTCTCGTGGGCGCCCACTTCACGGCGGAATGGGCGATGATTCGTCCAGGTGTAGAGGCCAGTGGTGATCCAGTTGAAGCAAGACATGGGACGGAGATAAACCATTTATACAATTTTGCACTATCACTTTCAATTTATTTTGCACGGTGGCCCTGCCATAAAGATTAATATAAAAATGTAAAATATATTGAATTGAACAAAAACATAAACTTCACAACATTAGGCCTATATACAAATATTACAATAACATTTTACCTAACTAAAGGTTACTAAAACCTTAAAATTAAAAACATATTAAGCTTAATTAAATGGGAAATATAAGGTAAAGTAAAATTAAGGATTTATTATACAAGTTTTGTTAATAAAATTCCCGGAAAATGATCGGAGGGGGGGGACACACGTAAAACACATTGTTATTCCCAGTAAGTCCAAAAGCCATCAGGTAAGGCTGGGTTGGCTCTTGCATCTACAGGGGGGTAGAATCAACGTCGAATCAAAGTCGAAAATTGTACATTTAAAGGGAATTAAATTACGCACCATTTGCCACTGACCCAAAAGTAACCAACCAAATTATGTTAATGAGAATACACGGGAAAGTGTGGATTTGGAAAAATATGAATTCACGAGGCGCAAAGCGCCGACTGAATTAGTAAATTACGAATTCACTTGCAAGTGTATTCTCTGAATTAAACCATTGCGTCAAATGTCATCTAGTTAAAGGTATGATACACCATTGGTAATTGCTTGAATTATCATGAATAGGTGGATTTGGGGGTTGTATTTTATAGCAAATATCGTTTAACTGACCTGTTCGAAGTTTTACAATCATGGATGCCGAGAAAAGCGAGCATGAACAACAGCGTTTGTTTTCAACCGGCGTCGAGCAGTTATTCTTAGCTTATCTTTGTTTTTTCGCGATCGCCGTCCGGCGATCGCGATTTTTTGTATAAAATTCAATTTTCCGGAATAATTACAGGCTAGCGCAATAATTTTGCTGGATGCCTAGACTCATTATTTACTTTCAAATGAGTAAGATATTTCTTAATAATTCGGTAGTAAATATTTTCGATATCTACAAATGGTGTATATACTACCTTTAAAGTGGGCATAAAAAGGCAGGCGATATGGTATCATGGCCATGTATTAGAAGCGTAAACGTGCTTGGTTTCTTAGGCGAGGCGTGATTAAGATGCCGTTTTCCCGCGTCGGAACGGAAGGAACGGGAGGAAATCGGCTATTGTTATTTAATTACTCCGTCCTCTCGCGTCCTCACGACCCCGCTGTGCCCGCGTTCCATGCTCGACAGCAACGCAATAAAGCAGTCAAGCTTGCGCTTGAACGCATTGTGTCAATCGCGGCTAATGTGAAGAACGACCACACAACAAGTAGCTGATGGTGGGAAATACGGCACTACGTGTATACGTACATGTACATGTATCAGCTTATACGTAGGCCTACATTATATTATGAATACGTGTACAATGTATGTACACAGAAACACTGGATGCGGAAAGAAATGTTGTTCTAGCGGTTGTTTTTCAAAACGGTTCTTTCTTTTGTTCATTTGCAGGTACAGGAAGGCGGACAAGTGACATTTGAAACTCGATATAAACGTATCACAATTTAAGTGACGAATGCTTTGAATATCTGGGATTGGGGCCATTTGCTGAAACAAAATGTTGGAGTAGAGAGCCCATCAAAAATACGAGCGCAAGTTTGGCCCTGGCACAACGCATCAAAATACGAACACTCCCGAACAGATACGAACAGAAACAGAGTATAGAGCCCATCGAAAATCGGAGGGACGCAAACAAACTATACCAAATTGTGAATGCTCCATTACATTTAACAGTTTAACACGTACGGTTGAAAACAGTCAATGGACTGATATATCCCCAATGGACCTCCAAGTAAGTTGCGGTCAATAAACTTGCTCATAATAACTTATAACTTGCTATAATTTATGTAGAAAACCAGCTTCCTGGTAAGAACAAGTTGAGGGGGAGAAAGATTGATGACGTCACTTGATAGGGCTTGTTACGTCATCTTGAAGGTGCATATACATAGAGAACTGTAAGCCCAATTGGGTTCAAACTTGGCATGTAGGTTATAGTTATATGTTTAAGATAAAATTTGAAGTGGTGTCATGATTATTTCATCACACGATTTTATAAAAAGTATTACTTCAAATTTAATACCAGTTTAAACTCGTTTTAGTCTTTAAATTATGTTAAATTCGTTTTGAATGGTTTTGAATGGTTTCATATTACAATGGTTCAATTTCTGGAGAATGAAATATGAAAAAAAGTACGAAAAAGCCCTATGTTTGTTCCTTGAACAGACGTAGTTCTATTTTTTCTAACTTTCTTCTTCCTTTTGGGACTCAAATCCCATAGACTTTGTACACGATTTAATCTTTGAAAATAAAAAAAATCAACCATGAAAGACCGGAACTTGATGTTTGTGGGAATTTAGAAAAAATTGAGGGGAAATGGTTAGAATGAATAATCGGTTGATGTGTGTGGCAAAGTTTTCTGATATAACTCTATAACCGGTTTGTATAATTAGCTTCATGCTAAGAACATTATTGAGAAGGTAAAATATTGATGACATCACCAAACCGGAAATTACAATGAAAAGACCTTTAAACCTTTAAAAATCGCAAAGTAGCAAAGTAAAGACAGCTCTCGAGCTTTCTGTTATTGACGTCACGATGACGTTATCAAGTATCAGATAACAAGCAACCAAATATATATAGATTTAATCTTTGAAATTCGTTAAACAAATCAACTGTAAAAAATCCGAGTTTGATATGTACGGGAATCGACCAAGGCTAGGTGCGCCACTGCTAATAATTTAAAGTATGAGTCTGGTTAGACCACATCAGCCCTCAACATGAGAAATTCATTTTTCAAGATGGCCACCAAAATAACTCGCTAGTTTATCATTATAGAAATGATTGTGTTTAGTAGATTTGGATGATTTTGGTCAATATGTTTTTAGGCATGCTACATTCATTGTTGTTAATAGTTTCAACAGCTTTATAAACCTCTTAGAGGTGGCAAATAACAAATGTATTTAAATATAATAACAGTAACCATTTGAAATACAGTAAAGGCACTTTTAATAACAGTTTTAATCCTATATATACACACACTTAGCATGTATGTTGGTGTCGCCGCTTTTGGGAACAACTTGCAGATTGGGGATTTTAACAAGAATGTATAGCATGTGTAGCCCGAGATTGTTTACGTGTTGAGAATATCAAGGGAAATATATTTAAGCGCGCACATCGCAGCCTTGTCCCTAGAGAATGAGAAAAAAAACGGTTGCCAATTAATTTGTGCCAAAAAACAAAAAACGGTTGCCAATTAATTTGTGCCAAATCCGGTTTCTAAATTGGGGCTCTGCAGGTCGACCAGTTAAAAGCTATGATACCAAAGAAACGAATACTAGAGACGAAAACGTCTGACGCTTTTTTATAAATCTGGTGGGGTTTTTTTTAACTCATTTTAAAATAAAGCATTGTCCCTAATTCAGGTACCGAATTCAGAATCACCAGTTTATGTTGCTGGGCAAATTTGATTAGGTTTTCCATGCTATATAAAAAAGTCTTTTAAATTCACCAATTAACTCTTCCATTCAATTTCGTCCGAGAAACAAAATTCACCCTCTTTTACCAAACCGATTTAGTAATTTACTATTCAATTTTAAACTGTTGGTCACTCTATTTAGCACTGTCCTGCGAATATTCGTCATTACAAATTAAAATACTGAGCAAGAGTTTGTTTGTGCTAAGCAAATTTGTGTTGCCAATAAATTTGTGCCAACAAAAATAAAACGGTTGCCTATTAATTTGCGCCAAATCCGGTTTGTAAATTGGGACTCTGCAGGTCGACAAGTTGAAAGCTATACCAACGAAACGAATACTAGAGACGAAAACGTCTGACCCTTTTTTTATAAATCTGGTTTGTTTTAACTCATTTTGAAATTAAGCATTGTCCTTATTGTGTTCAGGTCTCCACCGGCTACCGAATTCAGAATCACCAGTTTATGCGGCTTTGATTTGATTAGGTTTTCCCGGCTATTTAAAAACAAAATAAATTAAATTCACCAATTAACTCTTCCATTCAATGTCGTCCGAGAAACAAAATTCACCCTCTTTTACCAAACCGTTTAGTAATTTACCATTAAATTTTAAATGTTGGTCACTCTATTTAAGCTCTGCCCTGCGAATATTCGTCATTACAAATCAAATTCGTCCAAGCATTCAGAGATCGAAAACGTGACGGTCGTATATCCCGACTCCGACGTCTTTAAATTGCCGTGTTTTGTCTGAAGAAAATTGTGTCTGAATCAATTCTGATGTTTTATTTTACAGCATGGGAGTGTACATGTACCTAGTGTCAGCTGCTCCACATATTTGTTATTTTTCGGAAACCATTATATTATATCAACAAATCTAAACTAAAACTTCATAACAATTTGACGACTTGATAACTTTAGCTCTACCTTAGACCATTCTAGATTACAAACAGAACACGAATAAGCACGTTAATTATTATAAGTTACATTGCACAAATAAATTATCGGCTCTTTTGCAGCTTCAACCGTCTATACATACGAGATCAACTGACCAAAATACATTTCCATTGGCATAACAGTATACAAATATATATGAATTACCAGAAAATGTAAATATTATTGGTAGAAAACCGTCTCAGCTCCACTTTGGAACTTTAGCCCTGTCGGCTCTTCGGATTATCTGTCCGGAATGCGTCATCTTGAACTTGGCATAAATTACCAAAATGTACACGTACACAATGTATTAAAACATCACCAAAGTAAATTAACTGCACAAAACACATTCTCAGCTCCACCTTGGAGCTATAGCCCTCTCGGCTCTTCGGATTATCTATCCGGAATTCCTTTTTTTTTTTTTTTTTTTTTAAATTTATATATACACACACATATATATAGGCCTACACATATAATTATTTATTATTTCCATGCTACTTCGCCTCGCTCATACGCATGAACAACAGTGTGATTCCATGTGCGACCAGAGAGAGGGAATGCATAGTACACATTGGTAAGGTTAGTTAGTAAGTTATTTATTGTACAGCATGGGAGAGGAGGTCTTGCACGACGACGCCAAGTGTTCCACTAATGTATAATGTATAATTATAAAAACACCTAAAATTTGCTTCTGTACAAGATTGTCATAGGTATATCAAGCCATTTCAAACAATTTTGATACGAATAGCTCAAAACTGCAATATACACTCTTTATTTCCAAAGAGTGAAAATTCACTCAATTTGAGTGAGAATTCACTCCCACAGTCTGGAACCAAACGTTTTAGAGGGAAATTAATTTACTCGGAAAAGATTGAAATCTAATCAAATTCCGCTGCAATCCAATCAAATTCCACTGCAATCTAATCAAATTCCACTGAAATGGTACCATTTTTAAGTGTGTTTCAATCTAAATTTAGAGTGAAATTCACTCTAAAACGTCTAGTTCCTAGTTTCACTCTTTGAAATTTCGAGAGCATGTAGTCCAAATAAGGTTTTAATAAATTAATAAAAAAACGCAGAAAATATGCACAAGGATGGATATGTTCTCCTAGGTACTGCTAATCATCTATTAAAGATATTTTTTTAAATAAAGATGAAGAAAACTATGCAATAATGATTGGACGTATATGCTACTAACATTTGAATTACATTTGAATCTTCACTTTTTCTATACGTTTCATAATAAAAAAATGATCTGACGGTCATCTGACCTCCTGGGATCATCTGATCCGTTCTTAGCTTTCTTTTTTCTTCTGTTCTGTTTTACTCAGTTCCGTTATACATACATGTACTTGGTCATCTGACCGCCTGGACCATATCCGATCTTTTCTTTACTTTTTTTTCCGTTTCTGTTTCTCACTACATAGGTCATCTGACCGCATGGCAGGGTTGTAGTCGAGTCCCTGCAAGTCCTTTCACAAGTCCTTTCGTGAAGCCAGTCACAAGTCCCTTCATAAAGCCAGTCACAAGTAACTAGATGAACAATGACAAAGGAATGCCTTTGTCAAAGCTGATTTGAATAGCTTGTGATTTGAATTGGAACTGAAGGACTTGTGATGGACTTGCAGGGACTTACAGGGACTTGCAGGGACTTGTGATGGACTCGACTACATCCCTGTCGTATGGATCATACCCGATTCTTTTCTTTACTTGTATCCGTTAACAAACTTTTCATGATGGAGTCATGAATAATAAAAGACAACAAAAATAAATGACATGATATTAAAACACCGTTACAGTTTGATTTGTATGTAAATGATCCCATCGCTGTGTTGAATGCCTGATACGAAAAACCACAACAACAAAAAAACATATGGAACAATTGAAACGTACACCTGAACTATGCAAGACAACACCTTCAGGTTAGGGTAGAAATGGTCCATTACACAAAAATCTGATACGTGTATGTACCAAATATAACAAGAATTGAAAGAGAGATAATGTTAATGTAATCGTTACTAGACACAAGATTGATCTGGTCTAGCCTCGATCCCAACACAATCATGCGACATTCCCTGATCAGGAGTCACCAGACCGTGCGTCATATAACTCGATGCTTCACTAAAAAGGCACTAAGGAGTGAAGTCGGGCACATGTTATGTCTATACTTTTCTGGACTGGCACTGGCAGATGGCTTGAGAAAATTGGACGGTTGATCAGGGCCGGTGGTCTTTTGGATGTCGCAGGGGAAGCAGATGTGATCACTGCTAGACAAGCCCTTGTAATACAAAATAAGAAAACGAAAGCGAGAAAGAATACCACACAAAACAGAAGAAAAAAAAGTATTGGGAGAGAGGGTTGGAATCACAAGACATTGCAGTATATAACGAAACGAACAACACTTTAGCGCGAGTGTAGACCTGAAACGGGAAAAGATGTGTTGCAATAGATTATAGTGTCGTCACGCTTGAATGAAATGGAATTAGTATTCATTATGACTATAGGGCAGGTGTTATGAACCGGCGTACATTGTACATGTACATTGTTGAGAAGGAGCGTATACGGACGAGACAGAGAGGTAGCCGCAAACTGGTCACGCAGGTAACGAAACTAAATTGTAATGGTAAGCAATAACAATAACAATGACCATGGTAAGCAATAACAATACATCCGCAACAACTCGCTAATAAGGATATATGACGAGTGTGTCAATACGGAAGTGGAACGGGAACGATCGATACCCGACCGGCAGAGTCGCTTGGGCTCTGGGTTTGACTTGGGAACTGGTGGCATTGGATGGGCGACGAACACTGGCGGAATCAGTGTCCGATCATTGGGCCGCGTTCCCCGGTCTCGTCAGTTCTCGAGCCTCTGAGTTATTGCGGAGCTCCTTAATAGTAGGATCAACGGCGGGTTTATTATCCGAAAGATTTTCGAATTTTCTATCGAAGTATGGTTGACATTTCTCGAACAACAATTCAGGGTTTACGGCACCACTTTCGTCTCTTCTCGGGCTGTACATTGACCTAACGTGATCTCTATAGTATAAAGATCTAAAGCCGTGTTCGCACTGTACTTTTTTGGGGAAGGTTTTACTGAGATGATGGTAAAAAAAAAAATGGTCAAATGTTACCACTGTTCGCACTTGGACTTTCGACACGGGAAAATTTTACCGAGACCGTGGGAGAAGAAGCCGAGCTGTCATTATTATGACTCGTGAGGGCGCTTTGCGTGACCTTTCTGCATTGACCCCTGGGTACCCATTCGCGCGCGCGCGCTTTTTTGTCCGTTCGCATTATTGACGCCATCGTCGGTTTTTAGCCGACGCATCCGTTGTCGTGCTTTCTTTCGTCGTAAGACACGTTGACATTCTTTATTATCATTTGGAAATGATGCACTGGTAGCACCAATCAAACTTCCGACTGTATCAATAATAATATCTGCCATTGACCAAAGGAACCCCAACTCTACGTAATCTTTTTGCAGAACCACATGCGAATGTGATCACGATGCGATTTGCATGCATGCAGCGTGCCCGCACGTAAACAATGCAAAGAGCGCATGCGCGGTGTCTTGTGTAGCATGACCTCGCACTGGGGGGGGGGGGGGGGGGGGGGGGGGGCCGAATTAACGTTTTCCTGGGACGCTTTTACCGAGTCGCGCTGTTCGCACTGGACTTATCATCTAGTATAGGGAAAAGTGACCAGGGACGTTTTCCCGGGCAACAGTTGGCCGGTAGAAGTACCCACTGGACTCGGGAGAAGTACCTGAGAGGAAAACGTCCTAGGCTGTCCGCACTGGACTTAAAATGGGAAAAGGACCCATCGTCTAGGTATGTTTTATCATTTTAAGTCCAGTGCGAACAGGGCTAATGACAGTGTTTAGCAGCGAGACATAGGCCTGGAAGTGCGCAGGGCGTGGTGTAGCTAGCTTATAAAGGGCCAACCGCTGAGTACTTTTTTGGCCGAGTGATCATGAACAAAGAATTCCTAACATACCCGTGGCAGATGTATTAGTCCAGGAGCTAGCAGACTTTTATCGGTATTGTTGCGTACGAAAGGTTTGACACCTGAAATGAGTAGGACTATGTGTGGGAACCCCAAAATGTGGATTCTTAAGTTTGGCACTCTTGCACTGCCCCCTGGGGGCACTCTCAAAATGACCCCCTTATATTTTTTTATCGGTATTGTGGCGTACGAGGACCAATTTTTTGTCATATGTACTTCAAGGGAGTCTAATTTCAAAAAGCCAATTCTTAAGTTTTCAACTAATGCACTAAGCCACTTAAGAATGGCCTAATTAACGCTAATTAGCACTTTTATCGGTATTGTCACGTACGAGGACACATTTTGGCTCAAAATGTACTCCAAGATATCCTGATTCCGAATATCTAATTCTTAAGTTTCAACTCCATGCACTAATTTTATAAGGTACAATGAACAATAGGGCATATATATAGTCTTATTGTCCTAGACACAGACACATGGTTACTGTACTATCCAGCTTAATAATTGGATGCGAGCAATTCTTAAAGTACACATGAAAACTCCGAAAAGCTCTTGGTAAATTAAACTTTTGATGAAGGCCTCCTTTTCATGAGGAATAACTCAATAATAGCTTAATGCTTTCATGAGTTGACCGATTTCTTATTCTTAAGCGGATTTGTGCATCAGATGGACACTTAAGAACGAGTTTTTCGTATTCTGGGTTGCCAGATGAACATGTTGACATAAGTTTTGTGGACGTACTCGATCATACCGATACAATTATAAACACGTGGTGGGTCAAAAGGGTACACTTTTAGGCTTAATTGCATGTTTAAGCCATGAAGACACCAACAAAATACTACTTTAACAACTGGTCCTTGTCCACAATGTTTAGACCTTCACATTAAACCTTTTTTCAATCCTCTACCCCATGTGGTTCCGGAGAAATGGCATATGTGACCCGCTCCATCGTAATCAGGAATAAGTCGCTGAGGCCGTTTTACGCAATCGGCCGTTGAAGTGAATGCATGGGTGAAAATCGTGACCAAGTATTTTATTGGGCTGTCCGTATGATTTTGGTCAATTTTGTTTATTTCAGAGCTATTTTTCTCGGAATGTGGATTCGGCAAATAAATATACACCTGTCATCTTCATCAGACCATAACTTTTTTGAGACTTATTCCTTATTTCGATGGAGCGGGTCACATTATTCCAAACGTAATTAGGTCAATTATCGATCTTTGACCCATTCTTAAGTGGATTAGTGCATGGAGTTGAAACTTAAGAATTAGATATTCGGAATCAGGATATCTTGGAGTACATTTTGAGCCAAAATGTGTCCTCGTACGTGACAATACCGATAAAAGTGCTAATTAGCGTTAATTAGGCCATTCTTAAGTGGCTTAGTGCATTAGTTGAAAACTTAAGAATTGGCTTTTTGAAATTAGACTCCCTTGAAGTACATATGACAAAAATTTGGTCCTCGTACGCCGCAATACCGAAAAAAATTATAAGGGGGTCATTTTGAGAGTGCCCCCAGGGGGCAGTGCAAGAGTGCCAAACTTAAGAATCCTCATTTTGGGTTCCCACACATAGTCCTACTCATTTCAGGTGTCAAACCTTTCGTACGCCGCTACCGATAAAAGTCTGCTAGCTCCTGGACTATATAGTGAATGGAACAGATCCCAATAAACAGAGGAACGTGAAAAACACGTTATTTTTAGGTGATAAATATGATGCAAGTTACGTTCTTGAGACACGTGAAAATCACGTGATAGGCTATAATGCGTTTTCACCAAATATTCACGTGATTTAATCACGTTGAAATGACGATAATTTCACCATACAAATAACGTTATCGGCGCTTTATTGAATCACGAGTTTTGCACACCTCACTATAACGTCATTGTTTCCTCCCTGAATCACGTAATTTACACCCATTATTCACCTTATTGGCCCGTTCATTTGTCACCTTTTTTTCCACCCGATTATGACGTTCTCGGATCACGTTTTTCACACCAATTATTTACCTTATTGACCCGTTCTTTTGTCACGTTTTCCGCACCTAATTATGACGTTATATAGCAGGCACACGTGATAATCACGTGGAAAACACGTTACTCTAACTTGAATAGTCCGTCTTTCCAACGTGTTGCAGAGGCCATTGGCAAGATAAAAAAGATCTACTGTTTTAACACTCTAATTATGTACATATGTGACCTGTTCCAACGAAACCCGGACAAAGTCGACTTTTTAGTTTTTCAGATTTTGCTTTTTTCAAATTCTCTAGATTCTCAGCTTTAAAATGATGTATCATTTACATATGTACCCCCACCCTATCTTCCCTGGGGTCTAGATTTAGTGATAAAACCCTGACAACCTAATTATGAGATAAACAGCTTTGAAGTTCAGAAAAGCGTATTATTTCTGTACACAAATGTTTCACAAAATTGACAAAAAAACACAGTTCTGGTAGACGGATTTTGTTCAAATTTGACGAGATTGTAGATTAATAGTGAGTGACTTAGGAAAACCTAAAACCTCAAAATGGTAAAATCCATCCCGAAATGACTTCAGGAGTACATTGTGACAAAACACATTGTGCGACTTTGTCCGGGTTTCGTTGGAACAGGTCACATATTAACTGCGTGGACAAATTGCGTAATGAAATAATACCCAGTGCACTAACTTATTACACATTATTTTACACATTGGAATTAACTTTGTACACATCCATACAATATTACCTACTGAATATGTACTACAAACTAAGCCATTGCCGTTAGTTAGTTTTATACTGCGCTGTTTTTGTCCACGACGAAGTCATAGCTAGTTTTTATGAATATTGTCAAAAATAAAAAAAGAAATAAAATGTAATGCGAATTTTTAACTATGTTTGCACACAAATCAAAATTCAATCATGGAATCGTTTAAATAATTACATATTATGGTAAAAAAGTGATTTTTCGTAGGCTAAATACCACAATTTAACATCGACTATTGTGAACAGAAATTTCCTTACTTCTGATTGGTCGGTTGCTGTAGAACAAGTGACAATCACGTGATTTTCACCAGTGATTTGATGGTAACTTCAGAACCAAAATATTTGGTGTTTTAAAAACAAAATAAGAACGTGCTCTATACATCAAACAATAACGTTATGCGGAGTCGTAATATGACATTTTAGGATCCTACTAGGCCTAGTTGGCTGCTAAGTTAGTAAGGTTTCATGAATTACAATTTTATTACCATCAACTCCATAGTACTAAGCATTTTAGGATCCTGCTAAGGCCTATAGTTGGCTGCTAAGGTACTATAGGTTTCAGGAATACGGCCTCTGCAGACTATAGTCAATTATTATCACACCGGGATAAATCCCCGTCTCTGATTGGCGGTTCGATGATCACATATCGTTGAAATAGAAGTCGTATTCAACAGTAATCATAACTTGCATTGCACGTTCACGCTTGCGCTCTGACGAGGATTTATTCAGGTGTTGTATAGAACAAACAACGAATGTTTCATATTCTTGCAATGGACAAAATTGTATTCGGCCACAGATGGAATATTCCATTCCACTATGACTGTCACCTCAGCTGGTCTGGTTCCCTGACCGAACATAGATTAGGTATAAATAGATTAGGTAAACAACCCAAAATATGACTTTGTTTTTATTTCAGGACTTATTGCCCCTTTAAAGTATAATGTTAACATAGGAGAAATGTTCTAGTACAAGTTTTTAGTTGATATTCCTAGTTTCTCCCCATGTTATTGTCGCTGTCATGGTCGTTGTAAGCACAACAATTTGCTGAGCATGACAATTGTTATTTGTACCTCGGCAAAAACAGGGTTAGAAACCAAATTGTCAGGTGATGTTTATTGTTTGTAATAAACTGGTAGTCAGCTAGTTTTTGCTTAGGATTAAAAGCACATGGAGTTTTGGCTGGTAACCTTTTTTAACTGAGCAAGAGTTTTTTTGTGCTAACAAATGTGTGTGTTTACATGTTTTATGAAATTGGCCCGTCAGTACAGTACATCGATGACGTCACAGTGATTGCCATTTCAGTTAACAGATGTTTAATATGCTTCGATTCAGGGATACGAAGTTATCATTTTGGATGCAGTGATAATTCAGTTTTACGAGCTCCGGCCGTGCGCCAACAAAAGAGGGCGCTTTTTCACCAAGCAACGCAACTCATTAGCCTCTGTCGTGACCTCTCTAAAAGGTCAACGCCCGGAAAATTGTCAAAATGGCGGCTCTTAAAACAGCAACCACGTGTGTCGTCGATGTCAGAAATTTATGGCTTACGACGGAACTCTGAAGGCTGTGGCTATTTCGGAAGAAAAAAACCGTAGGCATAAGGCTGAATGTCAACCAAAACCGTAAAATTACGAAAGAGAAAGAAACAGTGACTGAAAAATGATCAGTTGGTGAAAGTGTGCTGCGCTATGTGCGTAGCTATAGCTGTACTTCGACGTTTACATTGGTTATAAACAGTTAATGTTGGGCCGACTTTCCTCATGCAATGTTGCCAAACTTCTTTGTTGACAAACTACAATTTCATTGTACCTTTACCATGTTAATGTTATTAATGCTTGCTATTTACCTTCTGTTAACAATTTAGGTGTAAAATTAGTCCGAAAAACCCAACACGGTGGCGTCCAGAAATTTGGCACAAAAAGTATAAGTCGTGGCGCAATTCTTGGAAAATCAAAGTTTAATATTTACGAACTTCTTTTAATAGTAAATGTCATTCATAAATACCTGGGACAGTTTAGGCATTCCTATTGGTCGAGAGCCTGTCACGTGGCCGGTATTAAACGGACGATAAAGACATGGCTGGAAGTGTTTAAACCCAGTTGGCAACAAAAGTGGCCTCCGCACATGGACAACATTATTCCTATCTCAGCGTTGCGCGACTGGTTGCGCGTCATTCCGTATTTGGAGTGACGTCACATTTTCGATAAATATTTATTTTAATCAAAGAAGCTAAATTGTTGCCCCGAAAGTGGGTGGGTTATAAAGCTCAGGACAATTTGGGGTAAAGAGAATAATTATGTTTAAACCCTTTTTTAAATGAGTTGTAATTTAAATCCATACAAGATGGATTAATAAATATAATCTTCTTGGCAAAGCCTGAAAAGTTGATGTAAAAATATCGTCTGCTTTCTCGGCGCTATTTTTGTTGTGATGTCATAATTTCTAGAGTTATTTACTTTTGTGAAAGAAGATAAATAGTTTTCCCCCCAAAAAGGTGGGTTTCGGAGATCCGGAAATCTGGGATGAGAAAATAATTATATTTAAAACTATTTTTAAATAAATTGTAATTTTAAACCATTGAAAAAAAAGCAATGAATGCAAACCTCTTGACCGAGCCTGAAAAGTTCATGTGAAAATAGAGTACAGCTCGACACTCTGGGAACGAGGTTGTCAATGCAGTGATGGCCATTTAGTCTGGTTCATAGTAAATACGCTTTATTGCATGTATTGTGTAGAGCGACAGAGGCGGAAACATGTCATTTGACAGTGGCCCGTGAACATGGATAGGGGAAAACACACAGAATGGCGAAACACCGAAATTAACTTGCGACAATTTTCCGAGATTTTGGGGGCTTTTTGGCTGAATTTTACAAAAAAGGTATTTATGAATGGGAATAAATGTGTGTTCGGTCGGTATTAATCACTCTGTTTAATACCGCTTGGAGTCTGGGTGCTGATAATTACCCTCGCCTTCGGCTCGGGTAATTATCAGCACCCAGACTCCAAGTATTAAACAGAGTGATTAAAACCTCTCGAACACACATTTATTCCCTTATTTATGACCCATGTAAGGTTTCAGTCAATAAAAGGGTGAAAGATACTAGATTTCACAGGCGTCTACATTTAATGTGACAGTGTTTAATTTGGTTTTTAAATTAACATTGCAGGATCAGGAATGTTGAGGTTTAACGTTCATATAGTAATTATGTTAACAAAGTGCTTGTGTGTAAAGCCCCAAATTTACATTTGATGTAAAAAAATAAATATATATATATATTGCTTGTATGAATTGGCCCCAGAATTCTTTTAACTGTATGGCATTCAAATAATGGCATTCAAATAAAAAAGCTTCAAATATTAAAGCTTCAGTTTAAAAAAGAAATTGTTAAAATGTTGGGCCTAACCGGTTTTCTAAGAAGCATAAATACACGGCGGGTCTTTTCAAGTGCAGGAAAGCAAATCTAGTTTTATGATTGGCCATTTTTGTATTAAGTATTTCCCCGCAATTCACTAACTATCTGTTGTCCTTCCTCCATGGCTAATTACGTTAGTCTTACGCGAGAGCTCGGAAGCCATATTGACAAATTTCCGCAAAACGCCCGCTTCGGTTGATTTTCGTCATTTTATGACAGAGGCTAATGGCAGGGTCCGATAAAATTTAGCTGGTTCAAAACGCGCTGTTTCTCGTTCATATGACACACGGATACCAGGTGCGGGAATTTAGTAACTTAGTAACTTATGTCAATGTTGTCAGGCCCTCTACGGCCGATGAGAACGGCTATGTAGCGTCTGGCGGTGCATTTAAAGGAGTTGTTGCGGACGTAGTAGACGAAGACATTCAGCCAACTGTTGGACAGCATGCAGAAACGGGTCAGGAACTCCGTGTACATATCGTCGCTCTGACCCGTGGCCAGCTTGTTGAGTTTGCGCGCGGCCGAGGGCATCCAGGCCATTGCGAACGTTATAGTAATGATTAGGAAGGTGCCAGCGGCGCGGCGGTTAGCCTGGCGGGTCTCGATCCTGGCGCGCTCCTCGTCGGACATGGCACCGAGCTGGCTGGTGGCCGCGATCTGGCGGATCTGGCGGCGGGCGATCAGCAGGATGTGGGAGTACAGCACCAGCACCGTCATCACCGGGATAATGATGAAGACGACCTCCATGTACTTGAGCGGGTAGTGCCAGAAGTTTCCCTTGCTCGTGCCTAGACTGCAGTTGTCTTCGTCGTCGTCCACTTCCCCGGTGAAGTTCACGCTCGCCCCGAAGAACACGGTAATGACCAAGGCGAGAAGCCAAATGCATGCGACAGCCACGCGGGCGCGGAAGGGGGTCACGACGCTGTTGTACCGCAGAGGGTTGACCACCATGATGTACCGCTCGACGGTCACTGCAATCAGCGAGATGAGCCCCGTGTAGTAACACACGTACTTGCCTACGCCGTAGATACCACAGAAGACCTCGCCGTACGGCCAGCGGTCCATAGCGGTGGAGACAACCATAGGGGAGGCCACAAACAACCCCATGATGAGATCGGAGACGGCCAAGGAAGCCATAAACAAGCGGGTGACCTCGTGGATGCCGTTAATGCGACGGAGAACAAGGAGGCAAAAGGAGTTACCGCAGATGATGAGGATGCTTGTCATGGTGAGGAGAATGCATCTTAAGATGTTAAACCAAACTGGGGACGGTTCTTCGTCAGCCATCCCTGCCAAAGAAAAGAACAGCTCGTTTCTCGTAATTATTTATTAGTGCCTTAAGGCTAAATTACCACTCTTCTATATCAACGACCGCAGTATTGTTGAGTATAGTTCTAATTTACTTTATATTATTAACTACGTTTCCAAACTTTGAAATTGAATGGTAATGACGAATTGGTTTAGTAAAAGCGTGTGAATTTTTTTCTCAGACGAAATATGTTTTAATTTAAAAGTTGGCGAATATGAATTGAAAATGTTTTAAAATATCCGGGGAAACCTATAAAAGCGTGTGAATGTTTTTCTCGGACAAACTTATAAGTGAAAGTTGGTGAATTTGAATGAAAAATGTTATAAAATAGCCAGGAAAACCTGTATTTTCCTGATGATTATACACATTAACACACTATTCATAAGAATAAGGGACAGTGTACATTTTGTCCAAACAAGTAAACATCTCAATCATTGTTCAAAAGCTTTAATACGTAATGTAAAGATGACTCTAAACTCCCTGTAAAATTATTCTCTTGGCATTTAGGCATTTAAACGAAAACAAATTGATGAAGTAAAAAACAATAATGCGTCTCTGACATGCATTTTTTTAATTCCACGAATTTTTCACGAATCGGGATTCTACAAATTTGAATTTACAGTGTAGGCCTACATGTACCTAAAATTAAATTCCATTGGTAACCGTTTGAAATTGAAATTGATAATTGAGCTCAGCGATGACCGGGGACAAAATAAAAGTGTAGTTATACGGAATTTGTGTGATATAAGTGTTAAAACAACTGAGAAAACCTAAATTAATTGTATTGTAGAGCAAACAGAACTGTACTTACTGAAGTAGACGTCCGTTTCGCATACGGTATTGCAGATGGCGTTGCTTAACGTGGTACGTATAGGATACGTGCTGTATCATTCGACACTTTGCGTTTTATGCAGTCAAGTACAAGCGATTGAGTTCTGCTAACAGCTAGCCCAGCACTCAGCCCTTATGAGGAGATATTTCATAACTGCAATCGCCGTGTGTGCAATTATTGCCTCGTTAATATTTTAATATACGGCACGTTGCGGTGCAACCTCTTTGCCAGGGCTACGTCCTTGCTGCGCCATTTTATCCCATCATGCCTTGCGCGCCCATGGAGTCCAGGCTGCGAATTTTTTTCCGTAGGTGGGTGAGTCAAAATTCATGAATTATTCAGTAGTTGCATTGATCACTGTACAACACTTAGGTTCTAGGTCTCTTTTCCCCTTAAATTAAAAATACTCCAAAGATATCAATTTGACTAGAAAAAAACGAAGTGACCTACAGCAGGATTCGAACCAGGGATCTTTGATTCATAGCCCATCCCACTATCCACTACATTACGTATAGCAGCTCGACAACAGCTGTTCTTTAAAGCGATATAATGTAACTAGTTAACTATAACAACGATGCTGTGACGTCATGTTTTATTCTGATGAATAAACATAACTTTTCATCCAAACTACTGAATAATTCATAACTTTTGACTCACCCACCTACGGAAAAAAAATTCGCATCCAGGCTGGGTGCGGTGTATATAGTAGTCTTGGTGCAAGACGTTGTTGTTCATTATCAAACAATAGAGGGCGCTGTTTGAAAACTTTCAGATAACCACCACACACATCGGCTCAGAACCACTGACCTCAACACCTGGACGGATCATTGTCCATATTCTGCTGTGCTAACACTTGAAGTCGGCGCGAACTGGAAGTGCAACATGGCGTCACTGCTGTGAGCCAATGAAATGTCCAGTTGTAGAGGTCAGTGGATTTACCAACCAACTGAACTCTACACCTGGACATTTCATTGGCTCACAGCAGTGACGCCATGTTGCACTTCTCTGCATGCCGTCTTCAAAATGAAACAATGGATGATCTGTCCATGTATAGAGGTCAGTGCTCAGAACGTCTTGGTGATTTCGTCTCGTCTCACGTGACATAACCAAATGTGACCTCAATTGCATATTCAACAAAGGTCATACTGAAAATACGCAAACGCACAAGTACGCTGCATAATGAGCTGACAGACTGGTACATATTGTACATGTATTACGTATGCACACCATCAATGGTCAGAGTCAAAGTCGTGTGGGTACAAGACTCGTCACGTGTTCTGCAATACATAAACTGTTTATGCAAATTAGGTACGTCATAGGTATGCGAGGAAACTGCCCGGAATTTTCCGGGCAGATTGAACGAGTTGGCCAAGACGTTCTTCTTGACAGATTCGCGGCTTCCAGAATACGCCCTCTATCGGTGGAATAGTCGCGACGCGTATAGTGTTGTTGGGTGCATAGGCCCTACGGTTGTGTGGTTTTACTAACTCAACAAGAACGTCTTGCACCAAGACTATTGATATAGTCGCATTGTTGATTTCGGGATCCTTAGCCGTTTACGCCTATGGACCCCGAAATCAACAATGCGGCAATGCGACGCCACGACGCCACTAAGCGACGGCACGACGCGACAATGCGACGGCACGACGCAACTATGCGACGGCACTACGCATACCAACACAAATTAAATGTACGCCACTGGAAGTGGCACCACCTTTTCATGACTCCATACTTCGACAGCAAAGTAGGGGTATTGGTACTACCAGTATACTAACGTATAGATGGGTGATGTAGCATGTTAATTGCTACATTTATAGTTACATATACATATTGACTAAATTGTTTGTGTTTTTTCTGATATTTTTCAGAATTGGCAACTTGATATTTTACAGAATTGGCAACTTTTGTACCATTCTAACAATATAGTTTCCTGCAAAAATGTACATTTCATGACAAATTCAGCACTCCGATGTAACGGGACCTTTTACATCTTGTTGTCGTGTTGCAAGATTTATTGTACAAACCTTTTCTGCATTCTACTAGCTGACCACAAAATGGAACCATACGTATTCATTTATTTTGGTATTGTAGATACATTACAAGAGATGTGTTGACGTAAATGTTTCACTAATGTCACAGCTAGGGTACCAGACTATTAAAAATGTGTATATGAAACGTGTGCAAGAATTTGGAACATGCAAATTCAAATAACGATCTAATACAGGGGGTGGGAGAGTATATTTGGCCCAGCACGAGTAAATGAGACACTTTAAGGCAAACATTTAAATTGAGATTTTGATTTCATCATTTAAAGGTAGGATACACCATTTGCAGATATCGATACAATTTACTACCGAATTATTAAGAAATATCTTACTCATATGAAAGTAAATACTGATTCTAGGCATCCAACAAAATGATTGCGCTAGATATCCTGTAATTATTCCGAAAAATAAAATTTTACACAAAAATACACAAAAATTCGCGATCGCCGGACGGCGATCGCTAAAAAACACAAATAACATAAGAATAACTGCTCGACGCCGGTTAAAAACAAACGCTGTTTTTCGTGCTTTTCTTGACATCCTTGATTGTTAAACTTCGGACAGGTCAGTTAAACAATATTTACTATAAAATACAACCCCCCAAATATACTCATTCATGATAATTCAAGCAATTATCAATGGTGTATACTACCATTAAAGCTTGTGGGTGTGGTGGGTGTAGGTGGGTGTAGTAGCCTTGACTGCCACTATAAAACCCTAGCCATGGAAGAATTTATAATGGCTGCGCCTTTACCCCTGGTCTTTAAATTGCTACTCTCATTTCATTCTTCCAATTCATATCAGCTTGTGAATTTTCATTTTCATATTGTGTTTTTGTCAATTTTAAGGAGTACCATACTCATTAATTTTGTGGTTTCTAACATAATGCGACAAATACTGCGGTAGATATGCAGCGAGGTAAAATGTAACACCGAACGTGGTTTGTCGACATGTTAGATGGGTAAGAACTTAAAGATATAAACCAAAGTGACAAGACTAACCCTAGCCCCATCGGGGCCTAACTAGCTAGTGGGACTACTGTAACCCTATTAACCCTAACACTAACACTAACCAAAGCCGCACGACAATGTCCTAGCCAAAGTTGCACGATGTCATTTTGGTTGCTCTCGAACATTGCTTTCCTGTTAGATGGAGTGCTTCGGGTGTGATGTCAAAGGTCAACGACCCCACGTATTTAAAAACAATCAAGACTCGTATTGGACGTGCGAAAAGAACTCGATATCAGAGTTTTTATTCAGAAAAAGTTTTCAGTGTTGGTGTAAACGAAGAGATTATGTTATAGCTGCATGGAGGGAAACGCCTATGGTAAATCACGTGTCACACGGAGCAGGGGTGTACGGAGGAATGACCTTATACTTAACTAACTTGAGCCTGAATGAGGATTGCGCTTGACGTGTGAGGTAAACCTTCCTTCTGTGTGTAGTAACCTCCGCGAGGTGCAGAGGTTGGGTGGAGTCTCGTTATCAACTCCGAGGAGGGGAAGTGATCCCGGGTTCCGGGCAAGAAGAAACGAAGAGTCTTGGGACACCGATGTATCCCCAAAATCTACTGGTTTATTACGAGACTGAGATCCATGGGACACAAAGTCAACCAACATGCAACAGCGACGAATACAACTTATACAGATGTGTACGGGAAACACCACGGGAAAACCCCGGAAAGACCCTTACGAGAGAAAAATGCACAAAACTAGTTCATGAATTTATCCCTCACATACATTTTATGAATACAATTACACTTTGATGAAATACACTATTTAAAGTGAGTCACACTTTAACCTTAAATTTATCTCACAAAATACATGTAATAACAGGTCCGGCCGCCAACACTCACCTAACACTGGAGGGTTTCAGAACAACCTATGTCCCACGGCCGGTGTGCATGTAGGCTAGCAGCCCCCTGCCTGATGTACTATCTAAAAGCCCTGTTTATGCTGCATACGAAACGGAACACTTTTCGTGACACACAGCACAAACCACACAGTGGAGCGATTAGGAAAATGTATTACAAATGTATCAATTTCACCCGCCGCTCAGCCGAGCCAATGCGTGCACAACTGCCAAAAAGCAACGTGTATTCCATGCGCAAAATCATGTGCACTGAAAACGATGAATTGTGACGGTCACGACCCAAAATTACAAGCTAAAATATTCCATAATCGGTTCCTACCCAAGCCATAAAGTGTATAATCTTGATCCCCAATAAGTATGCCTTCATGTGATATACAGATGCCCACCAAGATCTCCTCAGAGAGATTGTATGAAAGTTTTTCTTACCGAGAGCCATCCAGGTAGAGGCCTAGTCTGTTCCAGCTCATTTGGAAAAGGACCGCTGCAACACAGTAAGACGCAAGGGCGCCCTCTGGCCGATAAGGCGATAAATAAAATTACACACCCCTACATGTGGAAAACTGCAACTGGACTTAACAATCATCATCATCATCATCATCATACTTCATCATCATCATACTTCATCATCATCATCATACTATAATTCGAGCAACGTTTGTCTGTCTGTTTGTTTCGCTACTCCTCCCAAGTCCTTGGTCCGATCTCGCCCAAACTTACGGGTACGGGTACGTCACCCCATCCCCAACTTCCCTTCTTCCGGTCATATGTCAAGGTCACTGGGGTCAAAGGTCAAATGTTCGTTTTTCGCTACTCCTCCCAAGTCCTTGGTCCGATCTCGCCCAAACTTACGGGTACGGGTCACTGACCTCTATACATGGACAGATCATCTATTGTTTCATTTTGAAGTCGGCATGCAGAGAAGTGCAACATGGCGGATCCACGAAGTCACTCTGTGAGCCAATGAAATGTCCAGGTGTAGAGTTCAGTTGGTTGGTAAATCCACTGACCTCTACAACTGGACATTTCATTGGCTCACAGCAGTGACGCCATGTTGCACTTCCAGTTCGCGCCGACTTCAAGTGTTAGCACAGCAGAATATGGACAATGATCCGTCCAGGTGTTGAGGTCAGTGGTACGGGTACGTCACCCCATCCCCAACTTCCCTTCTTCCGGTCATATGTCAAGGTCACTGGGGTCAAAGGTCAAATGTTCGTTTTTCGCTACTCCTCCCAAGTCCTTGGTCCGATCTCGCCCAAACTTACGGGTACGGGTACGTCACCCCATCCCCAACTTCCCTTCTTCCGGTCATATGTCAAGGTCACTGGGGTCAAAGGTCAAATGTTCGTTTTTCGCTACTCCTCCCAAGTCCTTGGTCCGATCTCGCCCAAACTTACGGGTACGGGTACGTCACCCCATCCCCAACTTCCCTTCTTCCGGTCATATATTACACCCACGGGTACTTTTGACTAGTAATTCAAACAAACCGAAGAAGGTATCGAAGCCTTACCTGACTTTAATAAATACCTAGGAGAGTTCAAAGCTTCTGATTGGTCGAGACTCGATCACGTGGAGGGCATTACCACGCAGTAATTGACCGGGCTTTCAAAAACTCACTGTTTTTTCCCCTAAAACAAAAGGTATTACAAAAGGTAATAGACCTCGCCTTCGGCTCGGTCTATTACCATTGGTCATCGCCCAACCCGGTCAATTATCACGCAGTAATGACCGGGTACTCACCCTGTTATTTCCTATGTAATGTCAAGCATCCTGTGAAATCAAGGCACCTGATGTGATGCGATTTTCAAGAAAAGTTGATTTTTGTATCAATTTTAATCGTTGTAAAAACCCGACTATTTTCAAACACTGCCCCAATTTATTGAAATTGTCTGAAGGAGGTCAAGGAACCAGACTGCAAGAACAGCCCTTTTTTTCCTTGTTTTTTGTATGCAGCTTATATAGTTCTATGAATACAAAACAGCACAGCCTCACAATATGTAAATTTGAGTCCCCTAACCTTCTTTTTTCCCGAAAATTACAGCAAATGCAAACGGTGTATACTACCTTTAATTTCTTGTTCTGTAACTTCTTCGTGCTCTGCACAAAAAAAAAACATCGACGTGCAAGCGGCTCTAACAAAAATGCTAACATGATGTTCCTCAATTATCCATGGAACACTGAACGTGTATCTTGATATGCTTCCAGGTAAAGGTTTTATTTCCGGCCATTCTATACACACAATTCTTTATACAGGGACATGGGAACCACGATAGTGTCCTTGTAGTCTTGTAAAGAACTCTGGTCAACCCGGCCGGTTTTCAGGAGTGATCAAGTTGAAGCAAGACATGGGATCTACGATAGTGTCCTTGTTAGTAGCCTTGTTAAGAACTCTGTTCACCCGGTTTCCAGGAGTGATTCAGTTGAAGCAAGATATGGGACGGAAATAAATCATTCTCACAATTTTGCACTATCCCTTTCAATTTGTTTTACACGCTGGCCTTATCAGTTACAAACTGTCTTCCATATGAGCTTTCCTAATTTATCCCTATCAGTACCGAGCGCGCCACCTGGGCTCAAAGAGCTTGTATGTCCCCCATTATAATAGTCGTTACGTGACCAGCGTTCTCTGTTGGAACGAGCTGCTACTGTTTGCAACTGAAATGTGAACAGCGTCCTCTCCATTTGGACCGGGCTGTGTGGTTCATTATTGGTTTCAAACCGCTTAAAAGGACTCTCGCGCGCGCGTGCAAAGGGCACTTTAATTGCATCCCCATGCCAGACAGCGGTTCAGATATGTCCGATGATGAATCTTTTGTAGAAACATCTGACAAAAGTGTTGAAGAGGCAACACAAATCTCCTCAACTTTGTCGGGAAAGCCTAACTTCAGGTAGGGAGGTTACTAAAGAGTATTTTCGAAATGTTTCGCATCCGACATTCATAGGCTACTGTAATGTAACCTTTGATTTTTGATGTCCTTTTGCAGGGAAAATCATCAAAAGCACTGAACGTTTCAGTTTGCATTGCATAATCCGATGGAATCCAATTAAAAATTGATGAAATTATAGATTTTTTTTTTTTTATTGATTTGTTATTAATTATGTATTGATTGTAAATTTGTATCTATTTTTCTTGTTGTGCCCTGCAAAATAAAAAATGAAATGAAATGAACAAATAAATAAAAAATGAATGAAATGTTGTACCTGAATTATATGAAAAGTCAAGTGTGATGATTTTGCATCCAAATCTAATTTCAGATAGGACTGCAAATGTAATGGTGACAATAAATTCAATTCCACTGAATCGGGCCTTCTTCAACTACTGACAAGACAGGCGACAATAATAATAATCTTTAAAAAGGAGATTTTATTCCAGGAGATTTTATTTTATTAAAAAGGAAACTTATTTTAGTGGGAACACTAAATACAAGCATAAAAACAGCATTGTAGGGACAATTTGTCATTAAAGGTTATACAACATTTGCGACCACACCCCCCCCCCCCCCCCCCCAAAACCCCCAAAAAAACAAAAAAACAAAAAACCAGCAACAACAAAACAAGAACAAAACTACTTCATTTAATTAATTACCATATCTGACAGACACGAATGGTCTCGAGCATCCTGTGAAATCAGCGCACCTGGTGTGCTGTTCCGTTTTAACAAAACTGATATTGTTTAGCAATTTCCAAAGATGGTTGGCCAACCGTCGTTCCAAAAATTACTAAACCCCGGATAAATCCGTTTGACCCCCCCCCCCCCCCCCCTCCCCTTCCCCCAAAACTAATGTTGTATACTACCCTTAAAAGAAAATGTGCCGTGAAATAAATAGTGTCTCATTAAACTTTCTGAATGTTCCTATTTCAGGTGTGGATGGAATAAAGCAAGTTACAGCAAGCGCCCACCAATGAAATTCAGTGAAGAGACTGGCTGTACGGGAGATTTCAGTCTCCTGTCGCCCATGCAAATCTTTCGGACCTTCTTCTGCCGAGCAGTGTGGGAGTTGATGGTGGTTGAGACCAATCGCTATGCCGACCAAACAATGTGCGCAGATGTGGCCAACCATCAGCCTGCCTGGACTCCATCTACTGTTCCTGAAATCATGTCATTCGTGGCCTTGCTTCTGTGCATGGGTATCAACAAAAGGCCTCGCTACAGCATGCACTGGTCCAGGTCCGAAGTTCTGCGAAGTCCCCTGTATTCGGCGACCATGTCTGGCAATCGAATCACTGCGATCCTTCGATTTGTCCACCTTGCTAACAACCAGGTGATGCTCCCCCTGACAAACTGTCCAAGGTCCGCCCCTGCTCGACATTGTACTGCCATCCTTTCCTCGCATTTACAAGCCAGGCCGAAACCTCTCACCGGATGAGACAATGATCAAGTTCAAAGGCCGACTTGGTTTCAAACAGTACATGCCACAAAAGTCCGCCAAATGGGGATTGAAATGTTTTTTATTGAACTAGTCAGAAACCGGTTATACATGTGCTTGGAAGGTGTTCACCGGCTCTTAGCCCACATCAAAGGAATCTAGTCGACCCTCCATTGGTTATGCTTCAACACACCACCCACCATTACATCTGCTGGGCATGTAGTCCTCGACCTAGTTACAGGACTCGAACATAAGGGACATTTCATTTTTATGGACAATTGGTGCAATAGCCCAGCTGCAAGTTGTCACAGTTAAAGTTTGGAGCTTGTGGAATTGCACGCTACACCACACTAGGGATTCCAGATTGTGCAAACCCCCAAAAGTGATGATAACAGGTGCTGACCCCCAGTTGTACACCAAAGCCGGCTAACTGTGCGTCGTTTGGCAGGATGCCAAGCGTGTAACTCGTCTCACAAATGTTGGAAACTGCAATATCGACACGAAAGACATTCAGAGCAAAACAATTTGATCGTACGAAGTCCACTCAAACTAAGTTTGAGTGGACTTCGTACGATCAAAAAACCTTCTGTCGTTAATTATTATAATAAATACATGGGAGGAAGTGATCTCGCAACACAAATGTGTCAGTAGTACTCGCACCCTCACAAATCGATAGAATGGTAGAAAAGAGTTTTCGTGGCCGTTCTTGACATCTGCTTGGTGAATGCTACCATTGTATACAACAGCATCCCTACAAATCAGCACTTGACCACTTTGGATTTCAGGGTCAAGGTGATAGAAGAGCTTATTTGCACTTGGAAGCACAACCCAACTCAGCATGCCAGTCAAGTGTCACGCGGTTCCAGCCGCTTTCCGACTCATCACTATCCTTAAAAAATTTGTGCCGGAAAAAAGCGGAACTGTGTTGTTTGCAGTACCCGAGCCAAGCAGAAACAAACTCGCACGATTTGTAAACAGTGTGACAAACCAATGTGTGTACTACCATGCTTTGAGAAGTTTCATAGTCTGTAATGAGCATTCACCTGAGCAAGTTTTATTGCGGCCCCCCCCCCCCCCCCCCCCCCCCTCCAATGTTGGAGCGATGGTGCACACACTGCCAACACAACATTGAGTTGGGGGGGGGGGGGGGGATTGGCCTTCATTTGAACTTTTAACTGCATCCATAGTGTACCCATTTTGTATGTTTGGGCAATTACCTTCACAGTCCGGATTTCCTTCATTTTGAATAAAATCTAAGTATCTAAGTATTTTCAAAGGAATACTTGAAATTTCCTAAAACCTTAAAAATAAAAACATATTAAGCTTAAATTAATGAGTAATATATAGTACGTAACACTTTTAAAGTCGGAACGGACAATATGTGACCCGCTCCAGGAAAAGGTGACATAAGTGGCTCTTAAAATAGAGTTATGTACATGATTGAAAGGTCCAGGATATAAGCTTTCATTTGGTATGTAGTTCAGCTCCATAACCCCTTCCGTTTCGGTGATATGACGTTTTTGCATAATAATGGTTGCATGGAATTTAAAACACACAACTGAAAAAAACAGGCTTCGAAACGCAACAAAACTAAGGCAATACATGTACATTGGAACCATGCACTATTAAAAGGTTTTGTTTCTCTTTATTTATCGAATTCTAGCTTTTTGTTAATTTAATCTAAGCCTTTGGCTATTAAAGATGTCATTTAAGACAAAAAATTTAAACCAAATGTTTACAAAAATATTTACCCTATTAACTTTAACAGGCCATTACTCATAAATGCATAGCGCGACTTATGTCACCTTTTCCTGGAGCTGCTCACATATTAAGGAACATATACAAATGTTGTTGATAAAATGCCCTAAAAAAAAGGGGGGGAAAGGGGGAGGCGGGACACGCGTAAAACACATTGTTATTCTCAGTTAGTCCAGAAGCCATCGTGCAAGGCTGGGTTGGCTCTTGCATCTACAGGGGGGTAGAACGGTGGCATATAGACCACTGTAGTAGTACTGTAATCTTCCAACCATCTCCTTAACCTTGTCTGGCCTCGCTTCAGATAGGTCATGATACTCTTTGGGGTCCACCTGGATATTAAACAGCCAAACGTGTGTACCTTCCTGTTCGATTGGGTAGATGGGGACAATCCCTGAATCGGGAAGTGGTACCCATTTTCTCGGCCCTGTGTTATGTAAAAAACGATTTAGAGGAAACACGTTTAAAGATACATGTACATGTACATGTAGGATACACCACTTGCAGAACAATACTACAAAACCCGGCTAGAAAATCCATAAATTATAAATAAAAAGCTAACAATGGTAACAGAAAAGTAAAAGTGTTTATATAGATAATTAAGAAGTTTATACTTAAAGATATTGAAACATTTTACTTCCGAATTATTAAGAAATGTCTTACTTATTTGAAAGTAAATAATGATTGTAGGCATCCAGCAAAATAATCGCGCTAGATATCCTAAAAAAAAATTATAAAAACAAATTCACGATGGCCGGACGGCGATCGCGAATAAAAACAAGAACAACATAAGAACCAATGCTCGAAGCCCGGGGGGAAATAGTCGTGCATTAGTGACCAGATTATCATGTCAGTCGATTATGTGCTTTATAACGTATTTTAACACACCTCTTGCTAGATCTGTATTCTGGTTGGCTGAAACACGGTCACGTGGGATTAACTAATATAGGCTAGTGCATGAGATTTGTGCCACCGTGAATTTGCGGGAAATAGTTCCCGAATCTGGCAAAAGACCTACATTTGTTGCTAGGCTCATCTTAATATGAAAAATGGCGGCGTCTGGATCAGAAAGTGAAGGTTTCTTTTCTTATTGTTTTAATTTAGACCGAGGTGTGTTAAAAAACCACATGGACTGACATGATTCGGTCACTAGAGCACGTCTATCCCCCCTCGGGCCTGTGAGTGACCAGAAGAGGGAACTATTCCATTCGGCCTCGGAAAATAGGTCCCCCTTCTGGTCACTCAACGTCGGAAATAAGGGGGGAAGGGGTACATTTTAAGGAGGGCTAAGTGTCATGTTTTCCATAATTTTTTAACAGGCTACCATACCTTTCTTCTTTGCTGCTCCCCTTTCCTCCGGTGCCAAACAGCTCATATTTTCTAGAAGCTACGAACTGCAGCAACGCTTCAATTTCCATCCGTTGGTAGTCCTTGCTTCTTTTCCTAGGCTTTTCCTATAATTAGAGAAAAATGCAAAGGTATTGATCTATGACTACTATTATTAAGATTAAATCGAGTGCACACAAAAGCTTTAATTTTCTGAATTGCCCAACATCATGATGATATAGCTAGTCTGTCTGTCTGTCTGTATTACCAATATTTGTTTTGGGTATTTCACTCTGAAGCTTATTTAAAAAGGTAAATTCTAATACATCCTTTCACATTTTATATGGCAACCATTTTTTGCGAGTAAACAAACTTTATTAGGCTCTTTCACTCGTAAACAATGGCGGCCAATGTCAGAGCATGCGCACTCTGTAATTGTGAAGGGGTGTACTGGAATAAAACTTCAATAGAATATACTAATATAATGGTAACCCCCCTCGCCTCGGATACGAGGCTCAGCTAGAGTAGCTGCAACTAATGTATGTACCAAGTCTAAAGCCCTAATTTCAATAACAATGGCCCTGTAGAGCCTGGCCTAGGGCTATGCTGACTAAACTGTTAACCAGTACAGTATCAGTCAGCCTCAGGAGCCTCATGACCCTTGCCCTTGCCTTGGCCTTGCCCTGATTATTATGATTTATAGTGACCAAGCCTAGGTCTTCTTTCTAGTCTTACTGTCTTAGTACTATTAAGTTAGGCTTTAATTGTCACATTTACAGTTACAAATTCATGCTTATAGTTAGAGCCTAAAATAATTGTAGGAGTCAAAGTGACGAGTGTAGCATTTAATCTACTTGGATGTTTATACACCGTCTGGCATGCAATGCATGCCAATGTGCAACATTGTAAACAGTCGGTTCTTCGATCGGCATACAAATCACAAATTTCAACTAAATTAAATCATGTCACTTTTAATATTTTACTTCTATGTTGTCTTAAGAAAAAGGTTAATACCATACCTTTCCCATTTTCTCCTACAGTAGTCAAAATTCTGTTAAAATGCGACAATTCAGATGACTTTCGTTGTTTCGCTGGCAGACGAAAATTGACGCGGCAAAACTTTTTTTCTGGCAGGTCAAAGGTCACGAAATTCAGCTTCGTAGACTCAAAATCGAGACGTTTTTTTTGTTAAAAACGCGTCGTAGTAAAGATGCGACTTAGTAAAGACGCGACTTAGTAAAGAACGGTTTAGTGGAACTGAAGCAAGAACACGACGTCAGTAAGACCCGTCTTAGTGAAAGACGAATCTCGGAGGTCCTAAGTCCCGTTCCACTAAGTACTGTTTAGTGAAACAGGCCCCAGGTCACTCACAGTCCCTCGGGGGATTAGACGTGCTCTAGTGACCTCATTGCCAGTGTATACCGTTGTCCAATATATGTCAGGAGTATTGTGATTCTTGCCAGACGGCCACATGGGATCCGTGGATTTGCACGCCCCGGAGTTTCTGCTGCAGTCCGGGATGCTGGATGGAATGACGTGTGAGTCGCACGTGCGATTTGTGAGTCGGACGTGCGACTTATACTTTATACACTCTAAAAACAGATTGGTTAAAAGACCAACCAATCTAATTGGTTGACCCAATATTGGTTGTTTTTAACCAATGTGTTGGTTAAAGCGTAACCAATGCGTTGGTTGTCCGTTAACCAGTCATATTGGTTGAAGGTGTCAACCAATCAATTGGTCATTTATAACTAATATATTGGTTGTCCGTCAACCAGTCATATTGGTTGAAGGTGTCAACCAATCAATTGGTCATTTATAACTAATATATTGGTTGTCCGTCAACAAGTCATATTGGTTGAAGGTCACAACCAATATATTGGTCATTAACCAATATATTGGTTGTCCTTCAACCAGTTATTATTTGGTTATTATTGGTTATTCATAACCAATATATTGGTTGTCCTTTAACTAGTCATAATTAGTTGAGCTTGTAACCAAGGTATTAACCAATCTATTGGTTATTCATAACCAATATGTTGGTTGACCTCCAACCAGTCATATTGGTTGAGCTCGTAGGAAATGTACCTACAGCAACTGAACAATCAGAAGTAAGGAAATTTGTTTTGACAATAGTCGATGTTAATTTGTAGTATTTAGGGCATTTTTTGACCATAATGTGTAATTATTCAAACGATTCCATAAATGACTTTAGATTTTTGTGCAAACATAGTGAAAAATTTACATTACATTTCATTCGTATTCAAATGTTGACATTATTCATAAAAACTAGCTATGACTTCGTCGTGGACAAAAAAGCGAACTATAAAACTAACAACGGCAATAGCTACATTTGCAGTAGGTAATATCTAATAGGTTATTATTGTATGTATGCGTAATTGCAATGTATAATAAGTTAATTCCATTGGTATTATTTCATTACGTAAGTTGTCAACGTAGGAACCAGTACATATTGGTTGTAGCCTAACCATTATAAATTGGTTGAATTAACCAATATTGTATTTTTGCATTTGTTATAACCAATGCAATTGGTTGCGTGTTAACCAATATGAATTGGTTGCAGCCCTACCATTATGTATTGGTTAGTGCTATAACCAATATGGATTGGTTACGTGGTAACCAATAGGTTACGTGGTAACCAATACAAATTGGTTGGAGTCCTACCGATGTGGATTGGTTAAATTAACCAACATTGCATTGGTTGTGTTATAACCAATATGGATTGGTTAAATAGGTAACCTATATTATTTGAACCAATATTTTGGTTATCTACATATCTACCAACTGGATTGGTTGAAATCGACCAATATATTGGTTATTTTCAACCAATCTGTTTTTGAGTGTACTTCCGACTTATATCTCGTACGTACGACTTATGAGTTGTAACTCGCACGTACGCTCTACATAAACATAAACTTGTAGCAAGAGAAACGTCATGAGTGTGCGAGGTCTCCAAAAGCACACTGCGTGACATTTTACTTTCAAGCTCTAATTGTAATAAAAATGGGATCTTCCTTACGAGGAGTGGGCGCAGTAACTAGACAATAAATTGTAAATTGAAAAAGGTGCCCCCCCCCCCCCCCCCCCCCGCGGCCTCTTTTATTTAAAATTGCTGGAACTGAATCGATATTGTTATTACCGTTGGCTGATTGCCTATTGTCCGACTCCTGCTAACATTTCACAATCTGCTGGAATGGAGGCTGCCTGTTTATTACCCATCTTCCACGGATGAAGTTATAAATGTGTGTATAGTCATGTATTCACGTCATTTATCCAACCTATTCAACCAAATTCCATCACCGCGAGGCCTCTCTGTCAATAGCTAACTAGAATTGGTTGTCTAGAGTCTGCTTTATAGTTAGGGCCATGGCATGTATATTTGAGTCGTATAGCAATCATTACTTGTATTTATTATTAATTCTTTCTAATAATAAAACCAAGGATCCATCAAAAGCCCCCTAGGCACTGTAGCTCGTAAGCCTGAATAAGCCTGTAGAGAGAAGACAATGAGAAGAAGGTAAAGTTTTAGAGTTGGGAGGGAAACCCCAGAAGAATATTCTGGAGAAAACCCACGGAGTCAGTCAGGCAGGGACTGAAAACCCAATCCACATATTGGCCCAGGCCCGATTCGAATCCGGGCCATAGCGGTGAAAGGCGAGGAAAGAGCTGCTATGCAAAACTGACTCCCCAGTTCAATCAAACACTACAAATTAACGAGCTTTGTTCTGGCACGCATTAAAAACAATTTTTGATAAAATAGTAGGTTGATCCCTTGCATGTTTGGAATGGAAGGAGAAAGACCTTGGAAATTGCGCGCTTGAATGAAGCTTATCTCGACCTAAACAAACTAAACAATATTTGGCATTTCTACACATACGCAATTTCTATCCGTAAAATAATTACAAGTCTCTTACATACAACCAATTTAGTGTACCCAAACCACCAATACTAGTACATATGCCGTTTCTTGTATGTTCCGACATTGCTACATCATCATTTGTTGTTGCTGTCATTTTTGTACCATCTGTAAATATAACATTGTGAACGAACCATTTGTGAGAGATCGCCACGATACTATTGTGTACTGTACTATACACTAGTCGAGGCTCAGTTGTCGGCTGGCTGCACCAGACACTGACTACGGGATTAGATGAGTCTTATACCCCCGTCACACCGGACTGGCGTCCTTACTGCGTTCCTACGGCGACCCAGGACGCGGTAGGGACGCCATGGACGCCGCGGGGTCGTGGTGAGAACGCAGAAGGACGCCGTGGGGACCCCAAGGACGCCGAAGGTCGCAGAGCGACGGCGTTTACTTCGGACATGTTCAAAGTAAACGCCGAGGTTTGGCGTCCTGGCTCAGGACGCGGTGGGATCGCCCTGGGGTCGCCATGGTCGCCGTAGCAACGCAGTAGGAACTCGAGGGACGCCCTAGGGACGCAGTATGGGCGTGGTAGGGTCGCCGTGGAGACGCGAATAAATGGATCGTGGACCCCGCGGCGACCTTACTGCGTCCTTACCACGTCTATGGGGTTCTTACCACGACCCCACCACGTCTAAGGACGCGGTAAGGTCGTGGTAGAAACGCCAAAAACGCCGTGAGGTCGCCGATGATCGCCGTGGGGACGCCGTGCAAACTCAATAGAAAAGCCAAGGACGCGGTAAGGTCGTGGTGAGAACGCCGTGGGGACGCCGAGTAGACGTACAGATCGCGGAGCACAGGACCCCGGTGTGACGGGTGACCGAAATCTTGATATTTTAAAGAAAAAGGATTGGGGTTCTCACGGCGACCATCGACGTCCTCCATTTTAGGACGCAGTAAGGACGCCAGTCCGGTGTGACGGGGGTATTAACCATACTCCCTAAAAGCGTATCAACAATCTCAAATTTTACATTAATCATCAGAGCAGACTCGTATTAATTTGTGATTAACTTTATTACATTACTTTCATTTATATTTGCAAGTTCAAAAGTTGAACATTAAGTTGAACTAATCACTTTCAAATTAAGATGGTCGACCCGTGTATAGGGTATCAAGGTCTGTAGCCATGTCAATTTAACCAATTTAATTACCAAACGGGGGCTGGTGACGTATTTGATAATCATTGACAACAAACCTGTAAAAACACGGTTTAAATAATTCCGAGGATATTATTGACTTGCACTTAGAATCAACGTCGGAAAACACATTTAAAGGGAATTTACGCACTATTTGCCACTGTCCCAAAAGTAACCAACCAAATAATGTTAAGGAAAATACACGGAAACGTGTAAATTCGCAATTATGAATTCACGAGGCGCAAAGCGCCGACTGAATTCGTAAATTATGAATTCACTTGCAAGTGTATTCTCTGACTTAAACCATTGCGTCAAATGTCATTCAGTTAAAGTGGACATACAAAGGCAGGCATTCGGGTATCGTGGCCGTGTATTAGAAGCGTAAACATGCATCATTAAGATAATGTGCCGTTTCCCTGCGTCGGAATGGGAGGAACGGGAGGAACTCGGCTATTGTTATTTAATTACTCCGTCCTCTCGTCAGCACGTTGTGCCCGCGTTCCATGCTCGACAATAATGCAATAAAGCAGTAACGCGTGCGCTTGAACGCATTGTGTCAATCGCGGCTAATTTTAAGAACGACCACACAACCAGTAGCTGATGGTCGGAAATACGGTACCCTCTGTACGTACTTGTACATGTATCAGCTTACATCAGTATACGTAGGCCTACTATATTATTAAGTATGAATACAATCCGTACGTATGAATACGTGTACATTCTAATACAGGAAAACATGCTCGATCAAGTCATTTTCATTTCGTTGATTTTCGGAATAATACATTATTCAAAAAATTGGGTCAAAGGTCATGAAACTAGTGAATCATTGAACTTGAAGCAGCACGTTGACAAGCCGACGCATATTCACGGTCATACGTTAGATCTCTTAATCACCCGTCAGTCAGAATCTATTATCCAGGACCCACCTGCTCCTGATTATTTGTTTTCTGATCATTACTCCATCTTGTGCAACTTGCATTGGAGCAAGCCATATTTGCTGGTGAAAGAGACGTCTTTCCGTAGGATCGCCTCTAATGACGTGGACACATTTAAAACTGACATATCTTCCTCTGATTTGTGCAACGACTCATCTCATGATCTTGACATCCAGGCTGCTTTATATAACAGTAGGTTACGTGTCATCTTGGACCATCATGCTCCACTCAGAACTAAAACAAGTACGATCCGCACGTGCGTTCCCTGGATTAATGATGACATTACGAGAGCCAAACTGCAAAGAAGAAAGGTTGAACGTAAATGGAGACTTTTTAATCTTCAGCAGGATTTCGATTTGTTCAAGTTTCATAGAAATAAAGTAACTTCTCTGATGAACCGTGCTCGTCGCGAGTTTTATATCGAATTTGTTGATAAAAATAGCCATGATCAAAGGAATTTGTTTAAGGCTAGCAGATCTCTTCTTAACATCGGCAACCCTGCCTAGTCACTGTCTTGGATGATATTTCTCTTGCCAATGATATGGGCTCCTTTTTTGTTCGGAAGATTGCCAAAATACGGTCGAAGTTAAGTCATGATATCTTCTCGCCTCCATGTAATCTATCTGCTCCAGTGTACTCTGCTGTTGGCACTTTGACTGAATTCACTCAGCTTCCAGAATTGTCAGTTCGTAACCTCATTTTAGGCTCCAGCAAGAAATGTTGTAGTCTTGATCCGATACCAACAAAACTGCTAGTTGATAGTTTGGATATTTTACTACCTGTTATCACTGATATGATTAATAATTCTCTTCGCACTGGCCACTTTGCAGCAACTTGGAAATCAGCTATTGTTAATCCATTATTGAAAAACCTGACCTTGACCTAGTGGTCGAAAATTATCGGCCTGTTAGTAATTTGCAATATATTTCTAAATTTAGTTGAACATGCTGTTGCTAATGAATTACAAGCCCATTTAGAATTGTATAACTTGTATCCCATTGATCAATCTGCATACCGTAAGTATCGTAGCACAGAAACGGCTTTACTTAAGATTAGAAATTATTTATTATTGGCCATAGATAGACAACGTTTTTCTTTGTTAGTTTTTCTTGATTTGAGTGCCGCCTTTTTATTTATTTATTCCATTTCTTTACCCAGGGTGTGCCCAAACAGTTTAAAACTGGTTTTCATTGGGGCCCTGCATACATCATCAAATAAAATAACAGTACATATTATAAATACAAGGATATTACAGGAATTCTAAACATTAATACTAATTCTGATTTACGAGATAGGCGAAAACCCGCCAAATAAAAAACCCTTTTAGGTGAAAAATAAGAAGGGGAAATTCCCATCCGGCTCCACATTATGGTGGCAACCAAGTTCTAACTCCGTAGATCAGCGCAATTGGCATAATATAACACTCAGATGGCATGTCGGAGCTCTGATTTAAATGTGCTTAATGAGTCCAATGTTCGCAATTGTTCGGGCAGATTATTCCAAATATTTGCACCACTCACAGCGAAACTTGTGGCGTAGCATTCTTTTTTGGCGAAAGGAACTTTCAGTGCCGTGTGGGTTGATTGCCTTGTTTCGCGAATTACTGTAAGTGGTTTGAAAATATTTGTCATGTACAAAGGAGTCATTTTGTTGATACTTTTGAAGACAAGAATAGCCTTTTTTGACTTGACTCTTTTTGAAAAAGGGGCCCAATTAAGACGAGCAAACATATCCTCTGAAGGGGTGAGGAAGGTACATTTAAGGATTATCCGCGCGGCTCTTTTGAGACATTTGTTTAACATATTATCGTGAGATATGTACCTTCCTCCCCACACAGTACAACAATACTCTAATGTTGGCATAACTAGACTTACAAATAGTGTGTGCAAGCTGTGCTGAGGAATACAATCACGGATTCTTCTTAGTATACCTAATTTAGACACCACATTTTTTCTTACGTATTCGACATGTGGGGCCCAACTTAATGCTTCATCAATAATTACACCCAAACATTTATAAGACTTCACATTTTCAATACGACTACCAGCAATGCATACATTTAAATTAACATTAGATATTTTCTGCCTAGTACCAATAAGCATGCATTTGGTTTTGGTGGCATTTAAAGCTAGCTTGTTCCTTCCGCACCAGTTGTGAAAACTAGTAAGAGCTGTATTTGATACATTGGATCACAACATTTTACTAAATACTCTTCAGTGTGAATTTTGAATTTATGGTACTGCTCTTGAATGGTTTAGTTCATACTTGTCTGGGAGATCACAACGAGTTTCTGTAAAATGGTAAACTTTCCCAGCAATTTAATATGGATTATGGTGTTCCACAAGGCTCCTGCCTTGGACCGTTGTTGTTTATTTTGTACACTAGCCCCGATTGTTTGACATTGTTAAAACTCACCTTCCTCAGGTTCATTGTTATGCTGATGATACCCAGCTGTATATTTCTTTTAGTCCTGATAATACGGACAATCATAGGTCATCTTTAGTGGCTATGGAACGCTGTATTAATGATTTACGTAAATGAATGTTATCCTGTGGCCTAATGCTGAACGACAGTAAAACTGAATTTATGATTATTGGTAGCCGCCAACAGTTGTCTAAAGTTAACATTGATTGCATCCATGTTGGTGATTGTACAGTAACACCTGTACCCATTACTCGGAACTTAGGTTCATGGTTTGATGCACATGTCAATGTCTACTCATGTTTCTAAGGTTTGTGGTAGCGCATTTTATTATTTACATAACATCAGACGGATTAGAAAATATCTGACCACTAAGTGCACCGAAGCATTGATTCATGCATTCATTTATAGTCGATTAGATTACTGTAACAGTCTTCTATATGGCTTACCTGACTGTCAGATAAATAAACTTCAACGAGTCCAGAATGCCTGTGCTCGACTTGTCTATAAGTCGTATAAATGTTGTCACGTTACACCATTGCTGTTTGACCTGTACTGGCTTCCGGTAAGGTTTAGGATTAATTTTAAAATATTATTGTTAACCTACAAATGTTTTTATGGATCAGCTCCTGTTTATCTCAGTCAACTAATTACGAAGAAGCACTTGACTCGTTATAGTCTTCGTAGTTCTTCTGATGACACTCTTTTGGATTATCCTTTTCACCGTACTAAAGTTACTTTAGGGGACCGGGCCTTTGTTACTGCTGCTCATAAACTCTGGAATGACCTTCCTATACAAATTAGAAGAGCTAACAGTGTGGACAACTTTAAGGCACTGTTGAAAACTCATTTGTTTAAATTAGCATTTAATACTGCTGTTGGTGGGGTGAGGGCTCAGGGTTTTCATCATTGTGCGTCTGTGTATGAGTTTCCGACATCGTGTTTTAACTTAAAGATGGACTACAACGAAAACTCACACATTAAATTTATTATCGGACCTTGTTTATATTGTGTTCAGGTAACACTTTATTGTTACGGTCATGTTTTTCTCTAAATAATTTTGTTGCAATTTGACCGAAAAAATTAGACCTCGATTCTTCGATTTTGAAATTTCCCGCCCTGTACTGGTTCCCGGCAAAGATCCACTGAAAACCACAATGAAATCCACGATATAGTACCAGCGGACTTGTAAACCAGCGAAAAGTGATGACGTACTACCCATGAGCAACCGAGAGTAAACAAAAGACGCCATGTTATTCCGTGTGTATTATGTATGCACGCACACGATCGACCCGAGTAAATCGTCATGGGTAGTACGTCACACACAAAGTATGAATTATTCATGAGTTAAGGTCTTTTTTGGGTCGTAGAACGCCGATCAATTTTGTGGTTTTTTTTGCATGAAGGAACAAGTTTTATTGAATACTAATGATATATTAGTAATCATTATACATTTCTCGAACAAAAACAGCAACACAGCCTTTATCATTATTCCGTTGTAGTCCATCTTTAACTTGAAAATTAATTACTGTATTTTGTATTTTTACTTGATCGATTATTTTAACTTTAACTTTTATTGTTTATGTATTTTAAGGATTTTCAGTAAAGCGCATTTGAATATATTTTGTATAGAATTTGCGCTATACAAATAAATACATTATTATTATTATTATGAATCGTCAATGATAAAAGTTATGTAACCTCGTTAATGAAACAGTTGTTTGAGAGTGAATAAAATACCCCCTATTCGAAACCAACACAGTTTACATTATTTGATATACATACTACACATAAGTTAAATAGGAATCTTTTACACCACTACAAAACTGTTTTGCAGCCCTGTTGCCAATAGTTTACTTTTTTTGCATGTCGATTTATACAAACTTTAAACAGCCCTAACCTATTAACAGATATCCTATTGGAGTGCAACAAACAGTCTTGCGAGGAGAAATATGATATTTTTTTTTCTAACACACACAAACCCAATTCTGTCTCGTTTTGCCAGAACGCCTCACATTAATTATTGCGCCAGGCCCCTAAATCGTTGTTATTGCAATAACAGATAACAGATCATGAAAATGGTGATACATGTACGTCACCAAGTTTTGCACAACGATTCTCTAGAAAATCCTTCACAAATCTGCCCGATTGGCCACTTGAAATTCCAAGATGGCGGCCATATTTCAAGATGGCCACCAAAATAACTCGCTAGTTTATCATTATAGAAATGATTGTGTTTAGTAGATTTGGATGATTTTGGTCAATATCTATGTTTTTAGGCATGCTACATTCATTGTTGTTAATAGTTTCAACAGCTTTATAAACCTCTTAGAGGTGGCAAATAACAAATGTATTTAAATATAATAACAGTAACCATTTGAAATACAGTAAAGGCACTTTTAATAACAGTTTTAATCCTATATATACACACACTTAGCATGTATGTTGGTGTCGCCGCTTTTGGGAACAACTTGCAGATTGGGGATTTTTTTTTGCGTTTAACAAAAATGTATAGCATGTGTAGCCCGAGATTGTTTACGTGTTGAGAATATCAAGGGCAATATATTTAAGCGCGCACATCGCAGCCTTGTCCCTAGAGAATGAAAGAGAAAAAACCGGTTGCCAATTAATTTGTGCCAACAAAAAGAAAACGGTTGCCAATTAATTTGTGCCAACAAAAAGAAAACGGTTGCCAATTAATTTGTGCCAAATCCGGTTTGTAAATTGGGACTCTGCAGGTCGACAAGTTGAAAGCTATACCAACGAAACGAATACTAGAGACGAAAACGTCTGACCCTTTTTTTATAAATCTGGGTTTCTTTTTTTACTCATTTTGAAATTAAGCATTGTCCTTATTGTGTTCAGGTCTCCACCGGCTACCGACTTCATAATCACCAGTTTATGTGGCTGGACAAATTTGATTAGGTTTTCCCGGCTATTTAAAAACAAAATAAATTAAATTCACCAATTAACTCTTCCATTCAATGTCGTCCGAGAAACAAAATTCACCCTCTTTTACCAAACCGTTTAGTAATTTACCATTAAATTTTAAATGTTGGTCACTCTATTTAAGCTCTGCCCTGCGAATATTCGTCATTACAAATCAAATTCGTCCAAGCTGTTGCCAAAAGGCAGCATTCAGAGATCGAAAACGTGACGGTCGTATATCCTGACTCCGACGTCTTTAAATTGCCGTTTTGTCTGAAGAAAATTGTGTCTGAATCAATTCTGATGTTTTATTGTACAGCATGGGAGTGTTCATGTACCTAGTGTCAGCTGCTCCACATATTTGTTATTTTTCGGAAACCATTATATTATATCAACAAATCTAAACTAAAACTTCATAACAATTTGACGACTTGATAACTTTAGCTCTACCTTAGACCATTTTAGATTACAAACAGAACACGAATAAGCACGTTAATTATTATAAGTTACATCGCACAAATAAATTATCGGCTCTTTTGCAGCTTCAACCGTCTATACATACGAGATCAACTGACCGAAATACATTTCCATTGGCATAACAGTATACAAATATATATGAATTACCAGAAAATGTAAATATTATTGGTAGAAAACCGTCTCAGCTCCACTTTGGAACTTTAGCCCTGTCGGCTCTTCGGATTATCTGTCCGGAATGCGTCATCTTGAACTTGGCATAAATTACCAAAATGTACACGTACACAATGTATTAAAACATAACAAAAGTAAATTAACTGCACAAAACACATTCTCAGCTCCACCTTGGAGCTATAGCCCTCTCGGCTCTTCGGATTATCTGTCCGGTATTCCTTTTTTTTTAATTTTTTTTATTATATAAACACACACATACGCCACAATGCCATCAATTTTGTTTCCCATGCTACTTCGCCTCGCTCATACGCATGAAAAACCGTGTGATTCCATGTGCGACCAGTGAGAAGGAATGAATGATACACATTGGTAAGGTTAGTTAGTAAGTTATTTATTATACAGCATGGGGGAAGGATGTCTTGCACGACGACGCCAAGTGTTCCACTCACAGTAAAATACATACATGTATAATTATAAAAATAGCGCAAAATATAAAGTACAATATACACTCATTATTTCAAAAGAGTGAAAATTCACTCCATTTGAGTGAAAATTTACTCCGACAGTCTGAAACTAGGTACCAGGCGTTTTAGAGGGAAATTAATTTACTCGAAAAAGATTGAAATCTAATCAAATTCCGCTGCAATCTAATCAAATTCCGCTGCAATCTAATCAAATTCCACTGAAATGGTACAATTTTTAAGTGTGTTTTGATCTAAATTTAGAGTGAGAACCACCGACTCTAAAACGTCTAGTCCCTAGTTTCACTCTTTGGAATTTAGAGAGCATGTAATCCAAATAAGGTTTTAATAAATTATTTTAAAAAACGCAGAAAATGAATATGTTCTCCTAGGTACTATTAATCATCTATTAAAGATATGTTTTAAATAGAGATGGAGAAAACTATGCAATAATAATCGGACGTATACATGTTACATTTGAATTACATTTGAATCTTCACTTTTTATATACGTTTCATAATCAAAACATGATCTGACGGTCATCTGACCTCCTGGGATCATCTGATCCTTTTTTAGCTTTCTTTTTTCTTCTGTTCTGTTTTACTCAGTTCCGTTATACATACATGTACTTGGTCATCTGACCGCCTGGACCATATCCGATCTTTTCTTTACTTTTTTTTCCGTTTCTGTTTCTCACTACATAGGTCATCTGACCGCATGGGTCATACCCGATTCTTTTCTTTACTTGTATCCGTTAACAAACTTTTCATGATGGAGTCATGAATAATAAAAGACAACAACAAAAATAAATGACATGATATTAAAACACCGTTACAGTTTGATTTGTATGTAAATGATCCCATCGCTGTGTTGAATGCCTGATACGAAAAACCACAACAACAACAAAACATATGGAAAAATTGAAACGTACACCTGAACTATGCAAGACAACACCTTCAGGTTAGGGTAGAAATGGTCCATTACACAAAAATCTGATACGTGTATGTACCAAATATAACAAGAATTGAAAGAGAGATAATGTTAATGTAATCGTTACTAGACACAAGATTGATCTGGTCTAGCCTCGATCCCAACACAATCATGCGACATTCCCTGATCAGGAGTCACCAGACCGTGCGTCATATAACTCGATGCTTCACTAAAAAGGCACTAAGGAGTGAAGTCGGGCACATGTTATGTCTATACTTTTCTGGACTGGCACTGGCAGATGGCTTGAGAAAATTGGACGGTTGATCAGGGCCGGTGGTCTTTTGGATGTCGCAGGGGAAGCAGATGTGATCACTGCTAGACAAGCCCTTGTAATACAAAATAAGAAAACGAAAGCGAGAAAGAATACCACACAAAACAGAAGAAAAAAAAGTATTGGGAGAGAGGGTTGGAATCACAAGACATTGCAGTATATAACGAAACGAACAACACTTTAGCGCGAGTGTAGACCTGAAACGGGAAAAGATGTGTTGCAATAGATTATAGTGTCGTCACGCTTGAATGAAATGGAATTAGTATTCATTATGACTATAGGGCAGGTGTTATGAACCGGCGTACATTGTACATGTACATTGTTGAGAAGGAGCGTATACGGACGAGACAGAGAGGTAGCCGCAAACTGGTCACGCAGGTAACGAAACTAAATTGTAATGGTAAGCAATAACAATAACAATGACCATGGTAAGCAATAACAATACATCCGCAACGACTCGCTAATAAGGATATATGACGAGTGTGTCAATACGGAAGTGGAACGGGAACGATCGATACCCGACCGGCAGAGTCGCTTGGGCTCTGGGTTTGACTTGGGAACTGGTGGCATTGGATGGGCGACGAACACTGGCGGAATCAGTGTCCGATCATTGGGCCGCGTTCCCCGGTCTCGTCAGTTCTCGAGCCTCTGAGTTATTGCGGAGCTCCTTAATAGTAGGATCAACGGCGGGTTTATTATCCGAAAGATTTTCGAATTTTCTATCGAAGTATGGTTGACATTTCTCGAACAACAATTCAGGGTTTACGGCACCACTTTCGTCTCTTCTCGGGCTGTACATTGACCTAACGTGATCTCTATAGTATAAAGATCTAAAGCCGTGTTCGCACTGTACTTTTTTGGGGAAGGTTTTACTGAGATGATGGTAAAAAAAAAAATGGTCAAATGTTACCACTGTTCGCACTTGGACTTTCGACACGGGAAAATTTTACCGAGACCGTGGGAGAAGAAGCCGAGCTGTCATTATTATGACTCGTGAGGGCGCTTTGCGTGACCTTTCTGCATTGACCCCTGGGTACCCATTCGCGCGCGCGCGCTTTTTTGTCCGTTCGCATTATTGACGCCATCGTCGGTTTTTAGCCGACGCATCCGTTGTCGTGCTTTCTTTCGTCGTAAGACACGTTGACATTCTTTATTATCATTTGGAAATGATGCACTGGTAGCACCAATCAAACTTCCGACTGTATCAATAATAATATCTGCCATTGACCAAAGGAACCCCAACTCTACGTAATCTTTTTGCAGAACCACATGCGAATGTGATCACGATGCGATTTGCATGCATGCAGCGTGCCCGCACGTAAACAATGCAAAGAGCGCATGCGCGGTGTCTTGTGTAGCATGACCTCGCACTGGGGGGGGGCCGAATTAACGTTTTCCTGGGACGCTTTTACCGAGTCGCGCTGTTCGCACTGGACTTATCATCTAGTATAGGGAAAAGTGACCAGGGACGTTTTCCCGGGCAACAGTTGGCCGGTAGAAGTACCCACTGGACTCGGGAGAAGTACCTGAGAGGAAAACGTCCTAGGCTGTCCGCACTGGACTTAAAATGGGAAAAGGACCCATCGTCTAGGTATGTTTTATCATTTTAAGTCCAGTGCGAACAGGGCTAATGACAGTGTTTAGCAGCGAGACATAGGCCTGGAAGTGCGCAGGGCGTGGTGTAGCTAGCTTATAAAGGGCCAACCGCTGAGTACTTTTTTGGCCGAGTGATCATGAACAAAGAATTCCTAACATACCCGTGGCAGATGTATTAGTCCAGGAGCTAGCAGACTTTTATCGGTATTGTTGCGTACGAAAGGTTTGACACCTGAAATGAGTAGGACTATGTGTGGGAACCCCAAAATGTGGATTCTTAAGTTTGGCACTCTTGCACTGCCCCCTGGGGGCACTCTCAAAATGACCCCCTTATATTTTTTTATCGGTATTGTGGCGTACGAGGACCAATTTTTTGTCATATGTACTTCAAGGGAGTCTAATTTCAAAAAGCCAATTCTTAAGTTTTCAACTAATGCACTAAGCCACTTAAGAATGGCCTAATTAACGCTAATTAGCACTTTTATCGGTATTGTCACGTACGAGGACACATTTTGGCTCAAAATGTACTCCAAGATATCCTGATTCCGAATATCTAATTCTTAAGTTTCAACTCCATGCACTAATTTTATAAGGTACAATGAACAATAGGGCATATATATAGTCTTATTGTCCTAGACACAGACACATGGTTACTGTACTATCCAGCTTAATAATTGGATGCGAGCAATTCTTAAAGTACACATGAAAACTCCGAAAAGCTCTTGGTAAATTAAACTTTTGATGAAGGCCTCCTTTTCATGAGGAATAACTCAATAATAGCTTAATGCTTTCATGAGTTGACCGATTTCTTATTCTTAAGCGGATTTGTGCATCAGATGGACACTTAAGAACGAGTTTTTCGTATTCTGGGTTGCCAGATGAACATGTTGACATAAGTTTTGTGGACGTACTCGATCATACCGATACAATTATAAACACGTGGTGGGTCAAAAGGGTACACTTTTAGGCTTAATTGCATGTTTAAGCCATGAAGACACCAACAAAATACTACTTTAACAACTGGTCCTTGTCCACAATGTTTAGACCTTCACATTAAACCTTTTTTCAATCCTCTACCCCATGTGGTTCCGGAGAAATGGCATATGTGACCCGCTCCATCGTAATCAGGAATAAGTCGCTGAGGCCGTTTTACGCAATCGGCCGTTGAAGTGAATGCATGGGTGAAAATCGTGACCAAGTATTTTATTGGGCTGTCCGTATGATTTTGGTCAATTTTGTTTATTTCAGAGCTATTTTTCTCGGAATGTGGATTCGGCAAATAAATATACACCTGTCATCTTCATCAGACCATAACTTTTTTGAGACTTATTCCTTATTTCGATGGAGCGGGTCACATTATTCCAAACGTAATTAGGTCAATTATCGATCTTTGACCCATTCTTAAGTGGATTAGTGCATGGAGTTGAAACTTAAGAATTAGATATTCGGAATCAGGATATCTTGGAGTACATTTTGAGCCAAAATGTGTCCTCGTACGTGACAATACCGATAAAAGTGCTAATTAGCGTTAATTAGGCCATTCTTAAGTGGCTTAGTGCATTAGTTGAAAACTTAAGAATTGGCTTTTTGAAATTAGACTCCCTTGAAGTACATATGACAAAAATTTGGTCCTCGTACGCCGCAATACCGAAAAAAATTATAAGGGGGTCATTTTGAGAGTGCCCCCAGGGGGCAGTGCAAGAGTGCCAAACTTAAGAATCCTCATTTTGGGTTCCCACACATAGTCCTACTCATTTCAGGTGTCAAACCTTTCGTACGCCGCTACCGATAAAAGTCTGCTAGCTCCTGGACTATATAGTGAATGGAACAGATCCCAATAAACAGAGGAACGTGAAAAACACGTTATTTTTAGGTGATAAATATGATGCAAGTTACGTTCTTGAGACACGTGAAAATCACGTGATAGGCTATAATGCGTTTTCACCAAATATTCACGTGATTTAATCACGTTGAAATGACGATAATTTCACCATACAAATAACGTTATCGGCGCTTTATTGAATCACGAGTTTTGCACACCTCACTATAACGTCATTGTTTCCTCCCTGAATCACGTAATTTACACCCATTATTCACCTTATTGGCCCGTTCATTTGTCACCTTTTTTTCCACCCAATTATGACGTTCTCGGATCACGTTTTTCACACCAATTATTTACCTTATTGACCCGTTCTTTTGTCACGTTTTCCGCACCTAATTATGACGTTATATAGCAGGCACACGTGATAATCACGTGGAAAACACGTTACTCTAACTTGAATAGTCCGTCTTTCCAACGTGTTGCAGAGGCCATTGGCAAGATAAAAAAGATCTACTGTTTTAACACTCTAATTATGTACATATTAACTGCGTGGACAAATTGCGTAATGAAATAATACCCAGTGCACTAACTTATTACACATTATTTTACACATTGGAATTAACTTTGTACACATCCATACAATATTACCTACTGAATATGTACTACAAACTAAGCCATTGCCGTTAGTTAGTTTTATACTGCGCTGTTTTTGTCCACGACGAAGTCATAGCTAGTTTTTATGAATATTGTCAAAAATAAAAAAAGAAATAAAATGTAATGCGAATTTTTAACTATGTTTGCACACAAATCAAAATTCAATCATGGAATCGTTTAAATAATTACATATTATGGTAAAAAAGTGATTTTTCGTAGGCTAAATACCACAATTTAACATCGACTATTGTGAACAGAAATTTCCTCACTTCTGATTGGTCGGTTGCTGTAGAACAAGTGACAATCACGTGATTTTCACCAGTGATTTGATGGTAACTTCAGAACCAAAATATTTGGTGTTTTAAAAACAAAATAAGAACGTGCTCTATACATCAAACAATAACGTTATGCGGAGTCGTAATATGACATTTTAGGATCCTACTAGGCCTAGTTGGCTGCTAAGTTAGTAAGGTTTCATGAATTACAATTTTATTACCATCAACTCCATAGTACTAAGCATTTTAGGATCCTGCTAAGGCCTATAGTTGGCTGCTAAGGTACTATAGGTTTCAGGAATACGGCCTCTGCAGACTATAGTCAAATATTATCACACCGGGATAAATCCCCGTCTCTGATTGGCGGTTCGATGATCACATATCGTTGAAATAGAAGTCGTATTCAACAGTAATCATAACTTGCATTGCACGTTCACGCTTGCGCTCTGACGAGGATTTATTCAGGTGTTGTATAGAACAAACAACGAATGTTTCATATTCTTGCAATGGACAAAATTGTATTCGGCCACAGATGGAATATTCCATTCCACTATGACTGTCACCTCAGCTGGTCTGGTTCCCTGACCGAACATAGATTAGGTATAAATAGATTAGGTAAACAACCCAAAATATGACTTTGTTTTTATTTCAGGACTTATTGCCCCTTTAAAGTATAATGTTAACATAGGAGAAATGTTCTAGTACAAGTTTTTAGTTGATATTCCTAGTTTCTCCCCATGTTATTGTCGCTGTCATGGTCGTTGTAAGCACAACAATTTGCTGAGCATGACAATTGTTATTTGTACCTCGGCAAAAACAGGGTTAGAAACCAAATTGTCAGGTGATGTTTATTGTTTGTAATAAACTGGTAGTCAGCTAGTTTTTGCTTAGGATTAAAAGCACATGGAGTTTTGGCTGGTAACCTTTTTTAACTGAGCAAGAGTTTTTTTGTGCTAACAAATGTGTGTGTTTACATGTTTTATGAAATTGGCCCGTCAGTACAGTACATCGATGACGTCACAGTGATTGCCATTTCAGTTAACAGATGTTTAATATGCTTCGATTCAGGGAGTGTGTATATACGAAGTTATCATTTTGGATGCAGTGATAATTCAGTTTTACGAGCTCCGGCCGTGCGCCAACAAAAGAGGGCGCTTTTTCACCAAGCAACGCAACTCATTAGCCTCTGTCGTGACCTCTCTAAAAGGTCAACGCCCGGAAAATTGTCAAAATGGCGGCTCTTAAAACAGCAACCACGTGTGTCGTCGATGTCAGAAACTGAGCAAGAGTTTTTTTGTGCTAACAAATGTGTGTGTTTACATGTTTTATGAAATTGGCCCGTCAGTACAGTACATCGATGACGTCACAGTGATTGCCATTTCAGTTAACAGATGTTTAATATGCTTCGATTCAGGGAGTGTGTATATACGAAGTTATCATTTTGGATGCAGTGATAATTCAGTTTTACGAGCTCCGGCCGTGCGCCAACAAAAGCCTCTGTCGGCTCTTAAAACAGCAACCACGTGTGTCGTCGATGTCAGAAATTTATGGCTTACGACGGAACTCTGAAGGCTGTGGCTATTTCGGAAGAAAAAAACCGTAGGCATAAGGCTGAATGTCAACCAAAACCGTAAAATTACGAAAGAGAAAGAAACAGTGACTGAAAAATGATCAGTTGGTGAAAGTGTGCTGCGCTATGTGCGTAGCTATAGCTGTACTTCGACGTTTACATTGGTTATAAACAGTTAATGTTGGGCCGACTTTCCTCATGCAATGTTGCCAAACTTCTTTGTTGACAAACTACAATTTCATTGTACCTTTACCATGTTAATGTTATTAATGCTTGCTATTTACCTTCTGTTAACAATTTAGGTGTAAAATTAGTCCGAAAAACCCAACACGGTGGCGTCCAGAAATTTGGCACAAAAAGTATAAGTCGTGGCGCAATTCTTGGAAAATCAAAGTTTAATATTTACGAACTTCTTTTAATAGTAAATGTCATTCATAAATACCTGGGACAGTTTAGGCATTCCTATTGGTCGAGAGCCTGTCACGTGGCCGGTATTAAACGGACGATAAAGACATGGCTGGAAGTGTTTAAACCCAGTTGGCAACAAAAGTGGCCTCCGCACATGGACAACATTATTCCTATCTCAGCGTTGCGCGACTGGTTGCGCGTCATTCCGTATTTGGAGTGACGTCACATTTTCGATAAATATTTATTTTAATCAAAGAAGCTAAATTGTTGCCCCGAAAGTGGGTGGGTTATAAAGCTCAGGACAATTTGGGGTAAAGAGAATAATTATGTTTAAACCCTTTTTTAAATGAGTTGTAATTTAAATCCATACAAGATGGATTAATAAATATAATCTTCTTGGCAAAGCCTGAAAAGTTGATGTAAAAATATCGTCTGCTTTCTCGGCGCTATTTTTGTTGTGATGTCATAATTTCTAGAGTTATTTACTTTTGTGAAAGAAGATAAATAGTTTTCCCCCCAAAAAGGTGGGTTTCGGAGATCCGGAAATCTGGGATGAGAAAATAATTATATTTAAAACTATTTTTAAATAAATTGTAATTTTAAACCATTGAAAAAAAAGCAATAAATGCAAACCTCTTGACCGAGCCTGAAAAGTTCATGTGAAAATAGAGTACAGCTCGACACTCTGGGAACGAGGTTGTCAATGCAGTGATGGCCATTTAGTCTGGTTCATAGTAAATACGCTTTATTGCATGTATTGTGTAGAGCGACAGAGGCGGAAACATGTCATTTGACAGTGGCCCGTGAACATGGATAGGGGAAAACACACAGAATGGCGAAACACCGAAATTAACTTGCGACAATTTTCCGTGATTTTGGGGGCTTTTTGGCTGAATTTTACAAAAAAGGTATTTATGAATGGGAATAAATGTGTGTTCGGTCGGTATTAATCACTCTGTTTAATACCGCTTGGAGTCTGGGTGCTGATAATTACCCTCGCCTTCGGCTCGGGTAATTATCAGCACCCAGACTCCAAGTATTAAACAGAGTGATTAAAACCTCTCGAACACACATTTATTCCCTTATTTATGACCCATGTAAGGTTTCAGTCAATAAAAGGGTGAAAGATACTAGATTTCACAGGCGTCTACATTTAATGTGACAGTGTTTAATTTGGTTTTTAAATTAACATTGCAGGATCAGGAATGTTGAGGTTTAACGTTCATATAGTAATTATGTTAACAAAGTGCTTGTGTGTAAAGCCCCAAATTTACATTTGATGTAAAAAAAAAAATATATATATATATTGCTTGTATGAATTGGCCCCAGAATTCTTTTAACTGTATGGCATTCAAATAATGGCATTCAAATAAAAAAGCTTCAAATATTAAAGCTTCAGTTTAAAAAAGAAATTGTTAAAATGTTGGGCCTAACCGGTTTTCTAAGAAGCATAAATACACGGCGGGTCTTTTCAAGTGCAGGAAAGCAAATCTAGTTTTATGATTGGCCATTTTTGTATTAAGTATTTCCCCGCAATTCACTAACTATCTGTTGTCCTTCCTCCATGGCTAATTACGTTAGTCTTACGCGAGAGCTCGGAAGCCATATTGACAAATTTCCGCAAAACGCCCGCTTCGGTTGATTTTCGTCATTTTATGACAGAGGCTAATGGCAGGGTCCGATAAAATTTAGCTGGTTCAAAACGCGCTGTTTCTCGTTCATATGACACACGGATACCAGGTGCGGGAATTTAGTAACTTAGTAACTTATGTCAATGTTGTCAGGCCCTCTACGGCCGATGAGAACGGCTATGTAGCGTCTGGCGGTGCATTTAAAGGAGTTGTTGCGGACGTAGTAGACGAAGACATTCAGCCAACTGTTGGACAGCATGCAGAAACGGGTCAGGAACTCCGTGTACATATCGTCGCTCTGACCCGTGGCCAGCTTGTTGAGTTTGCGCGCGGCCGAGGGCATCCAGGCCATTGCGAACGTTATAGTAATGATTAGGAAGGTGCCAGCGGCGCGGCGGTTAGCCTGGCGGGTCTCGATCCTGGCGCGCTCCTCGTCGGACATGGCACCGAGCTGGCTGGTGGCCGCGATCTGGCGGATCTGGCGGCGGGCGATCAGCAGGATGTGGGAGTACAGCACCAGCACCGTCATCACCGGGATAATGATGAAGACGACCTCCATGTACTTGAGCGGGTAGTGCCAGAAGTTTCCCTTGCTCGTGCCTAGACTGCAGTTGTCTTCGTCGTCGTCCACTTCCCCGGTGAAGTTCACGCTCGCCCCGAAGAACACGGTAATGACCAAGGCGAGAAGCCAAATGCATGCGACAGCCACGCGGGCGCGGAAGGGGGTCACGACGCTGTTGTACCGCAGAGGGTTGACCACCATGATGTACCGCTCGACGGTCACTGCAATCAGCGAGATGAGCCCCGTGTAGTAACACACGTACTTGCCTACGCCGTAGATACCACAGAAGACCTCGCCGTACGGCCAGCGGTCCATAGCGGTGGAGACAACCATAGGGGAGGCCACAAACAACCCCATGATGAGATCGGAGACGGCCAAGGAAGCCATAAACAAGCGGGTGACCTCGTGGATGCCGTTAATGCGACGGAGAACAAGGAGGCAAAAGGAGTTACCGCAGATGATGAGGATGCTTGTCATGGTGAGGAGAATGCATCTTAAGATGTTAAACCAAACTGGGGACGGTTCTTCGTCAGCCATCCCTGCCAAAGAAAAGAACAGCTCGTTTCTCGTAATTATTTATTAGTGCCTTAAGGCTAAATTACCACTCTTCTATATCAACGACCGCAGTATTGTTGAGTATAGTTCTAATTTACTTTATATTATTAACTACGTTTCCAAACTTTGAAATTGAATGGTAATGACGAATTGGTTTAGTAAAAGCGTGTGAATTTTTTTCTCAGACGAAATATGTTTTAATTTAAAAGTTGGCGAATATGAATTGAAAATGTTTTAAAATATCCGGGGAAACCTATAAAAGCGTGTGAATGTTTTTCTCGGACAAACTTATAAGTGAAAGTTGGTGAATTTGAATGAAAAATGTTATAAAATAGCCAGGAAAACCTGTATTTTCCTGATGATTATACACATTAACACACTATTCATAAGAATAAGGGACAGTGTACATTTTGTCCAAACAAGTAAACATCTCAATCATTGTTCAAAAGCTTTAATACGTAATGTAAAGATGACTCTAAACTCCCTGTAAAATTATTCTCTTGGCATTTAGGCATTTAAACGAAAACAAATTGATGAAGTAAAAAACAATAATGCGTCTCTGACATGCATTTTTTTAATTCCACGAATTTTTCACGAATCGGGATTCTACAAATTTGAATTTACAGTGTAGGCCTACATGTACCTAAAATTAAATTCCATTGGTAACCGTTTGAAATTGAAATTGATAATTGAGCTCAGCGATGACCGCGGACAAAATAAAAGTGTAGTTATACGGAATTTGTGTGATATAAGTGTTAAAACAACTGAGAAAACCTAAATTAATTGTATTTTAGAGCAAACAGAACTGTACTTACTGAAGTAGACGTCCGTTTCGCATACGGTATTGCAGATGGCGTTGCTTAACGTGGTACGTATAGGATACGTGCTGTATCATTCGACACTTTGCGTTTTATGCAGTCAAGTACAAGCGATTGAGTTCTGCTAACAGCTAGCCCAGCACTCAGCCCTTATGAGGAGATATTTCATAACTGCAATCGCCGTGTGTGCAATTATTGCCTCGTTAATATTTTAATATACGGCACGTTGCGGTGCAACCTCTTTGCCAGGGCTACGTCCTTGCTGCGCCATTTTATCCCATCATGCCTTGCGCGCCCATGGAGTCCAGGCTGCGAATTTTTTTCCGTAGGTGGGTGAGTCAAAATTCATGAATTATTCAGTAGTTGCATTGATCACTGTACAACACTTGGGTTCTAGGTCTCTTTTCCCCTTAAATTAAAAATACTCCAAAGATATCAATTTGACTAGAAAAAAACGAAGTGACCTACAGCAGGATTCGAACCAGGGATCTTTGATTCATAGCCCATCCCACTATCCACTACATTACGTATAGCAGCTCGACAACAGCTGTTCTTTAAAGCGATATAATGTAACTAGTTAACTATAACAACGATGCTGTGACGTCATGTTTTATTCTGATGAATAAACATAACTTTTCATCCAAACTACTGAATAATTCATAAATTTTGACTCACCCACCTACGGAAAAAAAATTCGCGTCCAGGCTGGGTGCGGTGTATATAGTAGTCTTGGTGCAAGACGTTGTTGTTCATTATCAAACAATAGAGGGCGCTGTTTGAAAACTTTCAGATAACCACCACACACATCGGCTCAGAACGTCTTGGTGATTTCGTCTCGTCTCACGTGACATGACCAAATGTGACCTCAATTGCATATTCAACAAAGGTCATACTGAAAATACGCAAACGCACAAGTACGCTGCATAATGAGCTGACAGACTGGTACATATTGTACATGTATTACGTATGCACACCATCAATGGTCAGAGTCAAAGTCGTGTGGGTACAAGACTCGTCACGTGTTCTGCAATACATAAACTGTTTATGCAAATTAGGTACGTCATAGGTATGCGAGGAAACTGCCCGGAATTTTCCGGGCAGATTGAACGAGTTGGCCAAGACGTTCTTCTTGACAGATTCGCGGCTTCCAGAATACGCCCTCTATCGGTGGAATAGTCGCGACGCGTATAGTGTTGTTGGGTGCATAGGCCCTACGGTTGTGTGGTTTTACTAACTCAACAAGAACGTCTTGCACCAAGACTATTGATATAGTCGCATTGTTGATTTCGGGATCCTTAGCCGTTTACGCCTATGGACCCCGAAATCAACAATGCGGCAATGCGACGCCACGACGCCACTAAGCGACGGCACGACGCGACAATGCGACGGCACGACGCGACAATGCGACGGCACGACGCAACTATGCGACGGCACTACGCATACCAACACAAATTAAATGTACGCCACTGGAAGTGGCACCACCTTTTCATGACTCCATACTTCGACAGCAAAGTAGGGGTATTGGTACTACCAGTATACTAACGTATAGATGGGTGATGTAGCATGTTAATTGCTACATTTATAGTTACATATACATATTGACTAAATTGTTTGTGTTTTTTCTGATATTTTTCAGAATTGGCAACTTGATATTTTACAGAATTGGCAACTTTTGTACCATTCTAACAATATAGTTTCCTGCAAAAATGTACATTTCATGACAAATTCAGCACTCCGATGTAACGGGACCTTTTACATCTTGTTGTCGTGTTGCAAGATTTATTGTACAAACCTTTTCTGCATTCTACTAGCTGACCACAAAATGGAACCATACGTATTCATTTATTTTGGTATTGTAGATACATTACAAGAGATGTGTTGACGTAAATGTTTCACTAATGTCACAGCTAGGGTACCAGACTATTAAAAATGTGTATATAAAACGTGTGCAAGAATTTGGAACATGCAAATTCAAATAACGATCTAATACAGGGGGTGGGAGAGTATATTTGGCCCAGCACGGGTAAATGAGACACTTTAAGGCAAACATTTAAATTGAGATTTTGATTTCATCATTTAAAGGTAGGATACACCATTTGCAGATATCGATACAATTTACTACCGAATTATTAAGAAATATCTTACTCATATGAAAGTAAATACTGATTCTAGGCATCCAACAAAATGATTGCGCTAGATATCCTGTAATTATTCCGAAAAATAAAATTTTACACAAAAATACACAAAAATTCGCGATCGCCGGACGGCGATCGCTAAAAAACACAAATAACATAAGAATAACTGCTCGACGCCGGTTAAAAACAAACGCTGTTTTTCGTGCTTTTCTTGACATCCTTGATTGTTAAACTTCGGACAGGTCAGTTAAACAATATTTACTATAAAATACAACCCCCCAAATATACTCATTCATGATAATTCAAGCAATTATCAATGGTGTATACTACCATTAAAGCTTGTGGGTGTGGTGGGTGTAGGTGGGTGTAGTAGCCTTGACTGCCACTATAAAACCCTAGCCATGGAAGAATTTATAATGCTGCGCCTTTACCCCTGGTCTTTAAATTGCTACTCTCATTTCATTCTTCCAATTCATATCAGCTTGTGAATTTTCATTTTCATATTGTGTTTTTGTCAATTTTAAGGAGTACCATACTCATTAATTTTGTGGTTTCTAACATAATGCGACAAATACTGCGGTAGATATGCAGCGAGGTAAAATGTAACACCGAACGTGGTTTGTCGACATGTTAGATGGGTAAGAACTTAAAGATATAAACCAAAGTGACAAGACTAACCCTAGCCCCATCGGGGCCTAACTAGCTAGTGGGACTACTGTAACCCTATTAACCCTAACACTAACACTAACCAAAGCCGCACGACGATGTCCTAGCCAAAGTTGCACGATGTCATTTTGGTTGCTCTCGAACATTGCTTTCCTGTTAGATGGAGTGCTTCGGGTGTGATGTCAAAGGTCAACGACCCCACGTATTTAAAAACAATCAAGACTCGTATTGGACGTGCGAAAAGAACTCGATATCAGAGTTTTTATTCAGAAAAAGTTTTCAGTGTTGGTGTAAACGAAGAGATTATGTTATAGCTGCATGGAGGGAAACGCCTATGGTAAATCACGTGTCACACGGAGCAGGGGTGTACGGAGGAATGACCTTATACTTAACTAACTTGAGCCTGAATGAGGATTGCGCTTGACGTGTGAGGTAAACCTTCCTTCTGTGTGTAGTAACCTCCGCGAGGTGCAGGGGTTGGGTGGAGTCTCGTTATCAACTCCGAGGAGGGGAAGTGATCCCGGGTTCCGGGCAAGAAGAAACGAAGAGTCTTGAGACACCGATATATCCCCAAAATCTACTGGTTTATTACGAGACTGAGATCCATGGGACACAAAGTCAACCAACATGCAACAGCGACGAATACAACTTATACAGATGTGTACGGGAAACACCACGGGAAAACCCCGGAAAGACCCTTACGAGAGAAAAATGCACAAAACTAGTTCATGAATTTATCCCTCACATACATTTTATGAATACAATTACACTTTGATGAAATACACTATTTAAAGTGAGTCACACTTTAACCTTAAATTTATCTCACAAAATACATGTAATAACAGGTCCGGCCGCCAACACTCACCTAACACTGGAGGGTTTCAGAACAACCTATGTCCCACGGCCGGTGTGCATGTAGGCTAGCAGCCCCCTGCCTGATGTACTATCTAAAAGCCCTGTTTATGCTGCATACGAAACGGAACACTTTTCGTGACACACAGCACAAACCACACAGTGGAGCGATTAGGAAAATGTATTACAAATGTATCAATTTCACCCGCCGCTCAGCCGAGCCAATGCGTGCACAACTGCCAAAAAGCAACGTGTATTCCATGCGCAAAATCATGTGCACTGAAAACGATGAATTGTGACGGTCACGACCCAAAATTACAAGCTAAAATATTCCATAATCGGTTCCTACCCAAGCCATAAAGTGTATAATCTTGATCCCCAATAAGTATGCCTTCATGTGATATACAGATGCCCACCAAGATCTCCTCAGAGAGATTGTATGAAAGGTTTTCTCACCGAGAGCCATCCAGGTAGAGGCCTAGTCTGTTCCAGCTCATTTGGAAAAGGACCGCTGCAACACAGTAAGACGCAAGGGCGCCCTCTGGCCGATAAGGCGATAAATAAAATTACACACCCCTACATGTGGAAAACTGCAACTGGACTTAACAATCATCATCATCATCATCATCATATACTTCATCATCATCATACTTCATCATCATCATCATACTATAATTCGAGCAACGTTTGTCTGTCTGTTTGTTTCGCTACTCCTCCCAAGTCCTTGGTCCGATCTCGCCCAAACTTGGTGTCAAGGTCACTGGGGTCAAAGGTCAAATGTTCGTTTTTCGCTACTCCTCCCAAGTCCTTGGTCCGATCTCGCCCAAACTTACGGGTACGGGTACGTCACCCCATCCCCAACTTCCCTTCTTCCGGTCATATGTCAAGGTCACTGGGGTCAAAGGTCAAATGTTCGTTTTTCGCTACTCCTCCCAAGTCCTTGGTCCGATCTCGCCCAAACTTACGGGTACGGGTACGTCACCCCATCCCCAACTTCCCTTCTTCCGGTCATATGTCAAGGTCACTGGGGTCAAAGGTCAAATGTTCGTTTTTCGCTACTCCTCCCAAGTCCTTGGTCCGATCTCGCCCAAACTTACGGGTACGGGTACGTCACCCCATCCCCAACTTCCCTTCTTCCGGTCATATGTCAAGGTCACTGGGGTCAAAGGTCAAATGTTCGTTTTTCGCTACTCCTCCCAAGTCCTTGGTCCGATCTCGCCCAAACTTACGGGTACGGGTACGTCACCCCATCCCCAACTTCCCTTCTTCCGGTCATATATTACACCCACGGGTACTTTTGACTAGTAATTCAAACAAACCGAAGAAGGTATCGAAGCCTTACCTGACTTTAATAAATACCTAGGAGAGTTCAAAGCTTCTGATTGGTCGAGACTCGATCACGTGGAGGGCATTACCACGCAGTAATTGACCGGGCTTTCAAAAACTCACTGTTTTTTCCCCTAAAACAAAAGGTATTTATTAAAGGAAATAACAGGGTGAGTACCCGGTCATTACTGCGTGATAATTGACCGGGTTGGGCGATGACCGCTGGTAATAGACCTCGCCTTCGGCTCGGTCTATTACCATTGGTCATCGCCCAACCCGGTCAATTATCACGCAGTAATGACCGGGTACTCACCCTGTTATTTCCTATGTAATGTCAAGCATCCTGTGAAATCAAGGCACCTGATGTGATGCGATTTTCAAGAAAAGTTGATTTTTGTATCAATTTTAATCGTTGTAAAAACCCGACTATTTTCAAACACTGCCCCAATTTATTGAAATTGTCTGAAGGAGGTCAAGGAACCAGACTGCAAGAACAGCCCTTTTTTTCCTTGTTTTTTGTATGCAGCTTATATAGTTCTATGAATACAAAACAGCACAGCCTCACAATATGTAAATTTGAGTCCCCTAACCTTCTTTTTTCCCGAAAATTACAGCAAATGCAAACGGTGTATACTACCTTTAATTTCTTGTTCTGTAACTTCTTCGTGCTCTGCACAAAAAAAAAACATCGACGTGCAAGCGGCTCTAACAAAAATGCTAACATGATGTTCCTCAATTATCCATGGAACACTGAACGTGTATCTTGATATGCTTCCAGGTAAAGGTTTTATTTCCGGCCATTCTATACACACAATTCTTTATACAGGGACATGGGAACCACGATAGTGTCCTTGTAGTCTTGTAAAGAACTCTGGTCAACCCGGCCGGTTTTCAGGAGTGATCAAGTTGAAGCAAGACATGGGATCTACGATAGTGTCCTTGTTAGTAGCCTTGTTAAGAACTCTGTTCACCCGGTTTCCAGGAGTGATTCAGTTGAAGCAAGATATGGGACGGAAATAAATCATTCTCACAATTTTGCACTATCCCTTTCAATTTGTTTTACACGCTGGCCTTATCAGTTACAAACTGTCTTCCATATGAGCTTTCCTAATTTATCCCTATCAGTACCGAGCGCGCCACCTGGGCTCAAAGTTAAATGAACGTTCGCAACCAAAGAGCTTGTATGTCCCCCATTATAATAGTCGTTACGTGACCAGCGTTCTCTGTTGGAACGAGCTGCTACTGTTTGCAACTGAAATGTGAACAGCGTCCTCTCCATTTGGACCGGGCTGTGTGGTTCATTATTGGTTTCAAACCGCTTAAAAGGACTCTCGCGCGCGCGTGCAAAGGGCACTTTAATTGCATCCCCATGCCAGACAGCGGTTCAGATATGTCCGATGATGAATCTTTTGTAGAAACATCTGACAAAAGTGTTGAAGAGGCAACACAAATCTCCTCAACTTTGTCGGGAAAGCCTAACTTCAGGTAGGGAGGTTACTAAAGAGTATTTTCGAAATGTTTCGCATCCGACATTCATAGGCTACTGTAATGTAACCTTTGATTTTTGATGTCCTTTTGCAGGGAAAATCATCAAAAGCACTGAACGTTTCAGTTTGCATTGCATAATCCGATGGAATCCAATTAAAAATTGATGAAATTATAGATTTTTTTTTTTTTATTGATTTGTTATTAATTATGTATTGATTGTAAATTTGTATCTATTTTTCTTGTTGTGCCCTGCAAAATAAAAAATGAAATGAAATGAAAAAATAAATAAAAAATGAATGAAATGTTGTACCTGAATTATATGAAAAGTCAAGTGTGATGATTTTGCATCCAAATCTAATTTCAGATAGGACTGCAAATGTAATGGTGACAATAAATTCAATTCCACTGAATCGGGCCTTCTTCAACTACTGACAAGACAGGCGACAATAATAATAATCTTTAAAAAGGAGATTTTATTCCAGGAGATTTTATTTTATTAAAAAGGAAACTTATTTTAGTGGGAACACTAAATACAAGCATAAAAACAGCATTGTAGGGACAATTTGTCATTAAAGGTTATACAACATTTGCGACCACACCCCCCCCCCCCCCAAAAAAAAACCCCCCAAAAAACAAAAAAACAAAAAACCAGCAACAACAAAACAAGAACAAAACTACTTCATTTAATTAATTACCATATCTGACAGATACGAATGGTCTCGAGCATCCTGTGAAATCAGCGCACCTGGTGTGCTGTTCCGTTTTAACAAAACTGATATTGTTTAGCAATTTCCAAAGATGGTTGGCCAACCGTCGTTCCAAAAATTACTAAACCCCGGATAAATCCGTTTGACCCCCCCCCCCCCCCCCCCCCTCCCCTTCCCCCAAAACTAATGTTGTATACTACCCTTAAAAGAAAATGTGCCGTGAAATAAATAGTGTCTCATTAAACTTTCTGAATGTTCCTATTTCAGGTGTGGATGGAATAAAGCAAGTTACAGCAAGCGCCCACCAATGAAATTCAGTGAAGAGACTGGCTGTACGGGAGATTTCAGTCTCCTGTCGCCCATGCAAATCTTTCGGACCTTCTTCTGCCGAGCAGTGTGGGAGTTGATGGTGGTTGAGACCAATCGCTATGCCGACCAAACAATGTGCGCAGATGTGGCCAATCATCAGCCTGCCTGGACTCCATCTACTGTTCCTGAAATCATGTCATTCGTGGCCTTGCTTCTGTGCATGGGTATCAACAAAAGGCCTCGCTACAGCATGCACTGGTCAAGGTCCGAAGTTCTGCGAAGTCCCCTGTATTCGTCCACCATGTCTCGCAATCGATTCACTGCGATCCTTTGATTTTTCCACCTTGCCAACAAGAGAGCTCAACCAGATGATGCTCCCCTGACAAACTGTGCCAAGGTCCGCCCGCTGCTCGACATTGTACTGCCATCCTTTCCTCGCATTTACAAGCCAGGCCGAAACCTCTCACCGGATGAGACAACGATCAAGTTCAAAGGCCGACTTGGTAAAATGGTTTCAAACAGTACATGCCACGAAAGTCCGCCAAATGGGGATTGGAATGTTTTTCATTGAACGACTCAGAAACCGGTTATACATGTGCTTGGAAGGTGTTCACCGGCTCTTAGCCCACATCAAAGGAATCTAGTCGACCCTCCATTGCTGCTTCAACACACCACCCACCTAATATTACATCTGCTGGGCTTCTTACGATCAAAAAACCTTCTGTCGATAATGATTATAATAAATACATGGGAGGAAGTGATCTCGCAGCACAAAATAATGTGTCAGTACTACTCGCACTCTCACAAATCGATGAAATGGTGGAAAGGAGTTTTCGTGGCCATTCTTGACATCTGTTTGGTGAATGCTACCATTGTATACAACAGCATCCCTACAAATCAGCACTTGACCACTTTGGATTTCAGGTTCAAGGTGAAAGAAGAGCTTGGAAGCACAACCCAACTCAGCATGCCAGTCAAGTGTCACGTGGTTCCATCACTATCCTGGGAGAATTTTTGCCGGCGAAAAGCGCAACTGTGTTGTTTGCAGTACCAGAGCAAGGCGGTAACAAACTCGCACGATTTGTAAACAGTGTGTACTACCATGCTTTGAAAAGTTTTATAGTCTGTGATGAGCATTCACCAGAGTAAGTTTTATTGCGGTGGTCCCCCCCCACCCATTTCAATGATGGAGTGATGGTGCACACACCGCCAACACAACATCGAGTTGGGGGCCTTTATTTGAACTTTTAACTGCATCCATAGTGTACCCATTTTGTATGTTTGTGCAATTACCTTCACAGTCCGAAGTATCTGAGTATTTTTAAGGAAAAACTTGAAATTTTCTCTCCTAAATTGGTGTTTCTTCATCAGACTTACACTTCTTGGTAGTTGTCAAGTCATATTAAGGGCAAAAAAGTGGGGGTAAGATATTGTTGTTTTAATTATTCTAATAGTTATTGCTTTGGGGGTACTGTCAATCCATTATGATTCATCACCACTGCAAAGAAGAGTGGCCTTTCATTACTTTGCCTTGCGAGGGCGCTATACACTAAAACTTGGCAAAAAAGTGCTTGGTCACTAACTGGTCATCATGTACATTACTCTGGCAACCTAAGCATAGTGACAAAATATGCCTTGGTACTGAAAAGGTTATGTACATAAAGATTAATATAAACAAGTATATTGAATTGAACAAAAACATAGACGTCATAACATTACAAATATTAACAATAAAATTTGACCTATCTACAAGTTACTAAAACCTTAAAAATAGAAACATATTAAGCTTAAATTAATGGGAAATATGAAGATTATAGAAATTGTGTTAATAAAATGCCCGGAAAAATGGAGGAGGGGGTACACGCGAAAAACACATTGTTATTCCCAGTTAGTCCAGAAGCCATCGTGTAAGGCTGGGTTGGCTCTTGCATCTACAGGGGGGTAGAATGGTGGCATTAGACCACTATAGTAGTACTGTAATCTTCCAACCATCTCCTTAACTTTGTCTGGCCTGGCTTCAGATAGGTCATGATACTCGTTGGGGTCTTCCTGGATATTAAACAGCCAAACGTGTTTACCTTCCTGTTCGATTGGGTAGATGGGGACAATCCCTGAATCGGGAAGTGGTATCCATTCGCTCGGCCCTGTGTTATGTAAAAAAACGATTGAGAGAAAACGCGTTTAAAGGTAATATAGGAAACACCATTTGCAGAGCAATATAACAAAACACAGATAGAAAATCCATAAATTATAAAATAAAAAGCCAAAAATAGTAACATAAAAGTAAAAGTGTTTATATAGATAATTAGGAAGTTTAGACTTAAAGGTAGGATACACTTTTTGCAGATATCGGAACATTTAACTTCCGAATTATCAAGAAATGTCCAACTTATTTGAAAGTAAATAATGATTGTAGGCATCAAGCAAAATAATCGTGCTAGATATCCTATAATTGTTCAACAAATTTTTCAACAAATAATAACAACAAATTTACGATTGCCGGACGGCGATTGCGAAAAAAACCCAAGAACAACATAAAAACCAATGCCCAACGCTGGTTGAAAACGACCACTTTTTTTTGGCTTTTCTCGGCTCACTCAGGGCCCGGGGGGGGGATAGTCGTGCATTATTGACCGGACTATTTTCAGTCCATTATGTGCTTTATAATATACCGTTGTCCAATAATGTCAGGAGTATTGTGATCCTTGCCGGATGCCGCATTTTCTTGTTTTGTAATGAGCCTTGACAACCTGCAAAAGGCGCTTCAACCAGTAAACAAATGTTGAGTATAATGTCTGCTCGGACACTATACTAAAATTCCATGTATCTCAGAATTTTAGAAAATTGACTGGACATCGCTGCTAGGCATCATCATCCAGTTTGACCTTACGTCGGTGCTGTGCAAGAGTGAAATGAAGGCAGTGATGTAAGATGTTTTCCTAGAGCTGTCTTAAATTGGGATGATGATGCTTGACAAATAAGTGGAACGAGGAAGCTCGTTCCAGCCTACAATCGTCTTTGGAAGAAAAAAAATTGTTTGATACGCTTGCGTGCGGCATTGCAAGGAAGCGCAGCACTGATTATGTCTATTTCTTTGTGGTCTTTCTATTACGGTAATGTAATGAGGGATGTTAACGGCAATTTCCTTGTGAATTGAGCGATAAAGCATAGTGAGCCTATGACTTGTCTACGATGCTGGAGGGTTGGCGATTGTAGATTTTGCTGCATTTCTGTGACACCTAGCTATTATAGAGATTTTCCTTAATCAACTTAAAGGTAGGATACACCTTGGTAATTGCTTGAGTTAAAGTATTATGAATGAGTGGATTTGGGGAGTTGTATTTTATAGTAAATATCGTTTAACTGACCTGTCCGAAATTTACAATCATGGATGCCGAGAAAATCACGAAGAACAGCGTTTGTTTTCAACCGGCGTCGGGCAGATATTCTATTATTTTGTTTTTTCGCCGTTTTATAAAATTCTATTTTTCGGAATAATTACAGGGTATCTAGCGCAATCATGCCTAGAATCATTATTTAATTTCAAATATGTAAGATATTTCTTAATAATTAGGTAGTAAATAATTTTGATATCTGCAAATGGTGTATCCTACCTTTAAATCGTTGTAGGTCTAAGTCTCACCTGGTTTTCCAGTGAAGAGTTTCCAATCCCCAACACGTATAGCAGCCCTGGTAGTGGTGTTGAAAGCCCTAGAGGGGGTAAAGAGCTCATTACCTGCGATCGAACAGTTGACGAATGGACTCATCTGTGTCTTGATACACGGGTCGATATTGTGCAGGATCTCCGTCCTGGGAGAAGGCGATCCTTGGCTACGAGATGGAAATCAAAAGAAATACTTCAGTCATACGAAAGGTATGGTCACCATTCACCCAGATAATGTATTTACAATTAATTGCTTTTAATGTTTGCAAAAAAGTGGCCCATTAAAGTAGGATACACCATTTGTGCAGATATCGAAAATGTTTACTACCGAATTACATTTATTAAGAAATATCTTACTTATTTGAAAGTAAATAATGATTCTAGGCATCCAGCAAAATGTTTGCGCTAGATATCCAGTAAACCAGTCCTGAAAAATCGAATTGAAAAAAATTATTAAAAAAATGATGAGTGCCTTGAAAAATACAAGAACTGCTACTGTTTAGTTTGTAGTGACTTCCGAATAAAATCACCTGATGGTGCTCCAAACATTGAAACCGTCTAGTTTCAGACCCTCCAAACTGCCTCCAGCAAGCCCAGCTACAAGGGTTGGGAACCAGTCGCTGACATGTATCAACTGCCTGTTGCTGGTACCCCGCATGGCGTCTGGTATAAGCGGGCTGTATACAAAGCCTACACCGTGGATACCTCCTTCCCTTTCGGCACTTTTTACCTTCAGATCACGAAATGGACTTACAACACTCCCAAATGGTCTATAGCGCCCATTGAGCCTAACAAACACTTTTCGGCAATATTTACCTTCAGATGCCTTTCACGCCTCGCAGAGGCCAGTTGTATCCACCTCCTTGAGTAGGCTCGCCACCATTGTCTTTTATTATAATTTGGAGGAAAACTAATCGAGTAAAGGTTTTTTTTTTAATTATGTGACCTGTTCCAACGAAACCCGGACAAAGTCACACAATGTGTTTTATCACATTGTACTCGTGAAGTCATTTCAGGGTGGTTTTTACTATTTTGAGGTTTTCAGGTATTTTCTGAATCACTATTTATTAATCTACAATCTCCCCAAATTTGAACATAATCTGTCACCCAGAAGCTTGTTTTCTGTCAATTTTGTGAAACAATTGGGTTTAGAAATAATATGATTTTTCTGAAGCTGTTCATCTCATAATTAGGTTGTCCGGGTTTTATCACTAAATTCTTCCCCCAGGGGAGATACGGTGGGGTACATATTTATGTAAATGATACATCTTTTTAAAGCTGAGAACTTAGAAAATCAAAAAGCAAACATTTTCAACTTTGTCTGGGTTTCGTTGGAGCAGGTCACATAATATATCTTGTGCATTGCCTCTTTTTAGCTGTTTCGGCATTTCAGCCGAAACAGCTATTGTTTTCGTTAAAGTTTTTTTTATTCTTTTTTTTTTTTTTAGCTGTTTCGGCAATTCAGCCGAAACAGCTATTGTATTCCTTCTGATTTTTTTTTTTTTTTTTTTTTTTTTTTCAGACTATTCTCCATAGAGTTCGTGCACGTTTTTCTTCTGGCATGGCACTTTGGCACTTTGGTAAATCCGATCGACTTGAGACTTGGCACACAGTTGACCCATCACCCAAGGATGGTCCTAGAAGAAATTCGTCGCGATTACGTCATTCGTGGTCACGTGACGTCACGTTAAAGGTGCAATTTTTCCCCATAGGATTTGTACACGTTTTTCTTTAAAATATTGAATTTGACACTTCTGTAAATTCGATCGACTTGAGACTTAGCACAGACCTCGACCACCATCCTTAGGAGGGCCAAGAAAAAAATAATCAAGATGACGTCATCGCGGGTCATGTGACGTCGCATTAAAGGTGTAGTTTTTAAGACCCTCTAACTCTGAAAGTACAAGTCCGGTTGGGGTCAAACTTGGTTTGCAAGTATTCGAGGGTGTGTTATAGACGAAAATTAAGATGACGTAATTATGACATCATCGGGTGTCATGTGACGCCACATTAAAGGTTCAGTTTTCTCCATAGGTTTTGTACACGTTTTTCTTCAAAATATTGAATTTGACACTTCTGTAAATTCGATCGACTTGAGACTTAGCACAGACCTCGACCACCATCCTTAGGAGGGCCAAGAAAAAAATATTAAGGATGACGTCATCGCGGGTCATGTGACGTCACATTAAAGGTGTAGTTTTTAAGACCATCTAACTCTGAAAGTACAAGTCCGGTTGGGTTCAAACTTGGTTTGCAAGTATTCGAGGATGTGTTATAGACGAAAATTAAGATGACGTAATTATGACATCATCGGGTGTCATGTGACGTCACATTAAAGGTTCAATTTTCTCCATAGGTTTTGTACACGTTTTTCGTCAGACTATTGAATTTGACACTTTGGTAAATCCAATCGACTCGAGACTTAGTACACACCTCGACCACCATCTCTAGGAGGGCCACAAGGATAATCGTCATGATGACGTCATCGCGGGTCATGTGACGTCACATTAAAGGTGTAGTTTTTAAGACCCTCTAACTCTGAAAGTACATGTCTGATTGGGGCCAAACTTGGTACTCAAGTTTTCCAGGGTGTGTTATAGACGAAAATTAAGATGACGTCATGACGACGTCATCGTGGGCCATGTGACGTCACAATAAAGGTGCAGTTTTTCCCATAGGATTTGAACACGTTTTTTTCAACTAATATATCTTTGACACTTCGGTACATCCGATCGACTTCAGACTTAGCACACACCTCGACCACCATACCCATGAGGGCCAAGGGGAAATCGTCATGATGACGTCACCGTGGGTCATGTGACGTCACATTAAAGGGGCAGATTTTAGGACCCTCTATCTCTGAAAGTACATGTCTGATTGGGGTCAAACTTGGTATGCAAGTATTCCAGAATGTGTTATAGACGAAAATTAAGATGACATCATGATGACATTACCGGGTGTGATGTGACGTCACATTAAAGGTGCAGCTTTCCCAATAGGATTTGTACCGGTACACGTATTTTTCAACCAATTAACTTGGGTAAATCCGATCGATTTCAGACTTGGCACACACATAATAAAGGTCATCTTAGACACCCGAAACAGCTCTGTGTTTGTCCACAAACACATTTCTAGTTTTTTTTTTTTTTTTTTTCCACTTTCAGACTTTTTCTCATAGGATTTGTACACGTTTCGTTCAGCCAATACACTTTGACACTTTGGTAGATCCGATCGACTTTAGACTTGGCATACATTTAGACAACCACGCAAGGACGGTCCTAGAAGAAATTCGTCGCGATTACGTCATTCATGGTCACGTGACGTCACGTTAAAGGTGCAATTTTTCCCCATAGGTTTTGTACACGTTTTCATCCAGACTATGGACTTTGACACTTTAGTAAATCCGATTGACCTAAAAGTTAGCACACACCTCAACCACCATCCTCAGAAGGGCCAATATGAAAATCGCCATGATGACGTCATCGGGGGTCATGTGACGTCACATTAAAGGTTCAGTTTTTAGGAGCCTCTAACTCTGGAAGTACAAGTCCGATTAGTGTCAAACTTGGTATACAGGTATTCCGGGATGTGTTATATACGAAAATTAAGGTGACGTCGTAATGACGTCATAACGACGTCATGTGACGTCACATTAAAGGTGTAGTTTTCCCCATACGATTTGTACACGTTTTTTCACCCGATATATATTTGGCACTTTGGTAAATCCGATCGACTTCAGACTTGGCTAGCTACTCTTAGCATACTACCCACGGATGATTCTAGAAGAAATTCGTCACGATTACGTCATTCATGGTCACGTGACGTCACGTTAAAGGTTCAGTTTTCCCCCTTAGGTTTTGTACACGTTTTCATCAAGACTATTGACTTCGACACTTTAGTAAATCCGATTGACCTAAAAGTTAGCGCACACCTCAACCACCATCCTCAGAAGGGCCAATATGAAAATCGCCATGATGACGTCATCGGGGGTCATGTGACGTCACATTAAAGGTCAGTTTTTAGGACCCTCTATCTCTGGAAGTACAAGTCCGATTAGTGTCAAACTTGGTATACAGGTATTCCGGGATGTGTTATATACGAAAATTAAGGTGACGTCATAATGACGTCATAACGACGTCGTGTGACGTCACATTAAAGGTGTAGTTTTCCCCATAAGATTTGTACACGTTTTTTCACCCGATATATATTTGGCACTTTGGTAAATCCGATCGACTTCAGACTTGGCTAGCTACTCTTAGCATACTACCCACGGATGATTCTAGAATAAATTCGTCACGATTACGTCATTCGTGGTCACGTGACATCACGTTAAAGGTGCAGTTTTTTCCCCATAGGTTTTGTACACGTTTTCTTCAGACTATTGACTTTGACACTTTGGTAAATCCGATCGACTTCCGACTTAGCACACACTTCGATCGCCATCCCCAGGAGGGCCAAGATAAAAATCGTCATGATGACGTCTTCGTGGGTCATGTGACGTCACATTAAAGGTGCATTTTTTTGGACCCTCTATCTCTGGAAGTACAGGTCTGATTGTGCTCAAACTTGGTTTACAGGTATTCCGGGATGTGCTATAAATATAAATGGAGGTGATGGCATGATGACGTCATCGGGTGTAATGTGGCGTCACCTTAAAGGTGTAGTTGTTAAGACCCTCTATCTCTAGAAGTACAGGTCCGATTAGTGTCAAACTTGGTATACAGGTATTCCGGGATGTGTTATATACGAAAATTAAGGTGACGTCGTAATGACGTCATAACGACGTCATGTGACGTCACATTAAAGGTGTAGTTTTCCCCATACGATTTGTACACGTTTTTTCACCCGATATATATTTGGCACTTTGGTAAATCCGATCGACTTCAGACTTGGCTAGCTACTCTTAGCATACTACCCACGGATGATTCTAGAAGAAATTCGTCACGATTACGTCATTCATGGTCACGTGACGTCACGTTAAAGGTTCAGTTTTCCCCCTTAGGTTTTGTACACGTTTTCATCAAGACTATTGACTTCGACACTTTAGTAAATCCGATTGACCTAAAAGTTAGCGCACACCTCAACCACCATCCTCAGAAGGGCCAATATGAAAATCGCCATGATGACGTCATCGGGGGTCATGTGACGTCACATTAAAGGTCAGTTTTTAGGACCCTCTATCTCTGGAAGTACAAGTCCGATTAGTGTCAAACTTGGTATACAGGTATTCCGGGATGTGTTATATACGAAAATTAAGGTGACGTCATAATGACGTCATAACGACGTCGTGTGACGTCACATTAAAGGTGTAGTTTTCCCCATAAGATTTGTACACGTTTTTTCACCCGATATATATTTGGCACTTTGGTAAATCCGATCGACTTCAGACTTGGCTAGCTACTCTTAGCATACTACCCACGGATGATTCTAGAATAAATTCGTCACGATTACGTCATTCGTGGTCACGTGACATCACGTTAAAGGTGCAGTTTTTTCCCCATAGGTTTTGTACACGTTTTCTTCAGACTATTGACTTTGACACTTTGGTAAATCCGATCGACTTCCGACTTAGCACACACTTCGATCGCCATCCCCAGGAGGGCCAAGATAAAAATCGTCATGATGACGTCTTCGTGGGTCATGTGACGTCACATTAAAGGTGCATTTTTTTGGACCCTCTATCTCTGGAAGTACAGGTCCGATTGTGCTCAAACTTGGTTTACAGGTATTCCGGGATGTGCTATAAATATAAATGGAGGTGATGGCATGATGACGTCATCGGGTGTAATGTGGCGTCACCTTAAAGGTGTAGTTGTTAAGACCCTCTATCTCTAGAAGTACAGGTCCGATTGGGGTCAAACTTGGTATGCACGTATTCCGGGATGTGTTATAGGTATACATTGAGCTGACGTAATGATAACGACATCGGGTGTCATGTGACGTCACATTAAAGGTGAGTTTTCAAGACCATCTATCTCTGAAAGTACAAGTCCGATTTGGGTCAACATTGATACGCAAGTATTTCGGGATGTGTTATAGGTATTAATTGGGGTCACGTCATGATTATGTCATCGGGTGTAATGAGATGTCACATTAAAGGTGTATTTGTTATAGTTTTAGATGAATGTTTTTGTCATTTTTGTCACTTTCAGACTTTTTCCCATAGGATTTGTACACGTTTTTTCAGCCAATACACTTTGACACTTTGATAAATCCGATCGACTTGAGACTTGGTATGCATTTAGACAACCACCCAAAGACGGTCCTAGAAGAAATTCGTCGCGATTACGTCATTCAAGGTCACGTGACTTCGCGTCAAAGTTGAAATTTTCCCCATAGGTTTTGTACACGTTTTTCTTCAGACTATTGACTTTGGCACTTTGGTAAATTTAATCGACTTGAGACTTTGCACACACATAGACCACCACACACACATATTGAAAATAATGTAAGACACTCGAAACAGCTCTGTGTTTGTCCACAAACACATGTCTAGTTGTGTGTTTTCATTTATGCAGCAGCTGAATAAATCCTCGTCATCTGATTGGTGGCTCGTTGATTACGTGTCATTAAATTATTCCTCAGAACACCCATTCTATACTGTTTGTATATAACATCCAAGTAGATCTTTGTCATTTGATTGGAGGATAAAACTACAAGAATTAACCAAATAAAAACAAATTGTAATACGGAGGGCGTTTTGTACTGCTGTGTACAAAACGCGTGTCTCTCTGGTCTAGCGTGCAATAGATCAGAATTGATGGGACGGAAATGCACGATGAATGGAACCAAAAATGCACGGTCATGACTTAATCATGACTAATATTTTCATTTGGTGACAGATGGATTGTTTTTAAGAGGAATTCAAGGAGGAATTCGAAGAGGCGTTCGGAGAGGCATTTGAAGAGGCATTTGAAGAGAAATTCGAAATTGAAAGCAGATTTTAAAGCAGATTTTAAAGCAGATTTTAAAGCAGATTTTAAAGCAGATTTGTAAGCAGATTTGTAAGCAGATTTGTAAGCAGATTTGTAGGCAGATGTTTAAGCAGATTTGTAAGCAGATTTGTAAGCAGATTTGTAAGCAGATTTTTAAGCAGTATTTTAAGCAGTATTTAAAGCCGATTTTGAATCAGATTTTAAATCAAATGTTTAGGCAGATTTTTAGGCAATTTTAAAGCAAATTGCTAAGCGGATGTCGAAGCACTCACAAACATTCATCATTTTCATTTTGTGAATAAGGATATTGACAGCGGAAAAATATTGTCTGTGAATTGCATATAGAGTAATTAGTGGGACAGTCATCACCAACATATTGCTTTTAAATGATGCAAGTACTATCCACTAAATATACGATGCTGCGTAACGCTGGATCAGCGTATTTATAAAACTAAATAAATCGGTGCTTGGCAGAAAACTGATGAGCAACGACTATTTTGTTTCGTCTATGAAAACAATGAATAATTATCAAAAATTCAGAATTTGTGTTAAATACAAATGCAGGACATTTTTTACAAAATGTTTCATAACTTTTGGCCAAAGCTTACTGAAATATTTATTGTGTAGATAATTAAAAATGACGACTGTTTAGGTCTATCCTGAACCTGAGGAGTGCGCATGTGTGTGTCTGCTGCCACCAAGCGGCTGCCTTTAATACAAACCTGTTGAGAAGATCAGCACTGTGTTTTCCCACAGTCCCAGATCCGTCGTCTTCTGCGTGATGTTGCCGATAGCCTCGTCCAAACACGCCACCATGCCTGAATGTATTCGTCGGTTGTGATCCTTGACGTCTTGGTAAGGCTTCACATACTGAGCGGGTACCTCCAGGGGAACGTGTGGTGCATGGAAAGGTAGGTACAGGAAGAATGGCTGCAAGGTAAAGGAAGACACACAAAGCTTGAAAGGTAAACAAAAATAAACGTACATGTACCGTATGCGCCTATCAATTGCTTCCCCAACAATCTCCCCCCCCCCCCCCCAGGGACCCCACCCATGTATGTCAGAGATTGTCACTAAAATTTGCTTCAGGGGTGGAGATTTGGTCACTTCAAAAGTGACAATCGCCCAGGGGAAGAAAGGGCCGGGTGGGGCAGCCCAGGGAGAAGAAGGGGTGGGAACAGCCCAGGGAGAGGGAGGGGTGGGGGAAGCCCACGGGGAGGGAGGGGTGGGGGGTAGCCCACGGGGAGGTGGGGTGGGGGTAGCCCACGGGGAGGTGGGGTGGGGGCAGCCCATGGGGAGGAAGGAAGAGGCCTGCTGTGAATGATAACATAATTATAAAATGTATTTAGAAAAATGATGGAATTTAGAAAAAAATTGAATTACTTTTCCTCTATAAAAACAAGGGAATGACTGGCTCCTTGGAAAGCTCAGACAGTTTCCCGGATAAGCTAGTTGGGCCTATACACTGAATTTCAAATAAAATTCGTTAACAATTACTTTGTTGGGTTGACTGCTTTCCAGAATTTGCTGGGCTCGCTCTGCAAAGAGTTGGGTTGAATACAGCCCAGCGTACTCAGATGCTGGTTCCTCCTGGTCCCAGAAATCGTACCCAGGTGCAAATTGACTGCAATTGTACCCTGGCATGTAGCACTTATAAATGTGCGTGTAGTAGTCTTCGCTTCCGCCGAGAAAACCTGTTTGCGATAAGATTGGAAAGTGGACTTTTGGGTTTTTTTACAAAAATAACATGAACAATTGTTATTTAGAAAGTTCCGCTACATGTTTAGCTTTTGTGAGTATGTAACACCGGCAATCAATAGGAACAATTGGGTTAGGGAATAAACAAAGGGTCCACGCACGATCGACCGAGCGTCCACGATTGAAGAATTGTTAACACAACCTGTGGGAGGCCTTCCGAAAAGTACCAACAAAAGAGGGACAATAGGGGGTCCACGATTGCCAATGTTTACATATTTGTGTGGGTGAATTTTTATTCACAAAGTCCACTTAAAAGCAAACCCGTATTAACACATATTCAAGTTTTCATTCTATATATCCATCCCCTTCAAATTGAACTGTACAGATGGGATTTAAAGGTTTGCATGGCGAAAAGGCCATTAGATAAGTAGTTTGCAGTAACACCATGGTAATATTCTTTAGAGAGATGTGTGGTTCCTAATAACCCCGCTTCACCGTTGTAATCTCTCTGTCTTGTGACGACGAGCAGAGCATATACTGTCCGAAACGTTGAGTTCTCTCCGGTTCTTTTTAGAACCACACACCTCACTATAAATAAAGAGAATTACCGTGGTGTTACCGCAAACTACTTACCTCATTGAATTGTAGAGTTCCGTTTCCCGGTATCAGGGCATAACCTTTATACGACTGGTTATTAGAGTAACAAATTCCGACAAAACAGAGCATGTCTCACCGAAGAAGGTATCAAAGCCACGCCTGGTGGGCCAGCAGTCTTTCTTGTAGAAGCCAAGATGCCATTTGCCGACTGCGTGCGTGGAGTAGCCGAGCTCCTTGAGTTTTTTCTGCGAGGGTTGGGTCTTCCAGAGGAAGGCAGCTCGGCTGGGGTGAGTGAATTACTCGATGCTCAAGACCCGTGTGAATCTGTATAAAGCAATCGTCAACATTTTTTTTTAATGGTGCTTGACAACTAATCTGACAAATATTTGCTCTGTGAATGCTAGTGCTGGGATTTAAAACCGAAAATTGTATTATTCGGTTTTAATTCCACTATTTGGTTTCGATTTAGAAAACCGAATATTCGAAACCAACCCAAACAAGTTTAGTCTTCCATTTTTGTGTGACACAGGCTGAAGAAGACAATTGTAATATATTCTAATTTGTTCCATGGTCTCCAATTGCAGTAGTGGTTTCATTATTAGCCTGCCCATTTGACTTATTTGACTTGTTTTTTCCCCACATTACAGCTCTGGGATGTTTTTTCAAAAGACCCAGTGGTCACTGAATCCTCCCCACTATAACCAGTAACTGCGAGGGCATTTCTTGTGACACCTCACTCATAATCATTACCTTTTGCTGGTACCGGTATGATTGTGAGCTGGATGAGAACTTCCGGTGAAATCAAATAAGCGGTATTCGGTTTGAAAAAATAGGATAACCGGATTTCAAAATCTCTGATTTCTCCCACCACTAGTGAATGATGCATATTCCGAGAAAATATTATTCAAAGATTTAAATTTTGAACCAATGGAAATTTTCCAAAAATGTGCCTCTAGATCTGAGACGCATTTTAGATTTTCTTTTAAATAGTTATTATCTGCAAAATGACAACATGTCACAAGGAATAATTTCACAGGGAGTTTTAATACTCAAAATGAACCCTTTAACCCTCCTCAATCCTCCAAAATGTTGAGGATCAAGGATCAAGGATGAATGGCAACAAGTGACAGTTGATTTTGGAGGATGCAATAGGTCAAGGATGTAGGCTGTACCCTATATCTTTAATTTGTTCGGCAAGACTGTGATACCTATACATGGCAGCACTTTAGCCCTTTAAGCAGTTTGACATTGACGTTAACCCTCATTTGTTTTTCTTGTTATTGGCGACACCCACGAGTATAATCACCACACAAGTATTTTCATATGAAGCAAGATATGAAATGAAGGGCCCCCGCCCCCCCCCCCCCCCCCCCCCCCCCCCCTCCTCCTGTGTGGTGGTCATGTGCTTGCAGAATGTTGTGGTTTCTACGGAATTTCTTTTTGGGGGGTGCATTAGGTAACAATAGTCTAGAGAGTGTATAGGTATGGGGGACTAAGGGGGGGGGGGGGGGGGGGGGGGCGGGTCTCGGTCTCAGATCGTGCTGGGGAGGAATTTTTGCGGGGTGCCAACATGTACAAACACAACCTTGCTTCAATCACGTCTTGTTAAAGTTGAAGACATCTATTATAAGCCCCATTTAAGTTAATCCCCCCCCCCCCTTAAACTAAAAATGAAAAAATGTTTAAAAAATATGAATCTGGGCTGAAAAACATTTCAGCCCCAGCACAACCGCTAAAGTAGCGTCAGGATTCTTGTCATATTTCCACCTACCCCTGAATCATTTAAAATTCAGCCTTGTTTTACCTGGTACCGCCCGCTCATGAGCTGACTTCTCGTCGGAGTACAAATCGGCTGGACATAGTAGTTCTCCAGCTTCACGCCCTCACTGGCGAGTTTGTCCAACCACGGAGTCTTGATATCGGAACCATGGTAACCGACATCGAGGAAACCGAAGTCATCGGCCAGGATGAAGATTATATTCGGCGGATTTTGATCGCTCTCCCGATCCAAACCACGACAAAAAGACGAAAGAGTCAACAATACCAGTAGAAACCACGCCCTCGGGAGACATAGTATCGAGAAGAAATACATCACTACTGCCATATCTTACAAAACTGCCAGGTTCAAGTGCTTCGGCTGAAAGAACAATAAGAGATTAA